>JASAOL010000605.1:0-409123 GCA_030849045.1 Wallacemonas rigidus | reverse complement strand
GGAATGTCTCGTTCCGCCTCTTGTGTTGTTTGAACGTGCGGATGTCTCCGCGCCGCTCTTCATTCGTACGATTTCAGTACTGATTGTTCCCTTCCTTCCGCTGCGCTTTGTGCCAGGCGGGCTCCACGCTACGACTCCGCGCATATCGATTGATTGAGTACATTGTCTTCACCAGGCGCTCCGCTTCACCAAAGAACATGTCTGTCGCCACAAGGATCGTGATGACCTTGTTGACATCGCTACGCAGAGAGAAATCATCGTCGTTGCCGGCGGTTTGAGAGATGAAGGCCTGATACTCCTCTTCCTCGGCGAGCTCTTGTATCGGTCGCAGCGCTGCCTCCAAGTCGGCCGTATCGTCGGCGTCACCAACACCACTTTTCCCGTATGGCGCGTGCGGAGAGGGAGTCACAGGAGTCGGCGTCGTAGAGAGAGGCTCTTCTCGTTCTGGTTTCTCCGTCGAGACAAATAAAGGATTATCGACCGAGCCCGTGCGTGCACGTGAAGGAAAGGCAAACGATGACATCAACCGCTGCGCCACCTCCCGCGAGACCGGCTCCTTCGATGGGTCGTCGAGTGCGTCAATGACATTCGACATTGACCTCGGTGTGCGAGAGGATGCACTCCGGGATGGTGGCATGGCCGGTGCGGCTGGTGGATCCGCGCCGACCGAGCTCGACGTCGCGCCGGGCTGCCGAAGGTCGTTGACCCTCTCCGCCGCCGAGAACACCGGCTGATCCGATGCGCTTTGATCTCGGCCCTCTTGTTGCTGCCGCTGCTGGCGGTCCTGCAACACTTTGTGAACCTCCTGCCGCGAGGCGAAGGAGGCGTTCTCGTTCAGCACCACACGAGGTAACGCCCCCGTACCACCACCACCACCACAAACAGAATTGACGACGTCTCCCGGTACTCCAGCGAACGACGAAGGATTGGCCATTAGGTTGCGTGCGGCGTGTGCGAAGGTCCGGTTGACGACGCTGTTCCGGAAGTGCTCGCGCAGCGCTTCGGTGTGGCGCCGGTGGGAATCATTAAACACATTGTGAAGATCTTCGCTGAGAGCGAGGAAGCGGGACAGGTGCCGGGTGGCTGCCTTGGGGGTCCACTCGTACGGTCGATACATGGCGTCGATAAAATCGCTGAGAATCTGCTGTCCGTACTGATCGACCTTACGAAGGACGGGAAGAAGACCTGTGTACATGGTGAGTGCGGTGGGCAGCGCGCCTTCCATGCGCGTGCGAAAGAGCTGTGACACCGCAGAGTGTAGCACGTCCGTGGCCGAAGCCAGGCGACGCAGCGAGCTGAAGACGTTTCGCATGTGGATGATAGGATACGACTCTCCACGCACTGTCGGTTCGCCGGCTGCCTTTGGGAGCCAAGTACCCAGCGTCAACAGGTGAGCCCACATCGGACTACGCATGTCGCCTATCAGGCGTAGTTCCGTCTGCACGGCGTCGAGGTGGTCTGCGTCGTCAAAGCTCAGTGGGTTATGCATGACCGAGACTATCCGCGAGAACCGCGTCGAGATCGTGTCAATGGCGCGCACCTCGACCGCGAAGGTGATCTTGAGCACGTCTGTTGGGAATAAAAAGACCACGATGGCGTAATACGTCATGACGGTGAAGCAGTTGCTGACAATACGCGCGAGCAGCACTAGTTTTGTACCGGCACTGTTGAGTGCCGTAATGACAAGCATCGAGCAGTACTGCGCCGTGTGGGAGTACGGTGGTCGGTCGCGGAAGATGAGCGCGATGAACACACCAACCAGGGAGAGGGCGAGCTCCTGCGTGAGGGTGTGCGTGTGCCACACGGCAACGTACGCGATCGAGCAGGCCAGCGCCATACCCGTCACGCGGTACACAGACGCCACCATCGTGTCCCCCACCGTCGGCCACCCAACGCCCATGAGAATGGCCATACCAAAATAGTACACATTCTCGGTATCGGTGTACTCGGTAAACATGACGCCAACACCGTACGCACACGCCATCTTCACCGCGTCTTTGAAGATGCGTACATCACGTGGTGTGGCCAGAGTCAGTCGCTTCGGCAGCTCTATCCAGAAGTCCCGCCAGTAGTCGTAAAAGAAGAACTCCCACATACGCACCCACTGCGATTTGTAGCGTGAGCGATCGAAGTTGGCCATCGAGTCCCCGTAGTCGAGGACCACCTGCGCGGTTTCGATCAACATCAGATGGAAGAAAATCGTGCTTGTGTACCGAAGTGGGTCCACCTCTTTGTCGCCCTTGATGAGCACCTCAAAGTGGACCTGGTTGAGCGCCGACTGGAGATCGACCGAGGCATCGCGGAGTGCTTGGAATGGCACGTGCTTGGTAACATCGGCTGGGTTTAAATGCGCGCTGAGACCTTGAAACACATCGCACAAACAGCGAAAGAAGTTCTCAACGGGGTCGTGTACGAGACCTTTGGTGAGATGCCACATTTGCATATCGGTGCTCACTGGTCGCGAACGCGGGAGAGCGGACGTGCCACCCTTGCGACAACGAGCGCCGTCCTCGGTAGGGTATGCCCGTTGATCCTGTGCGTGATCACGACGAGGTGCGCCGTACGGTGGGTGTGCGTGCTTCGCATCACCGCAGTCGAGTTCTTCCTCCTCCACCTCGTCCCCCTCGAGCCTGGACGGCGGCGACGTGGCGCTATTCGGGGCCGGAAGCGCGTTTCGCCGTCGGCTCGCAGGAACCGCACCGGCGTCGCGTACAGATGCGTGTCGTGGCGCACGGTTCATCTCTTCCCCACTCACAATGTTTAACACGCGATTTGTCACGAGCGTGCGCGCGGTGTCGGTGAGCGCGTGAATGTGGATGATCATGTTCTTCAGGAGAGCCACCCGCTCCCTGCGGAGCTCCAGACGCAGCGTGCTCTCCCAAAATTCGTACATGACAAAGAAGAGCTTGCTGTCGATCACATTCAAATAGTTCTGTAGCGGCTCCGTGGCGCTCGCAGCGAGGGCCAACGCGCGATCGATCGGATCGTCTGCCCAGCAGGCGTGCGTCGCGCTACGCAGGATGCGATACGTGTCTTTCCAAGCCTGTGCGGTCAGCTTGTCGCATTCGCTCGAGATGGTGCGGAGGGGTACGAGAACCTGGAAAAGTGAAAATGTGGTTGACATGATCATATCGCGCCCGACGCGAATCGGATAGTCGAGCTCGGTGCCGCCGGGCAGGTTCGCCATTTGGAGAATCATCACCGTCTGCAAGACGAGTAGTCGCTTCGCGCGAACATCGCCAAGAAGAGACACCGCAAAGCAAGAGAAGATAACTGAGCACCACCACGCACTTGGATGCGCGGGCAGCCCCCAAATATTATTGAGCCCACCCCACAGCCCCATCCATATGCTGACCTGGTACGAGACGATCGACTGCGCGAGCTGCTCACCAAATGTGTACTTGCAGTCGACGATACCCCACAAGGATAAGACGACGTGCGCCGGAAATTTGTTCATCACGTTTGGATGTCGTGACAGAATACCGAGCGGCAGGGCGACAAGCAGCGTGATGCGAAGGGCAAAGAAGACGGACATGTACACCTCTGGATAAAAAAGAGCGTCCCAGTAGCGCCGCAGACTGGCGGAGTCATCATTCGGGTCGAACCGATCGCGCCGCAGCGTGTCCGCGGGGCGCAGCGCAACAGCTTCAGACCGGCGGAGCGCCTTCAGGGCATCAACATCGCCGTTGCTCTTCACCACACACTCTTTCCATTTGTGCGGTGCGCGTGCGGGCGAGGCGTCGTCGGCTGCCGTTTGGCCGTGCGCGCTGTCGAGTTCCTCCTCACTGTCCGAGTAGACGCGCGATGAGGACGTGCTGGAATAGTCGGTGGAGGCCTCGCCGTGAGGGCGATGCCTCAGAATCATACCCAGGTTCAAATGTTCCATTTTTTTCTTCTTTGAACGTCACTGAGTCACACTATTAAGAGTCGATCCGGAGGAGGAAGAGGGAGAGAGGGAAAAAATAAGAAGAAACAAGCCACTGAGGGCAACCGAAAGAAACGGCGAGCGAACACGTACACAGGTGCACCTCAACAACTGAATTTGAAACGCTAGAGATAGACACACACACACAAAAAAAGAAAAAAAGAAAAAAGGAAAGAAAACGTACGCGCGGAAAAACACACACGAAGAAGGAAGTATCTGGCACTCCTTTTTGTTTCGTTGTTTTGTGTGTGCCGAAAAGATAGTTTGAGAGGATAGCAGGAGAAGTACTTGAAGACGAAGACGGTGACGGTGACGATCGACGAGGCGAGAGAAAAGTGTGTGTGTGTGTGTATGAAGCAGAGGGCGAGAACTGTTTCCTTGAAGCAGTGCGAGTACGCGCGTTGACCAGAGCACCTCATCGGTTCACTATGTATGCGTCGCAGCGGCACACCATCCCCCGCTGACTGAAGACTGTTTGCTGGTGCAGAACGCATGGCACGCATGATTTGAGAGATAAACACAATTCCTTGTTCTCCATCCAAAGAAAAAAAAAACAGTAATCAGAGCGATCGCTTGTCGAAGGGCAGCCTACGCGAAGGAAAAGAACACACCTTGTAGGAGGAACAAGACAACACGTTAAAAAAGTTGATGTACAACACAGACAAAGAGAGAGAGAGATCACAGAAAGACCAACTTAAAGGAAACGATAATTGAAGTGGCCGCTTTGCCCGTGATGTTCACAAACAAGCGGCACGGAAACGAAAGACGATGCGAGAACAAAAAAATAAAAAATGAAGAATAGAGTGACAGTCGAGTCCAGATAAAGATGAGACGTCTTCGAGGCCTCTCCAACGTTCGGAGATGTTGGTAAGAGAAATTACCTCCGGGGACGATTATCACTCGTATCGTGGCGAGTTGTGTGTTTGTGCATCCTTAAAAAACGAACAACGCCAATAAGAACAAGTAAACGAAACAGAAAAACAACCAAACAAACACAACGGTGCAACCGTTAAAATAGACAATAGTGACCTACACAGACACGCGTCACTCAGATGTCTCTCTCCCGACGCTCTGCTCTCCGCATTAGCGGCGGTACAGATCCTTGTAGCGGCTCATGTCCCCGGGCATCTCCTTCTCCAACACGCGATATGCTGCCACACGTCAGCTGCCGATATCCACCTCCTCACCTTTGTCATACCAGCCCAACGCACCGTCGAGTGTCGCCACGTTCGCCTGCGCGGCGGCCGGGGTCGGAGGCCCCACCTTCGCAATCTTCACGCTCCAGCCCTCTTTGAACGCGTAGCAGCGAGGCGGAAGGCAGTAGAATTGATCGTCGAGATCAGACGCGGTGCGAATGATACTCCGAAGACCAGCCGAGGCAGCGATGTTGTCGGCGTGGCCCACGTCGTTGGCTCGCGGCGGCACGACGCGGAGGAGAATCGCATAGCGCAGCAGCGGCTTCATGCGCGTCGCCACGGCTGACGGCACAAGACCGTGGTAGCACGAGACGTGCGCGGTGGCGACAAGAACCTTCGGGGGCGTTGTAGTGTCGCCAGAGGCCGTGTGAGCTGTGTACGCGCCTGGTGCCGAGGCCTCCGTAGACAGCGGCTCGATTTTCGGCACAACATCGTTCAGACGCACGCACGCTTCGCGCGGCTCTGTGTTCTCCGCGATCGCCAGCTGCGCCTGCACGTGACGATTCGGGTGCACCGTACCACCGCCTGTGGCACCTGTTTCGACACAGTAGTACGTCTTGTCGATCGTCGGGTCCTTGAAGTGGGCGACCGCGACCTCGTCCTTCAGGCTTTTTTCCGCCACGGCGACATCGGTGGTAATGAGGACGCGGCTGTGCGCCTTCGTCAGATCCGCGCAGCCGACCGTCGTCTCAATCTCTTCATCCACAACGTTGAAAGGCGACCTGTCAGCCCCGAGGGGCTTCTCCGCCGTCGTGAAGCGCTCCATAACCGCGTCCTTATCCTCCTGCGGCGCCACTCAGATAAGCCCGCAAGGAGTGTATAAGTCGATGCCGGACTCCTTCTCGACCTCACGATAATGGATCATGCCGTCGCTGTTGAGGAACTCCCACGGTATGCGGGTCTCCACACGGCGTGTGATGCGGGCTTCGTCGTGATGTTGGCCACGCGCGTGTGCGTTCTTGTTGTCCTCGGGACCAACGACGGCGATATGCAGCTTGGGTTTCAGCTCGCAGATGTGCTTGGCTGTCGAGCTGCCGAACATGCCGGCACAAACCACAATAACGTCGTACGAGGTCATGATGATGGCGATGCCAAGACAGTTGTGCGATAGAGGTTTTCGGTTTTTTTTCCACTCAAAAAAAAAAAAAAAAGACGATAGGGAGCGAGAGACGAGCTTTTCCCCACGCGCATGCACGGGGAAATAAGAATTCATACGAATGCGGAAGTAGAGAGGTAGGAAGAGAGAGAGAGAGAGAGAGAGATCAGTCGGATTGAAGAGAGCCAGTGTGTTTTATTCGTCATAGCAAAGCAGCTCAAGCACAGGTAGGGAGAAGTCACACGCCCGCATGCACTCTATAAAGACCTTCGCGATCGCCAAGGTGTGATGCTGCCACATCACCGTTTCTTGGTCAGCAACGGCGCTGACGCACGCATCTCCATGGTCCTCCTCTTCGCATTTCAACAAGTACAGCGTTTCCCCTCTACACTGAGATGGCCCAGCCATAGAGAGTGAGAGAGAGATAGAGTAGAGCCGTGCACGCAGTACACGCACGCACACGTTCGCTGTCGAGGAAAGAAGAGAGAGGCCGAAAAAAAAAAAGTTGTGCGTCGTCATGCTCGCAAGCAGAGTGAAGACGTCCACCACTCCTCGTAGGTCGAGTGCGTGAAAAGACGATCGATCAATCATGCGAGGTTCAGTCGTGTTTTTTTTTTTCGTGATACAGGTTTGCTTTGTGTGCGTTGACTGTGGCTGGGGACCACTTCACAAGGAGTGCGCTATCTTTGTTGATTCTATGAATAAAGAAGAGAAAACGAAAAAAACAAAAACAAAAGCTCAGAAGCACGCGCACAATCGAGAATTCCCGAGAAGGAGGGAAGACGACTAGCTATGTACACCTCTGAGAGCACCACAACAGAAAAGAAAACACATAAATGTCGAGCGGGGATCACAAGGAGAATAACAATCAACGCGTCAAGGATGTGCAGTGGCGCACCAAAGTACCAAAGTACATCTGTCCCTCGAACGAAAAAAACAAGTGTTTCCAACCAACGAACAAAAATGAGATCAAGGGAAGCTCATGCAACGTCACGCGGAACACGTAGAGAGCGGACATTCTTAGCAGGAACAAAACAAAACAAGACAAAAACAAAACCAAACCCGAACTGAAACAACAGTCGATCATTCTATGAGGTAAGTGGGAGTGCGGGTAGCCAAGGGACACAGAAAAAAAGAAAAGAAAAGAAAAGAAAGAAAGGATAAGACGCAACCACACAAAAGAAACGCCTTGTACGTGCCTGACACGCACGCCTTGTCGAGGGACCACTGCATCTCGGCCCAGGCATTTCATGTCTCTCTCTCTCTCGTCTATTGTTTCGTTACTCTTTTCCATCTTCCAAGCGGGCTGAGACGCGCGACACGCGAAAACCATTCGGTGCCAACACGCGGCAGAGGCGAGCGGACATTTTTTTTTTTTCCGGTCGAAGTGGTCCGCCCCCATTTCCTTCTTTCGTTCTTTTTTTCTTGTACTGCGCGTCACTATCGATGTTTCTCTCGCTCTTGTGTGGCTCTCTCTGCGTGTCGCGGGTAGTCAAGGCGCCAAAGGGGCACATGTCGCTCTCGATAGCCCCTCTATCCTCATCGCCAGAAAAGAGAGAAAAACCAAACAACAACAACGGCAGAAAAAAAAAACTAACACGTCGCACGACTACTGCACGAAGAGACCAGCCTTCGCGAAGGCCTCCTCGGGGTTGGTCAGCTGCTCCACATTGTACAGTTCAATCTGCATCGTGGAGGCCGCGTTGGTGCTGAACGGCACACCCTTGCGCTTCTCGGAGTCCTTAATCTCCCACTGGTACAGCTCCGCGTCCCGACCGGTAAGCCAGTAATTGCTCTTGAAGGTACGTGGGAATTTCTTGGCGCTATCGTGCTGAATCGGCTCGCCAGACAGAAGGAACGTGGGCACATTCACAGGAGAGCGTTGAAGAGTGGCGAGCGCGTTGTGGGGATCCTCGAGCTGGTCTACGTTGTAGATGAGGAAGCGCTCACCAGAGTTGATATCCTGCGTGACGGGCACTTGGTTGGGCTGCACGCCGAGTTTGAAGAACTCCAGCTGACGACGTGTGAAGTAGAGACCGCTGTTAAACTTGTTGGACTTGATGTGCTCAGACAAAATTTGGAACGATTCCCCTTTCTTGCTGTACACGCGGCGGCTGCCACCGCTCACCGGGTACGTCATGAGCGCGTCGCCTCCGACGAGCTGACTGGAATGAAAGAGCTTGATGGTGGACTTCATCAGCACAATCGTGCTGCGGGAGTTGGCCTTAAATTGGAGGTTATCCTTGTGCGCCTTGGAGCGCGTCAACCACCATTTGCTCTGGAAGCCGTGCTTCTCCGCGCGGTCGTTGAGCTCAAACTGCATCTTATCGCCGTACGGTTTGCGTGTGTTGTAGCTGCTGTGTTTGGGGAAGTCCATCACCTCCGGGGGGTTCGTCAGCTGGTCAAAGTTGAAAAGTTCCAGTTGTTTGTCGAGGAGCAGGCTCGTGGGCACGGCAGAAGGCTCCGGACGGAAGCCGAGGCGGTCCACCTCCCAGTCCTCAATCCACACATTGCTGGGGCTGCCGCGGGCCTTTTGGTTACCCTCGAGAATGTGGCTTTGCTGACTGAATACGACGATGCGGCGACCGGCGCACCGGGAAGCGACGGCGGCGCTTGCGAGGGCGACTGCAGCGGTCTGGGAAGCAGTGAAACGGCGAAACATAGCACAGTGAGCTGTGTGTGTGCGTGTGTATGTGTATATGTAGCTTTTACACGTGCGTGAGGGGGAGCGAGTGCTAGTAGTAGTTAGTGGGAAAGACTGCAAGTCTTTACGAATACCGTCTTCTATCTTTGTTTTTTTTTTTTCGGATTTTCTTATTTTTCTGCCGGGACGAGATACGGACAGAGGGATCACACGAGTGAGTTCGAGAGGGCGAAAAAAAAAAAAACGGCGCGTGTAGGAGTGTTGACTGTGAGGAGCAACAAGGACAAAATGCGGAAAAGAAAGAAAAATGTGTCGCAATGAGAGAAATTAGCTAAGGAATAGTTTTTGACATTTCGAGTGCGTCGTCACACGAGGAGAGAAGAGGATAGAACGCAGCGTGTAGGGGAGTTATGTGTGAGGTGGTGTGCGATAGTGAAGTGATACACGTGGCTTGTGTTCGCCTCGGTTCCGGAGAGACCCGAGGACGGACGTGCACGAGGCCTTCAGCGCAGAGGTACGCACCGGAAATGTTGGTACACAAAAGAATGAAAACCATGAGAGAATGCATTTTCTCTTTTGAACAGATTGATGTCTGTTGACCGCGACGGCGCTCACGCAACGATGAGCGAGTACCCGTTCTAGGATCTGTCCCCACACCGCGCGCCTCGTGCTGTTGGCACACTCTTCGAAGCAGTACAGAGGTGAGCCGTACCGCTCATTTTTTTTTTTCGCTCGAACCTCTTCGCGGCGTGAGGCTACGGTGTGATGCGGCCCATTCAAGTCTTTTCTTCTTCCTCATCAATTCTTTCTTTTTTTTCTTTTTGTTGTCGCTTGACTGGATATACTGAAATACATCGTTCTACAAAATTCATGAAGGCGGAGAGAGAGAGAGCATAAAAAAAGGCGTTCTTCAGGAACACAAGCAACCCCCCAAAACAACAACGACAAATAATCAGAAAAAGATAAATAGGTATATTAAATGGTACAATAATAATAATAATAAAACAAAAAAGAGGTACACGCAAAACGATACGCGACGAATACAGCGGTGCCACAAAGGACAAATCGTTTTCACAGGATGGAAAAAAACCGCACTAATGAGCCCCAAACCAAGAGGAATAGATGGGGGGGGGGGAAATCACAGCCTTGTGCGCTGTTGAAGAGCGAGAAACAAACAAAAGATAAAGAACACACGGCGGTAATGTCGATACTGGGAAGGTGCGATGCTGTTAATACAGGAGTGAGAGTCAATGCGCGTGCGTTCATCGTGGTGAGCGGCGAGAAGGCGCAGTCTCGAGAGAGGAAAAAAAAAAAAGATAATCGCACCGCAATATCCAGTATTTACATGAAATATGGCTGATGTGAAACGTCATGAGATGCGTACGCGCGCGTTCAATTCACGCGCTACCCCAACAAAGAGACGACAACGCCAACGTGTCTATAGGTCAACGGAGCCGTAGAGAAGGTACGCGTCCGTGTGATCTGTAGTGTACACGCGACCGTTCTTGCAGTTGGGTGCGCCAAAAAAAAAAAAGAAAAAGAAAAAAAAAAGGACAACGTGAACAAGCAGCTGCACAAATAGTACTGCACAGCTACGCATGTCTGGCACGCTCCCTTCCTTTTTTTTTTTCTTTAATTCGTTTTTCTTTTATGTCGCATTCGTACGTTCCTCTCCTGCGTACACCCTCCGCAGACGTGAGGGTAACCGCTTGGCTAGCTTCACGCCAACACACACACACACACACACACACACACACACACCTCTGGCGGCTCTTGCGGCGTACTACTCGCGCGTACTGGAGCTGAGGTAGGCAGTCACGGCAGCACCCATTTTCTCTAGCGTCGCCTTGGGTGCACCGCCGCCAAAGGCCGTCTCATGCACTTGGCGCAGGGTGCGGCCGCTGACTCCCTGATTCGTCGCCAGGGGGAAGTTGTTCTTCATCTGCGCTGGCATCAGCAGTGTGCGTGCGGCTGGGCGGCCCGGTGTGTCTTCCACGAGCTGCGGGACGATGCACGCGTCACCCTGTGTGAGCCGCATCGTCGCAAACGGTTGCAAGAAGGTAATACTTTTATTACTCAATCCCGCCAAAAAGAGTTTGTCCATCTTCTCCTTGGCGAGCTGCTGCAAAAATGTGTCCGGCGGTTTACCGGCGAGCCACGGCAAAATAAAGGTGCCCTGTCGCATAATACCCGGCGCGTCGAGGAACAGCTTCGCGATTGTCCACGCGACTTGTGTGCACTTGTACGGACCATCGGGCCCCGCTGGCCCGTGCGTTATTTTCAGCAAAGTGAAGACCGCACAGGAGAGGACGTTGTGTGGCATGCCCGCGATGACAAAAGGGGGGTCGACCCAACTCGGTGCGCCAACGTCGCTGTCCCAATTCGGAAAGCGCGTCCACGAGACGTTGCGGCCTGCTGGTCCCATCGGTACGCGCACCACGACGACGTGGAAGGCGTTATCCCCACCCAGACCACGCACGCCCTCAACTCGCAAAAAGCAGCCACGTTGCGGGCTGTACGGCGCGAGGTAGCCGATATTATCCGATAGCCCCACCGCACCACCAATGAAGCGGTTCTCAGCATCTTTGGCGCTCTTGATGCCCGCCGTGAGCGGCGGCTTGTCGCCCACACCAACGCGCGCGTTGAACACATCGATTTCCTGCTTGGATGGCGGCAGCTGACCGGGCATTTCAAAGTAGGGCTGGTTTTGCATCGCGTTGTCGACACGCCAGATAAGGTAGCCCATCGGCACGCACTCGGCGCGGCGCTTAGGTGGCATGGGCATCAAGTTCCGCAACGCCTGGGCATCCACGCTCGCCTCCATCTGCCACTGGGTGTACTTCTCAAGGAGCCGACGCTGCTCGTCAGCGATGCGATCGGCGGGACGCACGTCGTCAACCATGCGCTCTTGGGTCCGCCGTGGGTCACCGAGCTTGATGCGGCTGAGGAAGTTGCCGGCGAAAAAGCGCTTGTTGATCGGCAGACAACAGTGTCCCAGCGTGATGGGCGGGTTATCCTCCGCTGCGAGCACGTACTCCACAATGACAACGGCGTGGGTGCCTTCGCCAACGAGAGTGCTGAGCTTCGCCGTGAACTCGGGCTCGACGTTGCTGGAATCGAGTGCTTGATAGGCCACCAGGTCAGGCTTACGCATAAACACGCGCGGGTTACGCAGGGGATTCATCACATTACCCGTCTTGGGGTCAATCTCATCGGTAATGTATACCACGAGTCGTGTACACACAGCGTGCAGCGGTACGCCCACCACACCATCCAGGAATAGGTCCACCTCGTTTCCCTTCTCACCATGACCACAGTGGCGCATGCTCTGCGGCGGCTTGTCTGTCGGCTTTGCCAGGCCGATCACCACACACGCGTTGACAGCGGTCTTCGCATCAAACTGCTCGACCCCAGAGATGGGAGGAGCGGCGGTGTTTTTGTAACCCGGTGGAACCACCAAATTTCCGGCGTTGTCGTTGATGGGGAGAAGTTGACGCTGCGCTGGTGCGGGGCCACTCACCCGGCGCGAGCCGCTTGGGCTGGCCGACTGTGCTGGTTGTGCTGGCTGCGGTGGCTGGCCGGCTGTCTTTGAAGGCACAATGGGGGGTGGTGCAGCGGATGCCGGCTGTTGCGGTGGGGCTGGTGGTGGTGGCGGCGCGGGCGTCGCCGTAGCGTTTGGACAGAGTGGCTGCGGCTTCGTCTGCCGCGTGCTGGAGTTCAGAATACTCTCTCCGTTACCCGCATTCGCGTCGGACGTCGTCTTGGCGCTCGCGGCCGTGCTGTCTTCTCTGTTCTCTGCAGACTTTGGGGTCTCTGTCATGATGCGGACCTTCCTCTCTTCAGGCTCCTTCGTTTCGGATCGGTTGAGTGGGGATGTAGGTGGCTGCGGTGGTGCGGCGGGCTGCTGCTGCTGCGGTGGTGGGGCACCAGGTGCGGAGCGTTCATGCGATGAGCTGGAGCTGCGGGAGTCGTCGCTGCCGTCTGAGCGCACTTGATTACCAAAGTCTACTTCGCCCACGCGCGGTGGCATCGACAGACTCAAGTTCGCTGGGCTCGCTGTGGCCGGGCTGATCTTCTCCCCACCACTGTCGCCGCGACGGCGGCCGGTTGAGGTGGCCGACGTGGAACCGCCTCGACCGTCTCTTCCACCGCCACCACCGCTGCTGCTGTTCGCTTGCTCAGGCCGTGACGGTTTTGCGTTTAGCTTCTCCGCGCGTTTCGCAAAGCGGTCACGCCATTCGAGGATCGAAGTGCCCGGCGGTGGTGGGAGAGCGAAGTGCTTGCAAGGTCCCTTCTGCTTCATCATGTGCGCGGTGGCGGTGGGTGGTAAGAAGGGACCTTCGTTTCCTGGCATACCGGGCAGCACAGGCAGACCTTTCGGCACAGGGTCGAGCTCTGGCAGACCCGACAGCGATTTGGCCGACTCCGGCACATCAGACGGTGTCAGAGAAGGTGTGAGCTTGTTGCGTGCGGCAACCGCGGCGACCGCATCCGCCGCGTCCTTCGCCATGCTGGCCGAGGTGCCGCGGCGCGGGTCACCCGGCGAGACGGTGCCGCCGCCACTCGTCAGCGATGGCCGCTGCCCGTTAGTGGAGACGTTGCTTGCGCGTCGTAGGAGCCGCTCCGCATCAGCCAGCACATCCACACTCTCTGCGGCTTGGATGGTGCCCGTGACGGTGGCGCCAGGGATCATGTCCTCGGTCGACTGAAGGGCGGCGGCGAGGTCAAAGGCCCCTGTGCGTACGCCCTCCGTCCACGCGCCTTCAGACTTGGCGAAGATCGTCCCCCAATACAAGAGACGGCCGCGGTACTTTATCTGTAGCACAAACACATTGATGTCGTTGGGCTTATTGACCGTGAAGTCCATGGGCGGAACGCTGAAAAGAAGTAGACGCGTGGAGGCACGCATAAGCGGTGGCGGATTCCTGGCGAAGACCTTCTCACCGGCAGGCTCGAGCACGAACTCGCCACTGTTGTTAAACATGTAGTACGTCTTCAAGGACACCTCAAGTTCGTCCAATGGGATAGACAGATCGAGACCTTCGAGCGAACCCAACTGAAGCGTGTGTGGACCCGCTGGCAGCGTGGATGCAGTGGGGAAGGGTGGGGCGACGTTACCGGATGCTTTCAAAGTTTGGATTTCCTCTCGCATAGCCTGCATCATGCCCTTCAGCTGATCCGCGAGCGACGGTGGGGAGCTCCTATCGCCAGAAAAAACATCGCTGCGCTTGCCGGCAGAGCTTGACGTGGGCCTACGGCTACGCGGGTGGTGACGCGCGGCGGAGCTCCGGTGATCATCGTATGACTTCGCCGGTGAGCGTGGCGTGCGACCAGCGCTCACCGCAGGCGGTGACGCACCACGCGCTTTCGACTTACGCGAGGCTCGTGAGGTGCGACGTTCGCGCAGTCGACGACGACGATGGGCCCCATCATCGTCGTGGTCGTCATCCTCATCACTGTAGTCCTCGTCGTCGGTTTCCTCGTCCGAGGACCCTTCACTGTCGTCCTGTGAGTCTTCGCTCCGGTCGTCGTCATCGTCGTAGCGGTTGCGTCGAGAGTGGTAGTTTGCAGTGTGGGCCCTGCGCTTCCCACCGTCGGCAGTGCTGCGTCCACGCTCACTTCGCCGCCCCGCAGGAAGTGACCTGTGATGCGTAAGTCGCTTGTCCTTTCGCGGGGGCGCGGGCTTCGCCATGGCCATCATCGCAGCGGCACGGCTATTCCCCTGAAGGGGCCAGCTACTCGCCGCGGGAGAGATCGCCCCATACGGGGGCGAACCAGGTATCTGCAGGGACGTGATCGTATTGCGGACGGCGGCCAACTCATTTTTCACGTACTCCATATCCATATTCGCGCCCTGATGCTGTGTCTGCTGTTGTGTCAAGAGATTCAGCTTGAGCTGCATAAGCTGATTTCGCAGTTGATCCTGTGTCTGTTGGAGCTGCGCCTGGCGTGTGGGCAGGACGAGATTGACTTGCTGGTCGAGCAGCTGCCGCTCGCGACGCGCCATTTCCTCAGCTTGTTGGGCACGCTGAAGCGCGAGGAAGCTCTCGAGATCCTTGTCCACCGCGTTAAGAGGCACCGCGCCAGGCCCCAGCACGTCCCCTTGAGCCAAGTGACGGTAATAAGGGTCGTTGATGGGTGGTAGGCCCAATCCACCACTCGCAATCGGTGCGGAGGAGACCGAGTGCTGCGGGCTCTGTGTCTGCGCTTGCGGTACAACGCGACATAGACCGCTGCGTCGATGCGCCTGGACGCTGTACATGGAGTCGTACACGACTCCGCAGTCAGGACAGGATGGCATCGCGTACCGTGTGCCTGTTTCTCTTCTTTCTTTCGCTGTGTGTGTGTTTGTCGCTGATGAGTGAACAGTAATCACGCTACAAGAATGACGTCTGCTGAGATGGCCGTGGATCGGTCTTTTTCGTTCTTCTGAAAAGAAGAGCAGAGCGTTCGAGTTGGTATACGGAAAAAAAAAAAAATAGTTAAACAAAAAAAAAAAGGAAACGATTTGACGCACCGACTCTCTTATGACTAAGGCAGTCCAGGAAAATGTCAACCAAACGCCTCCTATATACACAGTGCGATAAGGTCAACAAAGAGACACCTTTTTTCTCTGTTTTTGAGCCTCTCTAATCGAACACGTTTTTCTCTCTTGCGAGTACGTGGAGAGAGAGAGCGCGCGCACCCCCACCGAGACCGAGACAGAGAGAGAGAGGAAGAAGAAGTTCGTGAACGAGATGAATAGCGCGTGAAGAGAAAAGGCGTCTGAAGAGATTGACCTGAGGCGCGAAGCTACACACGTGTGCCTCTGTGTCCTTGTACTTGCGGACGCGCACAGCAACGACCCCGTCGACAACATGTCGTCGAGAGGAATCTCTCAGGCCAACGGCGACCGATACAGAAAGAAAGAGAGAGAGGGATCGAGATCGACGACAACTCAGGTGACTTACACTCAGAAGAAAAAAAAGATATGATGCGTGAGCATTTCTTGATGGATCTAGGGTAGAGAAAAGAAGATCATGAAAAAACGGAAACATGACGAGCGACGTTTGTGAAAAGAAAAAAAAAACCAAACATCTTTTGCCGAATAAAGGCCGTCTTCACGTGGAGCGCTGTGCACATGGAGTGCGACACGACGGAGGAAGCGAGGGAGCCTCCCCACCGTCCACGTTACGCGTACGCACTCGCCTTGAGTAGCTCCTTGACTTCCACCAAGTCTACATCAAACTGCTCGCAGAGAACGTATGCGAATTCTTGTCGACGCGCCTTCCAGTCGCCGGAGATTAAAAAAATTTTTTTCTTCGGGGCCTCGACACACGCACTGAGCACCTGGAGCGACAGGTCAAGCACTTCTTCCAACGCTGTCGGCACGTACGAGGGGCACCCGCTGCCGGACGCGTGAACATCATTGCGCATGTGCTCCGCCGTTGGAGTCTGCGCACCGTTCATCAGAGAGGCCCGCCGAAAGGCGCTGTCGTACACGGCGCTAGAGGAGTTCGCATACGTGACGGCGCTGTTCTCCCTCGCGCGATTCGCTCCTTGGTTGGCGATGACGCGTGTGGTAAAAGGCAGGTCAATGACAATGGTACACGAGAACTGTAGTTCTGTCGCCGGGATGCTGCGCCGCTGGTCCTCCTCAACATAGTTGCGGATCGTCTGCACGTGCTGAACCTTGAGCACACGCCGCTCGGGAAGCGGATCGTTGTCATTGGCGACCTCCGAACCCGGCGAGGATCCCGCAGGGCGACTAAAACTGTCAGAAGCCCCGCCACCCGCACCGAACGCACGCGACAGACCGCCGCCTCGATGACTGAGTGCACTCGTCGACATCCCTGCGGAACGCAGCGTGGCCGAGTGGTGACGCGGCGTGCTGAGGTGCGAAAGACTGCTCGCCATATGGAGCGCGGCCATTGCGGCGCCTGCCCCGGTCGCTGTGACCGCGCCGCCTCCACCACCGCCTCCACCACCTAGCCCGACGTTACCTGGCTCTTGAAGAATCGCATCGGGTGGCGGTGCGCCGGGGAACGCGCCGCGCAGTGCGGCGGCCTGCCACTTGGATCGTCGTGCGCACAAGTCTCGATACGCAGCCTCGCTGATCGTTTCCGCCGAGGCGAAGATACGCCAGTCGATATCGCGGTACTGGGAGGCCCACGGCATCCACAGGACGTGTTTGAGCCTCTGCATCGGAAAGAACATGACGCCTTGTACCATGAATTGCATCGCGTGAAATGTGACCGAGCGGACAGTGTAGGTACTCGCATTCATGGCGCCGCTCGTGCAGAGAGACGGGGCCGTCTGCCGCAGTCGCGCTGTCGCGCTGCTGCCGGTGCCGTACGGTGCGTGACTCTGATCGACATGCGGGCCGGATCGGTCAAAGACCTGGCCCGCACGGGAGCGCTTCACAGAAGAGCTTGGGTGCGAGCGCGTGTGCGAGACTTCGACTTCAGGGAGCATGAGCGCTGATGCGGTAGAGTCCGTTGTCGCCACACTGTCCGTAGGCGTCGGCACAAGCATACCGCTTGTCACGCACGCATACTGCAGGAGATGATGGACATCAAGCACTTCGGCAACCTCATACGCGCCTGAGCGGACTGTGGTGCTGGGTGGGAAAGGCGCTGAGCGCTGGGGCTGCACCTGTGAGGTGCTCGCGGCATCCTCGTTGGAGGTCTCAGCGCCTGCCGTTCCGTTCCCTTCACGACCGTCCCGACACTGTTTCTGACGATGTGGCGCGTGCTCCTCGTTGTAGGCCCTGGTGTTCTCCTCCTCGCGGCACCGCCACGCTTCTTCGAAGGCCACACCAAAGGTCTGCGCCTCGCCACATAGCGCTGCCAGTTGCAAGACCGTCTCGAGCACGCGCGCGTTACGTTCTCTGAACATGTCGGTTGTGTCGTGTACCGCGTCACGCGGCGCCACGCCACTGCTCCCTGGGTCGGCGAGAGGGTTTGGCTTCTGCGTCGTGCCTGTGCGGCTATCCGGCGCGATTGGCAGCGACGACCGTCCACCACCCGCGTCCTGCCCCGGACGTGTTGGACGTGATGCGGTGGTGGTTTCCGATGCTGTCACAGACACCTGCATGCGAGGAAAATCGCGGAAGACGGCGAAAGGATCCGTGGCGATGTCCATGAGCAGTTTTTCGCGCCAGAAATCCATGCGATCAGTGGGATTGAGGCGATTGATTTCATTCTCACGCTGCCGCAAGGCGCTTATGTCGCTAAATCGGCGCTCGAGCAGGTGGTTGTTGTGCGCGTCTTTCTTAGGCTCTGTGCTAGCGTCGACACCATCCGCACCGGTGCTCCCCGTGGCGCGACCGTCACCAGCACTGCCCTTTGGCTTTTCCTTCATCTGGCTACAGCAACCGTTACCCATTGGGACTACAGCGCCCCTCTCGGACTTTGGGTTTTCAATATGGTTAGGAGTGGGTGGCACGACGAGTGTCCTCGGTCCTATTTCTTGGCTTCTTACCCTCGTCAAGTAAAACGCGCGCGTGTGTGTGTATGGAAAAGAACAGCGAATGAAAGGGCGGATGAGGGGCCGACAAACACAGGCGATGCACGACGTATCAGCGCGAGAATCGAATTGCTGTTCAACTACAGGTCAGAAAAAGAAAAAGAAGAGTAAGAGGCGATTCCCCAAACGCGCACCTACAAGTATATCAGCGTGTGGCGATTCAGCGATTTTTTTTTTTCGCGAAAGACGTGAAAAAAGAATTGTGCCAGAGCACATTTTACGAGGTGATGATAAAAGCAAGCGTGAGTGTGAAATCGCGAAAGGTGTGAAGACGATTGTGGTGAGATCCACATGACGCGACTGTGCGAGCCCACTCTTTTTTCTTCCTTTTGATCGACACGCACGCACCCACGCTCCATTGTTTCGCAATCTTTACTTTGACCTTTGGGCACCGTCGTGGGTGTGGCGATACACGAGGACATGGGAGGGGAAATGTAGGAAACGCAGTTCTCACAAGACACGGTGTGGTGTGGACCGCAAGCGCCGTCCGTGACAAAACGTGAAATTCATTCACGACGATACGCGGATCGACACACGCCTGCGCATCGTCCATTCTTCTTTTTCTTTGGTTTTATTCGCTCCATCTCATGGACAACCACACAAGGAACACAACAATCACGACAACAAACCAGTAGAGCCTCACAACGGGAGGAGAGAGGCACAGCAACCACAAAAAAAAAAAGAAAAAACAGGGCGGGAACGGATACGCATGTAAGCGCATCGTTCTCAGAGAGTCACACATCTCGCACGCTATGCACCTTTGTGTGTGTGTGTGTGACTGGATGAATTAGATGACACCATATCAATTCGGAACAAAAATAAATGCGAAAAGAAAAACGTGAGCGAGTTAATGAGTTCATATGCCGACGGGACGAGCATCCACGCCATCAAAGGAAGATATCCCAGAGCATCCAGAAAGGAAACACATCCACAAAAATAAAATAAAATACTTGTTAGACACGTGCACGGGAGACGACAAAAACACACAAGCTCACTACCGCAGAGGAAGACAAGAAACAATGGTGAAAAATGTCCCAACAAATCAATTCACAGCGATGTACACGGAGTGTCTGCTCCATGATGCAAATGAAGATTTTCTGGAGTAAAAAAAAAAAAGGATCGATACGAACAGCGCGTCCGCAAAATACAAGAAAAAAAGTAAAGAGGTCATAGAAGGCCGCTTCAGACACACACACACACATGCTCGTATGTGCATCGCATACGCGAGCTTTTATTAAACTTGTGTATCACTGCAGCTGCTGAATGGTACACCTATAATATTGGTTGTTCACGCCTGAGATGCGTTTGCTTAACTGTACGTTTCAACCTCAACCCGCAACGCTCAACGCAAAACGACAACAACAAAAAAGAAAAATGATGGAAACACTTCCAAGGTGTCGATTGGAACGAAGAAAAAAAGAGAACGCAAGGTGGACACACACGAAGGACGGATGTGAAGCCGAGGCCGCCCACACAAACAGACCACGTTAGTGTTCTGCTCCCTTCGTTGTTCTCCCTTCGTCGATGAATGCGCATTGATCCTGACAAACGAGTTTTTAGCTATATCGGCTTACAAATCTCGCGACGTGGTTCGGCTAGTCTCCCCGTCACGTGCTCGGCATCAGAGTCGTCGAGGTGGCGCGCTCTTCTTCTGTGAGGAGACCAATGGCATAGGCACCCATCATGCTCTCACAGTGAATCCACGGATGGAACGCGTCGTACACCTGCGTGGCGTCCTTACCCGCGCACTCCACCAGCAGCTGCGCCCCACCCGGATGAAAACGAGAGAAGAGCGTACAATCGTACACGACGTGCCGGATGACGATCCACAAGTCATCGGCTCGGTTGTGCTTGGCGATCTCTGCGATACGCAGGCGCGGTAGACCACTGAAGTAGGCCTTGAGCGAGGGCGCCCGTGAGGCCTTCTGTCGCTGGTAGACGAGCCCGGACCAGTCGTGCATCGAGAATCCCACCCCACGAGCGATCTTTCCCCGCGGCACGGTGCGCACCCGTTCAGGACGAATGCGGAGCGTGAACGCCGATCGCTGCGGATCATCGGCGCTGTCAAAGAGAAGAAACATCTCGGATGGACTCGGTGTGGTTGCGCGACCAGAGCCCGATGCGGACGCCGTGCTGGCCGCGGCCGAAGAAAGCGGACCGGTGCTGTGACCTAGCGTTTCCATCACCCCCGTCCCGTATCCGCGGCACATGAACGCGGTGTTCTCCGTCGTCGTTCCCGGGATCGGCGATCCGATCTGAAGCGCTGGGGACAACGGCGAGGACGGCGGTGGAGGTGGTGGATACGGGCACGGTGACGTCATCGTCACACTTTCGGTGGGCGGTACACGTGTCTGCGCGAAGGTGGAGGACGGGGCCGTGACGTTCGGCGAACTGAACGTGTGCGTCACGGCGTACAGCGCGTCGTCGGCCTCACCGCTGCCCGTCGCGAATGAGGCAGGAAAGACCGCCTGCGTGCCGAAGTGACTGACCGGCGTGACCGCACCACATCCCAGCCCCGTTGACGGCTGCGAGTGCTCTCGGAGGGCGAGGTGCGCGTGTAGAGAGCTCGTGGACACGGACGCGAAAGCCCCTGAGGTGCTGTGCGACGCTGGCGACCCAAACTCAGTGAGTGTAGTCAAGGAGGCGGATTTCTTGAGCGCAATCGCACCAAAATGTGTGTCTGGCGGTGCCAGAGATAAGAAGGAGCGCGGACGGCGCACGGCGCGGTTTGTTCGTCCTTCCATCGCCGAGGATAGCGGCGGTGGCGTAAGGCATGCACTTCCTGGTGTATCGTCCACGTCGCTCTTGCTGCGCTGATGCAGGAGACGATTGTAGGGACTCTCAGAAGCATCGCAGTCCTCGAGTGGGTGAAGACCCCCGGCATCACTTGCTGAGTGTGGACGCGGTAGGAGACTGGTGGGAGAGGCCGCGCCGCTGATCTGTTCACTCTGCGTCACGCGCACCCGCGCGTCGGCGCTGTCGTCTTCTGCCAGGCACACAGGTGAGTCGGTCAACGCGCTCACTACGGTCGCGGAGGGTAACGCGCGGCTTTTGTCTGTGCTATCGCCACCACCCGCTGCCGTCGTTTGACGGAGAAGTGGGATAGCCACGCTGGCAGGGACCTCGAAGCGCGCGGACGCGCAACGCTGGCCCCACGCCTTCGACATCGGCGCTAGGATCCCCTTCTTTTCGCGATGTGGTGGTGAGGTCGCCTCCATCCCTACCTTGGCGGGTGCGGTTGGCGAGGGAACAAGAGTTCCGTGTGTGCCGGCGGAGGTCATGGACGAAATCGACGAGACTGGTACGGATGTGGGAAGCGACTCCGCCTGATCAAGCCCCGCGCGAATGACGGTCGCCGCGATCGTCGCAGTGGTGGTCGTTGCCGGAGATATGGCGGAGCCATCTGTGTGATAGCTCGGCGTGACGCAGCCGGGTGCATCTGCCATCGTTGACGTACTAGGCACAGCGTGTTCCGTACTTAGCGGGCGAGTGTGTGGACGGTGTACGCGCACGACGGCGGCCTCCCCACCCCCAGCCACATGCTCCGTCTCCCCAGACCTCATCATGGCGGATGAAGGGCTCCGCAGACCGGGCGTTTCCGCATGGCTCTGTGTGCGGCGGTGGTGACGTGATGTTGTCTGCGACACCATCATATCTTCCGAACTTCCCGCTGTTGTGTTGGTGATCCCATGCTCGAGTGTGTGCTGTGAGTTCGACAAGGAGAGAAGCGGAGTCGGAAGAATATCCGGCAACGGCGGCGAAAAACACTCGTACTCGTCCATCTGGAGTGGTGGGCGACAGAACAGCTCGGGACCGCGTTCCGGATTTAGTGCCGCGCAGAGAGCGGTGGCCACGCCACTGTCTGCCGGCGTCTGCGCGTCGTGTTCGCACAATTCACGAACGCGCACCCCCTCGTCCTTGACCACCGCTCTCTTTGTGCATGCAGCAGTGGCCCTCAGTGCCACCGCGCGGCGAATGGAGCTGGTGCCTTCATCGTCATCTCCCTCGTGGTCACCGGGCTCGCTGCCAAGGCGCAAGGAACGAACTGTTTTTATAGTGTCAGAGAAGTCAAACGCATCGTTTGTGTGGCTCGTCGAGAGCGGAAAGGCTGACTCAAACAAGTGACGGTACGTGCTGGCGCTGCCCGTCCCACTGTCTGTGACGATCAGGTGCTGCTGCGAGCTGTCCGCTTCCGATGAGAGAGATTGACACGCGCTGGCCGCGTGGAAGCCGACCGGCGCGGGCCAGCTACTCGTCTCTGGCGTGGCGCTGCTGGTGACATTGGCCGCGTCCACGCTGCCGGTGGTGGTCGTCGGTGTTGTGATTGCTGCCAGCGTCAGGCCAGGCGTGTCAGCACTCTCTGCGTGGCATAAGAGGAGTGAGCTCCAGGAGCTGCGCCAGTGCGTCCGTTCAGGGAGCGAGGACGGCGCGCTCACCGTAACCGGCACCGCCGTGACCGCCGTCGTTGGTACTGTCTTCGTCGTTGTCGACGATGGTGCGGAGCGTGTAAAGGTGTGCTGAAGCAGCTGCGAGCGCGAGCGTGGGCGATTGACGATCATGTGTGGTGGCTGCTGCCGGTGTACAGCAGGCGGCCCACGACCCTCAAGTACAGACGGTGACAGCGGGGCGGGTGGAGGCACCCTCGAGCAGCAGACGAGCGACCGTGTGTCGGGGCTGAGGGACACCACATCCGGCGACTCACTCCCACCAGCGCGTGGCAGAGCCGCCGCCGCCGCCGAGGCACTTGTTGGCGAGGTGTGTGTCTTGCGTTGCTGTGCGCTAACCGACTCGTCTTGAGAGGCTGAGGTACACTCGGCCTTGATGACACCGCACACGTCATCTGAAGAAGCACACAGAGGCGGCAGTGGCTTTTGACCCATACACACGCCGCTCTCTGGTTGTTGCGCTTGCGGTGGCTGTTGGGACGACCGTCGTGATCTGGGCATCATCTCTGCCGAAGGCGCGATCGAGGACTCCACCTGCGACGCCACACTCGCCCACGGGGCGGCCGGCGGCAGAGTGGTAGCGGATGCTGCGGTTGACGAGCTGCGCTCCGCGGAGAGAAGGCCGGCCTTCGTACCGGAGGCTAAGGAAACCGAACGCTCCGTTGGCGTGGTGACGATCGGCTGTGTGGTGCTCAACAAGTCGCGCGAGACAGTGCCAAACGCCGGCACCACAGAGGCCTCCGTCTGCGAGGAGAACGCGTGGGTAACATCGTCATCCTCGTCGATTTCCGAGTGCGACCCGCGAGATGGATTCACCCAGGGCAGCGCATGATGCGACGCGGCCGATGACGTTACTGAGACCTCCACGAGTCCCTCGCCGTCGATGAAGCCAATTGTACTGTGGCTCGTGTCTACTAGTCGGCTGGCAGAGTCACGACTGCTGAGAATCTCCGATGTGACGGAGCCGCGCACGCGTATGGCGGTAGGCGGACCGAGAAACTGGGCATCACAAGGGAGGCCCATGCCATGCGGTGAGGCGTGCGCGTGCGATGGGCTGCAACAAGGCGTGTCGTTCTCCAAGTTGTGGGAAATGCGGTCGGAAGCGTACCGTCCAGGCGTACCAGTGGCCATCGACAACGCCGCAGCCGAGTGGGCGCTGCGATCTGGAGTGTGCGGTGCTTTCGCCGTGTTGGCGTTGCAACTGCTGTGGTTGTCGAGTGCATTGAGACGATAGCTCGTGTCCACAGGATTTGGCGTGGTCGCCGCAGTACGTGCGTAGATCGCCGGCACCAGTGGCGTGGGGGTCGTGCCTACTGAAGATGCAGCGCTTGCTGGCATCGGTGTTTGACTCTTCGACACCGGCGGAGGGGGGTACGCCCCATCCTGAAGTGTGTTGGACGTCATGGTGCGGCGAAGGGCGAACACAGCAAATCGATGATGAATAGCAAGAAGAAGTACAAGGTAAAAAAAAAAACAAATGTCTTCCCTAGCTCTCTCAAAACAAAAACAAAAACGAACGTCGATTAATTCAATAATACGAGAGAGAGACAGAGAGGGGAAACAGAAACACAGAAAAGAAGAGCCTCAAGGTAAAATGTTTACACCAGCGACACAGGAGTGATTTGAAAACACTAAAATAGATGCACACAGGAAAAAAAAAAAAAGCCCGCGAAGAGAACTTAAAAGAGAGCGAATACGTGTGTCGAGAGTGCACAAAAGAGGAGTGCTTGGTGCCAGTGCGTCGAAAAAGAAATCGCTCAATGAAGTTCTCGTGCGGAACAGAGACCAGAATCAGAAAAACAAAAAGGAGGAAGATAATCACTACTGAAGAAACACGAGAACTGGGAGAGGATAACCAAACAAACAAACAAACAAAAAAAAAAAAGAATTAGCGAATACTCAACAAATCACAAGGTGTGGAAGACGCGTAGGGTGACTTCTCTTTTTCTCAGCCTACTTAAGGATGCAGACGAGGAGATGCCACAGTATAGTGTTTTTCTTTTCTTTCAACAGTACCAGACAGGGAAAAGGGAGAGACGGCGGGGAAAAAAAAGACAGAGTTACGTATGCGTGACGGCTCTCTCGATTGATCCTTTTCACTGTGTTGATGCTATTGGATCTTTTTCGGTGTGTGTCTGTGTCTGTGTCTGTATCCGTGTCTGTGTGTGTGTGTGTGATGCACACTGTATGTGGTAAAAAACAAGAAAAGAAGAAGGGTGACACAAAACCAAAAGTCAGGCTTGGAAAAGAAAGCAACAACCGAGCGTGCGGTTGCAGATACGGACAAAGCACACACGCACACACAACAACTGCAAAAAAAAAAAAGAAGAAGCAGTGAAGAGTTAAAGTGAAATGCGGGGTGATCGATGTGGTGATGTCAATATCAGATAGCCGTTTTACCTTTTCTTTACTCGGACTGTGGCCTTTCTCTCGGCGCGCTCAATGGCGACGCACAAATAAAATGAATTAAGGAAAAAAAAAGAAGAAAACGCTGGAAAAGCTATTAGGTGTCGTGAGAGGGGATACAGCGAGAGTGCTCTTGCCACTTTAAAATAAAAAGTGCGTGCTTCACTCTCACTTGTTGCTTTGAGTCCAAAATATGAAGGTCTTTTTTTTTTTCTTCTCGCTCGCCTGGCCGGAAAAAAGAAGGATGCGAATAGATAGAATAGCGGAAAGGCGCGGAGAACAGAAAGAATGCGAGTGAGATCAAGAAGCGAGAAGTGTGCGATGTAGCCAAACAAGAAAAATTGGACTTTAAGACAAGTCAAGACAAAACGAAAAAGAAAAAATCTGAGTAACTGAGAGGCGTTAGGGAAAGGATACACACCGCTACTTCCGCCACACAGTACGTATGATGTAAAAAGAAAAACAAAGAAACAAAGAGGTGCCTCAGAACAAGATGAGTTGCAGTATAGAGATAAGAAAAAGCGAAGAACGAGAGAGAGAGAGAGAGCTAGCACTCAATTCCCTGGAGCTATGTGCACGAACGTGTACGGTACGTCTGCTTCTTTTTTTTTTTCTGGTGGACATGTGTCGATAGACAACAGGCGAATGACACATCGAGAAGTTGAGGAGAGAGAAGCGAGAGGCGTCGAGAGGAGCCGGTAGAGAGAGAGAGAGTGGGCGGAAAACGAGAAGGACATGCGGCGCATTGCGGAGTGACGCGACTAAACCCACCAATCCTACGTGTCCCGCCGCACGGGGTACGGTTATCGAAACCCAAAGAGAGTCATTGCGGTCAAGGGACAGCAGATCAAGAGCTGCTCGTTAGCCGGTCCATTTTTTGTCTTTTTTTTCCGCTCATTCGCGTTACGCATCTTCAATGCATGCCTCACATGACAAGCACACATGATGAGCAAATGGTAAGAGAGAGAGGGAAAAGAAAAGAAAAGAAACAGAAAACACGATATCAACAACAACAGCGATCCAAGTCGCTTTGTGCACATGGTCCGCTTCCTCGTTCTTATTCTTCACGCTACTCGTGGTACAGCGATTAGCCACAGGTCGTCATCTCTCCGTTTCACCGTCAGTAGAGTCACCTACTCATTGATGGTGATTTCCAGAGGTCCGCGAAGACGCCCTGGCAGCCATCCGACCTGATCCGAATGTCCGGACAGCGCGGCTAACACGGCGGCTTCCCCCTCGGCGTGACCCGCATCCGTAGCTGTGTCAGCACGCGCCGCGGCTCTCGGCTGCTGCACACGATTTCCCTGCCGCTTCTTGGCAGCAGCCCCACCGGAAGCATAAAGTTGAGCTTCAAAGTTTCGCACAAAAAAGTCTGCGAACGGACTGGCGGTGAGTTCGCTTTGGAGCTGCTCAGCGGCAGGCCCGGACGACCCGGGAACAGTGTTCAGGAAAATGCGACAACGCGCGCGCCAGGCTTCGCGCACCAAGCGCGTTCCGTCCTCTTCGTCCTGGACGTCGTCCTTACTCTCGTCGTCTTCGTCGTCCGAGACGCCGTCGTATGCGCGGCTATCGTGCGGACTCGCATCCTCCACGTCCATCGGCGCACTCGCACCCTGCCTTTGGAGCAGCGCTGCGAGCTGACGAATTTTACCCAATTCAAGGACTTGCTGCACATCGGGTACGACGGGCGTCAGAAAAGGACAAGCGAAGAGAACGGCCAGATCTGCGTTGGCCTCGACCGACGTCGTGCTGTTCGCCGATGGGCTCTTCATTCTCTGCCCTGACGACGACGACGGCGGTGCGGTGGCCTGTGTCGCACTGACGATGAGTTCTGCGGCAGCGCGCGTGCTAAAGTCATCCCACGCGATTTTCGTGTTTGTGCCCGATTCAGGCGGAAGGGGCGTATCCCTGAGAAGCGGTTTATGACTGTAACACGTCAAGAGTGGCATCGATGGCCGCGCCTCCTCACTGGCCACATCAGCAGCGTGAGCAGCTGGGTCGACTGTGCTCCCATCCGGTGTTGCCGAGGGTGGGCTGAAGGGGAGAAAGGTGTTGACACGCGCCTCGGCGATGCGCTTGAGCACAGTCTCATCGTCCATGTCGTGTGCCGAAAACGCCGGCGGCGTCGGCAGCGCCACGCGCACAGAGGCGTGTGCGGCGGCGTCGGCGTCCTTCGGCGAAGCGAGCGGAAACAAGGCACGAGATGGGATCGCACGAGTCACCTTCCGTTCCCGGTTCGCATGGTCTGCGCGGCCGCTGTGCGTGTGCGCCTGTACAGAGACTGGCGATGACGCGGATGATGACGGTGGTGTGGGATAGGCAGGCATCGGTGGCGCGACGGCGGGGGTGAAAAGCGCCGCCCGTGCCGCCGCCGCCCGCGTCGCCTCGTCGCCACCCACAGCTGTGCTTGACGCCGCTTCACGCTGGCCATCGCCGACGCGACCACGACGAGAACCTGGCACGTGCCCATGCTGCGGCTCTTCTTGTCGCTTCTGCTGTTCCCGTCTCTCGCGCTCTTCATCGAGGAACGCCTTGAAAGGCACAAAAAGCCGGATTTCAGGGAGCGCGGGTGTGGACGGGTAGGCGAAGAAGGACCTCGACGCCTGCGAGGTTTCGCTGCCGCGTGACGGGCTGTCGTCCGCCCCCACTCGTGTTGTGACCATCGTACTTCGCTCATCACTGCTCGCACCACTACCACCACCACCACCACGACGTCCGCCACTACCTGATTGGACCATATACGCCTGAACCGCACCCGCCGCGAGCTGCGCGACCAAGTCGGTACCCGCTGTGAGACACGTCAGCGGCCTCACCCCTCTCGCGAGCGCGTTCAGCGCGGGTGTGAGTTCCGGCGCGGTACGGCGCAGTGCTTGTAGGCGCTGTAGCATGGGAATGTCAAGGGCGACGTGCAGCTGACACCGTGTGACGGTGCCAGCCCACCACAAAATAAACTTGTCGAGCTCGACGAGCGGTGAACTCGTCGTGATGGTGGCCAGTGTGGTGCGAGAGAGCGTGTTTTCATCGCGAAGGGCCGCCACTCGAGACGTAGGCTTCTGCCCAGTCGTGGAGGAAGAGGACGTATCGCCTCCCTTTGAACTGCCCATCAAGGGCGTCTCTGCTTCTGTCGCCGGGCCAGCCTGACCCAACTTGTCGGTCTCACCGGGGATGCGGGCACCGTTGTTGTCGAAGAGAATAAAGAGCCCGTCTGCACGGCAGTAAAGACCGCGAGCGACCCACCGACCGTGGCTCCAACACCCTGCGTAGACGGAGCCATCACGATAACGGCAGAGCGCGAGACACCGGCGCTGACCGAGTCGTTCGAAGCAGCCATCGCATACGCGCTGCTGCACCTGCCCGCTGATCTTGAAATGAGACGGCAGCTGCGCTCGTTTTTGCGAGCACGCGTCACAGAACAGGTGTCCACAGAGGCGGCAGTGATGACGGCGTGTGAACATGGAGAAGGTGGTGCCACACTGTACACAGGCGTGACTCTCGGCGTCGTCCACCATAAGTGGAGGCGGGAAGCAGTCGTCGCGTTCGTTCCCGTCGAAAAAGGTCGTTTCATAGACACTCTCGTTTTCACTCGAGAAGAGTCGACAGAAACCGTGGAGCGCACCCTTCGACCAGTGACCTTCGATGGCCATATCGGAAAGGAACGCCACACCCTTGCCGTGCTTTTCATTGCCCGCGAACTGGCCATAATACGCACCCTCCGCCGTCACCAGCTTCCCGACACCTTCAATCGCGTTGTGGACGAACGTGCCGCTGTACACGACCGGCGTCCCCGCACCGCCCTCGACGGTTGAATCCGAAGCGGAGACAGATGACTGACGCACGAAGCATTGATACATACCGGTGCCGTGCCGCTCACCTCGCACCCACTCGCCATTGTACGACGTGCGCAGTACCGAGGCTGATGCCGGAGCAGACGTCCCCGTCCTTGTCGAACCAGCGGCCTTGCCGCCGTCAGCGTTCGCGTTAGCAATGACCTCTGTGATGCACTCCGACTCCAAGTCGTACGCCACACCTCGCCCGTGACGGCGCCACTGCGCGTCGACCTCGCCGCGGTACAAGGTGCGTACCAGCTTATTGCGACGGAACACGCCCTGAAGGACGGAGCCGTCGGTGTAGAAGAAGAGGCCGAACCCGTGCCACATATCGCGTTTAAACTCACCAACGTACTTCTCTCCGCTCTCACAAAATATCTGGGTACCGAAGCCGTGCCGCAGACCGTTCGAGAAGCCGCCCTGATAGTACGCGCGGTGACCCCACCAGAGCTCGCCGTACATATGCGGGGTCATTTGTCCAGTCGTGTAACCGGCGTACACGACGTAAAATGCAGGTGGCACACGAGCTCCAGCCGTTTCCGACGAAGACGGGGGCGCCGCCGACGTATTGGCTGATGCCGACGGCGATGGCGCGGCCGGTGCAGGTGACACGTCCGCTGTCGTCGCAGCCCGACTCGCCGAGGTGTCAGGCGTGCGGTCGCCTCCGTTGACCTCCTGCACATTCAGGCGCGCTGAATCCCGCGCGCCCGCCGCGTCCGAAGACGGCGTACGGACACCACCCTCCTCATGAGGCGGCAGACTGGCTTCGAGGCTCTCTGCCGTGCGACGGTGCGATTCCTCTGCTTGTGCTTTGGGAATCACACCACCTCCCCCAACACCCTCACCGCGCGTACCCGTCTCTTGCGTTGTGTGTTCGTCGAGCCAGCACGTCGCGGCGGCCGATGCGTTGGGGAACATCGCGGACGGAATCCAAATGGTGTGTACCTGCAGCTTCAAGAGCAGTGACCGCACACAGTCCACGCACGTCGGCACGGTGGTCACGCCCTGCGCGAGGAGCGCGTCACGGTAGGCTTCCAGGTCACGCGGGACGTACGTCAACACCTCGAAGAGGTCCTCCGGTTTTTGTTTCTTCCACTGCGACGCCTTCGTAAGGGCGGACTGGAGAAGCGCGTACGACTCAAGTGCGGCGGCGTGGACGGGAGAGATCGCGGCTGACGATGCTGTCGCGTAGGCGCTCTGCACGCCAGCCAGAGCGGAGTGAGAAGCTTCCCTTGCGGTTGACGCGCTCGCGATGCCACCCAGCGAGCCACCTCCCTTCTTGTCCGATGAGGGATCAGAGGAGGCGCTTGAGAGCTCCAAGTTACCGAGACACGCACTACACGCGACACGAAAGCACAGCGTACACGGCACAGCACGTCGAAACAGGCCGAACTCTTTCCCGCAGAAGAGACAGCGGCTCACAGCGGTCGCGGCTGGAGCGATGACCGGCGGCCCTTGCTCCAGCAGTGCCCGTGCTTCCGCATCCATCGTCTTGATCGTCGGCCGGCCAGTGCGTGGGCCTCGGCGGTCTTGACCTCGCGTATCGTGTTGCCAGGCCGCGTGTAAGGCGTCCTCAACGTCGCGCTTGCGCCGCTCCTTCTCAGCTGCCGCGACGGCTGCGTTGTACCATGTCAACCACGCTGCCAGATTCGTCTGTTGGGACGGCGCGCGATAGTCGACGGGGAGCGCCCCACACTGCTGAAGCGGCTGCAGGTACTTGACATCGAAGAGTGACGTCGCCCGGTGTGGGATCGCGAGACGAACATGATTGCCGCGATAGGCGCTGGCGACGCAGACACCAGTCCCGTAGAACCACACACGCGTTTGGCGGCCTTCCAAACGACCGACTGACACAGTGGACGGCAACGTCAACGAGCGATTGGACGCTGTGTGTGGTTGGGCGGGAGAGGACGACGCGCCGTCCGACGACGCGCCGTCCGACGACGCTAGCGAATTCTTTCCCGCGTGAGCCGTCGTATGCCGCAGCAGTGCTACATCGGGGAGGTAGCCAAGCGCGTCCATGACAGTCGAGTAGGGGTTGACATCCACAGGACGGGGTCCTGCGAAGAGAGGCTGCTGCAGTCCGTAAAAGTAGCTCATCTCAGGCACGCAAGACGGCTCCCAGCGACTCTCCACAACATAGTGATCGCCGTAGCCCATGAGCACACGGCGCGGAGGCGTGGCCTGCGGGGGCTCTGCGCGTGTCGCGGACATCACGGCGGTGGTACTTGTGGTCGAGGCGCCCTGCGAGTCTTGTGCCGCCGTCACAGGCACCATGGCATCGGCGCTGCTCGCTTGTGAGAAAAAATTGAACACAACATCGAGACCGACAGTCGAGGAGGCGTCGGAGGCCTCTTGAGGCTGGTGCCGTCGGGACGTGCTGGCTGCCGCACGCAACGAAGCCTCGCGCCTGGTCTGACTGGCCTTTTCTGCGGCACGTTGCCGACGGCTCTCGACACTGTGATCATCCATATCCTCCTCCTCTTCGTCCTCACCCGCTCTGGTATCCTCTTCGCTGTGTGTGTGCGCGCGTGTTCCGCCATCGTCAGCACAGGGTGGCGTTGTGGCCGCGGGTTCCGTCCAGATATGCGGATCCCGCAGATTTTTGGCGAAATAGAGACCGTCTCCAGCCGGCGCGTCGTTCCTCCAAGGGCCAATATGCACGGAGCCGTCCGCGCGCCAGGTAACCGCCGGGGCGTCATTCACCGACGCATCCGCACCAGCGCTGTCACGAGGATCGCGACCACCTCGTCGGCCTGCGCGAAAGGGCCCCACGTAAACGTCACCGGTAGGGAACGCCCACACGCCTTCATCGCACTCCAACACGCCGGCGCGCCATGTGCCTTTCAGAATGTGCCTGGCGGGGCAGACAGGCACTGCATCTTCACCGACGTGAACATCCTCCGCCACCCCGCACGCGAGCCGACGTCGACGCGCTGCCGCCAGAGCCTCGGCTTCAGCAGCGGCCTGGGCAGCCTCTGCGGCTTTCTTAGCCGAGGACGAAGAAAAAAAGAAACGTCGGCGTGTGGTGGGTGCCGGCTCTCTTGTTCTGGGCACGCCTTGACGAAACGAAGGGACGGGTAGCGCGGGAAACAGCTCCGCAAGCACAGCCGGCACGCGCAGCACCCCAGGCCCTTCTCGACGTCCGTGCTTGAAGAGGCCAAAAAACTCCACCGCCTCACCAGGCATGAGTGCGGTGGCAGGCGCGCCCCCATCCTCCGCGGGCGACTCAGCGGGCGTGGCTGACGACGAGGCTGCCCGCACACCTTTACAGGCGTTGACCGCCTCTTGAGGACCAAAGACGAACGTCTCGAAGGACAGTCGAAGGTGGCCGACACCATTCAACGTGTGGCCATCCCACTCACCTTCGTAGCCTTCGATGAACGCATCGGCGACCCATCGTCCAGCCTTGATGAAGCCGTCCGCGCGCTGCCAGATTCCCCAGCCGTTTCGCTCGTTGTGCGCGAAATGACCACTGTACTCGCTCTGATCTGTGACATACCGCATGTTACCTGGCCCACTACGTTCGTTGCGATGAAACGTACCGTAATAAAAATCGCCGTTTCGCAGCCACATCAGACCCTTTCCTTCAATCCGCTCACTCGCCCACTCGCCTTGGTAACAGGCCACGTGCTGCAACGCGCCGGGGGCGCCTTTGAAGAAGAACATCGTACCCTCGCTGCGCTCCCCCCGCACGAAGGAACCGACGAAAAGTGAAATACCGGGGTTCTCGACCGTGCCAGAGCCGTGGATCAAGCCGTTGACGAAGTTCCCCTCCACCACGGATTTTTTCTTCTTGAGCGTGTACCTACCCTTGCCGTTACGCATGCCATCCCTCCACTCACCCTCGTAGAGGTCGCCATTTTTGTACCGCATCGTACCCTGACCCTGCATTGTATCCCGCACGAACTGGCCATAGTACTCATCGCCGTTGGCGTACACGAGCACACCTTCGCCATCGCGCTCACCACGCTGCAGATGTCCTTTGAATTGCTTACCGTCTGGATATGTGATCGCGCCGTAGCCCTGACGCACATCAGTATCCCACTCGCCGTCGTACACCTCACCGTCTGCCTGTGTCAATTTTCCTTTGCCGTGCCGGCGATTGGCTCGCCATTGGCCTTCGTAGACATCACCGCTGTAATACCGGAGCAGACCGTGCCCGTGCCGCAGTTGCGTACGGTCAAAGTCACCGATGTACTCCTTGGGCTTGTGCGCGCTGTCTTCGAAAGGCGAAAGCATCGAGAGCCCGCGCCAGAGCAGCCCGCTCACGCCACCCTCGAACACCCCCGCACTTCCAGGCATACGATCGACAAAGTTCTTGCTGTAGTGTATGTGACCCTTCCCGTGCATCTTCCCGGCGCTCCAGTTCCCTTGGTACGTAAAGGTCGACGTCATGAGAACACCATGGCCTTCGAAAAGACCAAAGGACCAGCTGCCGCCGTACCGATCGCCGCTCTCGAATCCCAGACAGGTCTGCTCCAGGTTGTAGTTTCCGCTCTTCGATGGCGCGGGAATCGTCACGGGCGGCGCGTCAGACGTACCAGACGATGCCACTGTGGGAGAGACGGCGGACGGCGAGCTTGCGGGTGTGGGCGAGCTCGTCGAGGCCACGTTGAGGGCTTTGAAGAGCATGATGCCCACGCCGTGCGGCACAGCCCCGGTGCCGATGCGACCAGGCACGTCCACATCACCGTAGTAGGCGCTCCCATCGGCCAGGATGAGCACGGGCGGTGATGCATCCTGCGCACGGAAGCTCTTCACCTGCGGAATCGTCACGGGAAGCGAGAGGATGGCGTGGGGGTTGTAGAAGTGTGGTGCAGCTGGATCGGATGGAATACTGCCCACGACCGATTCCGCCGTTGGAGGTTCTCGGCGCATGGAGGTTTTTTAGTTTTTTCTTTATGAAAAGAGCGCGCCCCTGAGTCAAACGCCACGTCTCTCTACGAAACCTTCGGAAAAAAAAAAATAGAAGTGGCAATAGCAAATTTAGCAAAAGAAAAATGTGTGAGCAATGGAGCTGGCAAAAAGAAGCGCGCAACTGAGCGCTGACGACTGCAGATACGAGACAACAATGAAAAAGAAAAAAACCGAGATCAATCAATTTGATGCTGAAGCCACACGAGAACCAGAAAAGTCTGTGAAAGCGATTTTTTTGTGCTCAAAGATGCACTGCGGCAGTGATGTCTTAACCTCTCAGGAAAAGAAACAGCAAAAGCGAGAGAGAGAGACAGTATAGAATTATTTCAAAAAAAAAAAAAGAAACAAGATACGTACGTGTGTTTTCTGCCTAGACGAACGAGAATTTTTTATGTCGAAATGAAGGGAACAGAGAGAGAGAGAGAGAGCACGGGTGAGGTGTAGACGTGCGATCGGGGTAAGCGTACGCACACGGGGCGTGTACCAGCGGTGCGTGTCAGGCACGAGCGTATTTCAGTCCCTGTTGTCTGGACGCCTCAACACGTCACCTGGGGGGGGCCAACAACGTGCGGCGCAGTCCTGTTATAACCCTCGCTACGAGTAATACCATAACGGCGCACGCATTCCTTCTTCTCTTGCGCGACAAAACAGTGACCACGTCGAAGAGAAGAGGAGGAGATACAAGAATCACGTATCACGTTTTCCTTCGTTCGCACGTGCAGGTGCCCATGCGTTTTATTCTTCTCTCGTGCCTTTTCTCGATTTTGTGTGTGTGTGTGTTTCGTTTGAATCAAAAAGAAAAAAAAAAAAATGAGTGCTCACGCGTCTTCCCGTGCCAATGAAGTATGCGGACGGTCTGAGATGCGTGTGGCACGGCGCTGCCGAGATATGCGTGATGTGGAGAGAAAATAGGAGATACAAAACCGGTTGGACAAACCCCAATGTGAGGAAAAGCTGCATGCCAACATGGCTCCCCCGCTTCGCTCAAAGAGACACACAACCACCACGACAAAGATGTGGAGAGACGCACAGCGCGCCTGACAAATGCAAAGAAAACAGAAAAAAAAAACCCATTGAGAGGCCAAGAAAAAGAAGAAGATGGGAGACATGAGCAAAGCAAATGAAAAGGGACAAAGGACAAACTAGCTGTCGGCCACTTTTCTTTTCGCACTGCGAAACCGAAAAAAAAAAAGAAAAAATGTGGTGGCGACTGCAGGCAGCAAAAACGCGAATACGGCGACGAATCATCTCGCCGTGTAGCGGACACTCCTGCGGACATCAGCTTTCGGTCTCGCATCTCGTTAGAACTGTACACGCATTGACCAAACCTGCTTTCGCTACTTCCTCCCACGCTGACCAGCGCTCTCACGAATCGCAATTTCCATCGCAACTCTTTTTTTTTTTCTCCTCTCTTACGCGGCGAAAAAGCGGAGAGGACCGCGACCTCCCATCGTGATGCGCTGGAATGAGGCACAGTACTGCGCGTAGACGAGACCTGACGTCACTATCGTGAAGCCGACGAGACCACCAGCTGTGTAGACGGCAAGCTGGGTCGTGGACAGGTCGGTCACCTTATTGAGGAACTCTGGCGCGCAGGACAAGTTACGGCTGGCGTCGTACTGCGCGCGTTTATTTTCAGAGATGAGCACTTCGTAGGCAGAGTTGATCTTCGCCATCTGATCGCGTGCCCGCGCCTGTGCAGCAGGGTCGGCGCCGACGCGGTCGGGATGGTTCTTGAGCGCGAGCTGACGGTAGGCTTTTTTGATTTCCGCCGACTTGGCCTTATCGTCGACACCAAGGACGTCGTAATAGTTCGCCTTGGGGTCCATACTGTTTGCACCGCTGGAGCCCGGCGCTCCGCCGCTCCCGAGGAACGGCAGACTGTTCCACGCCTGCTCGAACGACTGCGCCTCCTCCTCAGCCTCCTCGCGCGCCTTTTCGTTGGCCTGCTCATCTTCCGCGGTGGGAGGGTGCTGCTTCTCCAAGTACGCTATCACGAAGCCGGAGGTCAGCAGACTGGCGCGCACGATGAAAGGCGTCGAGGCGACGAGAAGCAGATGCTCCGTCCAGAAGACACCACCGCCTGTGGGTTCGGACGAAATCGCGCGGCCTAACAGGGCACCTGCCACGCGCGTGGTCGTTGAAAGAGCGACCTGCACAAGCGATGCCGCAGTACTGGCCAGATAGGGCTTCAGCAGACGCCACCTAGAGGTTGACTTGTCGCGTTCACTGTACGCGAGCTGCGCCCACATGATCTGATCGAAGAGGATTTGGGACAGGTCAGGAATAAGAGCGGCCGCCAGCACAGTGCGAATCGGGTGTGCCTCGTAGCTGTAACGGTAGAAGCGGATCGCGTCTTGGCACGCGTCGGGCATATCCGCGAAAAGCTCATTGGCCGTGGGACCACTCGGCCGTGGGGGATCTACCATGAAGGCACCCATGGGATCCACAGCAGGATCGATCGGACCTCCCATGACAAAGCGACGGATAAAACCAGGGCAGAGGAGGCGACCTACTTGGCGCAGGCGGCGCGTCACCCAGCAGCGGCCGAACCGGTATTCCCGAATAATCGGGAAAAGAAAATGAAAGACAACCGCATCTCGTAAGAAGGCGCTCCCGCTACGCGCTAGGTACGCCGTGACCGTGCTCTCCACCATACGGTACGCGAGCTTCTCCGTCAGCTGCATTGCCCATGTCGTGAAAACTTTTTCGGCTTTGAAGCCACTGACAACAAACGCAGAGATGCCATTGAGGCTACAGAGTGTCTCCGCGATATCGCCACGGAAGCACGGCCCGCTGAGATAGTCGAGGAAGAGCATGCACGAGAGTCGTGCGCTCTGGAACGGCGTACCAAACACAATGACGTGCTCCAACATTTTTTTTGTTTATGTACGACGCGCCGCTCTGTGTACGCTTGTCTTGAAAAGAAACAACAACAACAACAACTACAAAAAAAAAAAAAAGAACAAAGAAGGACCTCCGAGGAGAGAGGCCAAAGAACTAAGCGAACGAAAACCAAACAACAGCGAGTACAGAGCAACACCAATCTATACGTTGACCCGTTTTCCTGAACGCAACCGAAATGTTGATCGCTGTGAGAGAGAGAGAAGAAGAAGAAGATGATGAGGGAAACGAGATAGGCGAGAGCGTGTATGCGTGTATGCCTGTGTGTACATGTGCACTTATTTTTGTGCGTTGGACGTGAGCGAGAGATGTCAGCAGTTCAAATAGTCTGACACGTCTGAGGGCTGTGCGAGTGCGCGTACGCCCGCTTGCGCCGGTTTCTCTTCCACGATGACCATAATCAAACGCTCTTGCGCTGTTTATTCGAGACGACATGGGGGAGGGGCGGCGTTAGTCAAGGGAGACACCACGCTGCGTGCAGAGATAACCAACAGGTAATAAGCGCGAATCGATGAATCAACGAGACGTACTGCTGGTACTATTTACTAGTGCGAATGGAGAGGATGTGATAGGGAGAAGCCCCCCGCACACGGACACAGACATACTTCACGTACGCTTGAGACTCTGAACAGAACCAAACAAACAGAAAAAAAAACTCAAAAATGCTCTTTTCAATGGCATACATACTTGCTTTTATCTTCGCCGGCTACATCATCTGAACATTTTCTCTCTTCTTTTCTTTTGCTGGTGCCGACCGCTGTTGTCTGTCGCAACCTACTGTCGCGCGAAGCCAAACCACGCGCACATCCGGGGAAAAGGACAAGACATTCTCTGCAGCTGAGCAGGAGCACGCGAGCGGTAGAACAACTCAGAAAAGTAACGGAGAGAAACGAAAAAGAAAAGATGTTGACACATGAAATGTGGAGATCAGGAACAGGCTGAGAAAGGGAGAAAACAAAAAAGAAAACAATGCGAAGCAGATAGGCAGGCGGAGGCACAGTAGCTGGATTCAACGCACATAGTGAGAAACGGCCTTTGCCGCGCCATGTGTGTGTGTGTGTCTGTATGTATCTGTGTGAATTTCAGAGACACTACACTGACACTACATGAACACGCAAACAGACCACAGCGACAACAATACCCGAAAATAAAAATAAAAAATGAAACAGAAACACAGAAACACGCCAATAGCGAGCAGCGTGTTGACATCGGTCGCACACATGGAGGTACGAAGCGCAGCCTAAATCATGATCTGCGCGCCGCATCATTCATTATCGTCGACATCACCATCTCACCGTGTGTGTCGACGAAGGCAACCTGCCAAGTGCGACGACCGTGAATACCAAAAGAAATGCCGTGAACATGATCGAATAGCGTCAGCAACACACCACGGTCACATCCGCACACACACACACACACACACACACACACACACACACAGAAAAAAAAAAAAAGACGCAACTATCAACGCGTGTCACTGAGCACTACGTTTTTCTTTTCCCGTTCCACTACCACTCAGTGCCTGACTGCCAGTTCCAGCCGTTCACACATCCATCCGCAGCCGCGGTGTAGATTTGATTTGTGATGGGACTAAACAAGGCGCGGAATACGGTCACCGCGTGCGCCTTCGCACGCCACACAGGCTCTCCGGTAGCGACACTAGCGAGGTACACGTACTGATCTTTTGAGCTCGAAAGAATGGCGCGGCCGTTCGCCGTGTACCGCGCGCAGTGCACGGGCTTCTCGTGATGCTCCATGACGGAGATGGCCTCAGAGGTGTTGCGTGGATCCCAGAGCCGAATCGTGTTGTCCATACCTGCGCTCAGGTACTGCTGCCCATGCTGAGGATGTATATCACAGTCCCACACAGTCCTCGTGTGCCCCGCTAGCCGCTGCACCACCGACTGCCCCATACGGAAATCATGTACACAGAGAAACGCATCGTCACCCGCGCTCAAGGCCATCCATGAGGCGGAGAGCGAACATTTCACAACGAAGATGTGCGAGCCGTGGCAATGCTCAGAGCTGAGCATCGACCCTGTTGTTGTATCCCACCGCTTCACGAAACCGTCCATCGCCCCTGTCACGGCAACGCTGTCATCGTGAGCAAGCGAAACGCCGTATACCTTGTGTGTGTGGCCGGTGAGCTGGAAGATAGGTATCTTTTCACCGCGTCTGTAGAGGCGAGCGATGCGATCATCACAACCTGCAATCATCAACGAACCTGAGAGAGGAGCGTAGTGAGCGGTCAGCACAGAAACCGCCGCGGCAGGATTCTTGAGCTGCAGATCGTAGGTCGTGACAACGCGACCCGTCTCCACAGCCCATTCGTACAGCTGACGGTTCATGCTGCCGGTGAGCGCGAGCTGGCGCGCTCCGCTGTCGGTCACATTCGCCGTCGCTGGCGACAAGTGCATCGTGTAAATCGGTTTCGTGTGCACGACTACCGTCTTCGCCAACTTGGGGTACGTCAAGGAGGCGGTCGCGCCATCCAGGGCTGTGCTGTACGTATTCGCTTCAACAGACTCCGCGCCTGCCGTCGCGGACGCGCTCTGCGACGCACTCTGCAATGTGTCGTCTGTTTCCTCGGCGAACGGATCGGCCAGGCGAGTGGCGGCAGCGGCCTCACGTCGGACCTTTTGACCTGTAGCAGGGTCCTTGTACTCCTCCATGGCCGCTCGCTTGACGTTGCGGATCCGAGCACCCGCGCCACCCACCGCTGCGCCACTGTTCGACGTCGACGGCATCTGCTGCATCGTGGTGAGATCTACCGTGTACATGTGCTTCTGCAGCGTCACGAGGCACGTCGTCCGCCGTGCGCGGAAAGCTTCCTCCAGTCGGTTTGAGGACTCCTCGTTGTAGGCGTCGAACTGACCAGGCCGCTCGAGGTCTTCAACGAACCAGCCGTACTTGTTTTGCGCCTTCGCCCCGGCGACCGGCGAGGGCGGCGGTGGCAGGCTCGACGGAATACCTGGAGGGAATGCCTCCAAGGTGCGCGCGCCGATCACTGCACCGACGCCGTGCGAGAGCGTCGCACCGGGAGGAAGGGCGCGCTGGATAACGCGCAGCTGCGTCGGTGGCGCGGCGGCTGCAGCTGCAGCTACGGCGACCGTCGCGTTTCCCGCCACCGTTGATTCGGCACCTGCGGCAGCAGCTTTGTTGCCGACGCCACCGGCCGCCTGCTTCCCTGACTTCGGTACACTACCTCCGGTTCCCATCTCCACACGCTGTCGAAACGTCCACGGCGTGGGATTCTTCTTTTTAAACTGCTTTTCTTGTGTCTATTGAGGTCGATGTATGTGCGCAGCTCTTGGCGATATGTTTTCTTTTTACTATTCTTTCTTCTTATTTGGTAGACCCTCGCTTGGCACACAAACGGTTGCCACAAGAAAAGTTGGCGAGACGAATGCTAAAATGATTTTTAATCAACACGAACCAACAAGTGCGTGCCTGTGAGAGAGAGAGAGATTAGAAAAGAGAGAATGCGTGCATGACGGCGTCGTAAAGAAAGACTCTGAGGAGGCTACAGCGTCAGCTGCGGGCGATGAAATGAGAATTTCGTGGCGATGCGTTCGTGTCCTTGTCACTGACATGTAGCGAGAACAGGTCCCTTCGCGTTGTGTCCTTCGTCCCCTCCTCTTCTTCTTGTGGCGATGCGAGCTGATTGACGAGCCAGTGGATTAAACCAAGAACATTGATCGCACACGTTTTCTCGCTCCCTCTTCGTCCATTCAAAGCGCGGAAAGGTATTCCCACATGCGTCATAGCGTGACGGAAAAAGGAAGCCTTTGGCGGGAAAGGAAACGCGTGTCACAAACGAGAATTTCTTGAGAGAGGAGATAGGAAGAGAAAAAAAAAAAAACGAGAGACGTCTCCTCATCACTGAGACCATGGCGTGACTGGTTGTAACGAACACTATCGCGTCGAAAAGGAAAAGCAATGAGGTTGAAAACACAACAGCAACCATAACGGTGAGCAAGAGGACTTCTGTGTTCTCTCTCTCTCTCTTTTTTTTTTTTTTGCGGATCCAGAAAAACAAAAACAAAAACAAAAAACAAAGCTAAAAGTCATCACGAATTTATCAAGGCAGGGAATTTAGACAAATCTTCCAGTTTCATTGTCTCCGGCAACAGCACGACATCGGCCGTGCTGGGACACATCACCGTATCTGTGTCGACCGCATCGTTTTCGACGGCGTCCAACAGCGCTGCCGCAGTGGTGTTTTCTGGCAGCACCATCCAACTTGTGCGTTGATACACGCGCTTCGAGGCCTCGATGCGCTGCTCTAGACTGACAACGCTGGAAAAACTGAGCGGGCAGTCGTCCACAATGCTATTCCAGACCGTTCGTGAGGCCGTGGGGTCCTTCTTAGGCCCGTGGACCTCGAGCTGACCGACGTAGTCTGGCGCGGAGGTACCCTGCGCCGCTCGTACATTTTCTGGCGGACACGCGAAGCGACGTGCGTAAATGCACGCCGCCGCGTACGAAAAGTCGTTGAAACAGAACAGACGACCAACACGGTTGAACTTGGAGCTGGCAACCTTGTGGTCAATGGCCAAAAACATCGCCGCGAAGCGACCCATGTTGATTTGTGCAACGGCCTGTGCGTCATTGGCCCCGCAGGCCGCGGGCAGAGCGAGCGGACCGGCTTCACCGGCCTTGGGAAAGCGAAACGCGTGCGCCGCGACATCGGAAATGGCATAAGGTGTGTCAGGCGTCATGACGTACAGCACGTGGTTTCGCCAGACGCACCGCAGCGGGATACCAGCCACTAGCCGATGTCGGTACGCACGCAGCAGCTCTTGATCGAACCACGTCGACGCCGACGCGGCGGTGGCGGCGTCCGTCTCTGCGGGAACGAAAAAGCCGTCTGCCCCGTTGGCCGGGACGTGCGGTGCCCGCTGCCGCCCGTTAGGCGCGGCGTCACCAGCCTTGGTCTCATTCGGCTGCACACGCGCCGGGTTTATCGCAGACGACGGTGATCGGCGGAAGACCTGCTTCACCCCGCACGGCCAGCAATCGGAGCGGACGGTGGACTTGCCGGCCAGGTGAGGACCGCCAAGATCCTTCGTCTTGTGACACACCTCGCACACCCAGATATCATCCGGTACCCTTTCCTCCTCCCTAGACAGCACCTCACTCGCCGCACGAGAGGTACGTGTTACGGCTGCTTTTTTATCGGCCCTGTCGTCTGGACTCCCACGGTCGGTACTGTGTGGCATGGGCCACGAGGCTGGCGGTGCCGCCGCGTTCGTGGACAGAGGCGACGGGCAGAAGGTGAACGGAGGTGATGTACCGTGCGTCATGACCATGACAGGCGCCGCAGCTGCTGTCGTCATTGAACTGGGCGCGAACGGCCCGGCAACGAGGGAGTCGGGAGCCGAGGGCAGCACCCTGCTCACCGCGCCTGTGGCTGTGTCGCTGATCTTCGTGGTGGTGGTGGTAGCGGTTGGTTTCGGCATATGCGCGGAGAACATCGGCAGAGAGGAGACCTGTGCACTCGTTGTCACCAACGGCGACGATGATGAAGCTCGGGTGCTCGCCGCCTTCACCGCAGAGAATGCTGGGCCGCACGATTGGCGCGCCGACGACGTGACAGTGCCGAAAGGAGATTTGGGGACTGTGCTATCAAACTCGTCGAACATGGGGTGCGCTGCTCTGGGGGTGGGCGTGCTTTTGAACACAGCACCCTCTGAATGCTGCGGCACGGCGAGCGCGGGGCCCGTGCTCGAGCTCCCGCCGAACGGAAAGGCCGATCGAGACGCGGGTGCGGCGTCGAACGTGAATGCCTTGCGAGAGCCGTCCCCATCCCCATCCCTATCCCGACCGAAAGCAAATTTAGTCCCACTATTCCCACTGCTACCGAATCCTCCAAAACTAGACATGTCGTGTGATCTGAGTCTTACTCTTCTTGTTGTGGCTCAGATGTGGTGTTGATTGTATTGAAAATCTCTTTGTTGTGGAAAAAAACTTTCTGATCTTGATTTAGTGTAACACTTCTGTTCTATGTCTATTCCGGTTCGATACTGTTTTGTTTGAGACGCACAGGGATGAGACGACAAAGTGCATCATCCCGGCCAGAGGAGAGAGAGAGAGAGGGAGGGGACGGGCAGGCAAAGAGCGACGCGATCCCGTGGAAGATGATGGATATGTCATGATGATCGTGCGTGCGGTGGAGTCACTTGACGCGGAGAAGATAAAGTGACGACGAACAACGCATATCGTAAGTGTGAGTGTGTGTGTGTGTGTGTATTTGGATCAAACCGAACTAGATCAACCATTTTTTCATGTCAGCCGAGGCACGACTAGCATGCACATACGCACAAAACGTGGCACTCGCCCAATACGACGCGTGCGCTTCCGTCTCATCGCACCTAGTCTTCTCCTCTTCCTTGAATGATGCTCAGGTGTGCGCGTCTGTGCCCGGAGTACACTGCATTCGATGAGCCGCTAAAGAAAAAAAAAAAAAAAAAGGTGGACGTCTGTCAACATCCGTATCATGTACGGAAAAGAGTTTCCATGTTGGGCATGTCTGTGATGATCAATTAGGCGAAATAAAAACAGAGAAAAACAACAACAACAACACGTCAATCAGACGCCTACCGACGACGCTAAGGTGTGCGCTGTCGCCATTCATCGGGTAGCGTCTCACCGGTCTGATCAAACGCTCGACGTACACGTGTCCGCGCCTCCCCTTCAACCCAAGCACGCCATGTCTGCACAGAGCACCCATCCAGTGTCGCCTCTTCCTCTTCCCGCGCGTCCTGCTGTCGGTACAGCGACCACCAGTGCAGCTGCAAAAGCGCGTACTCGACGACCTGCGCTGCCATGAAGGGATATACGGCGGTCTCTGTCAAGGGTCGTGCGAACGCATCATCGGCACAGCAGGCGGTGAGCACGGCTTGACAGGATGTCATTGAGAGGACCGGCGCTTCAGGTAGTGAGTACGCGCTCTCGCCATCGTCGTCAGCGCGACGCGTACGATCACGCGCTTGATCTCGAATGAGAGATAAAATGGCTTCTCTAGCACTGGCCTCGCGTTGAAAGATGACACGAAATACATCGCGCATCTGTGTGCGCAGCTTCCACTGATCGAGCACCGCGACGAACACATTGACTGTCGGCGCTCGCCACTGCCGGTGGTCATAAAGAGGAAGCACAAACTTCGTCAAGACAGCATCACTTTTTTCGATGCGTAAGGTGGAGGACACACGGTCACCTTGAGGGAACGGAACAAGCGGGCCATCACGCACGGCGCTGAGAACGTCAAGCCACAACAGTTGCTCTGTGAAAGAGATGTGCTTAAGTGCGCGCTTGTCCAATAATCGCGGAGAACGCGTGCGTTGACGGCGGCTCGCCTTCGTCAGACTGTCGCCGTTGTTATGAGGATTGTTGGCTCTTAGCTCTCGTTTGAACGCACTGATGTGAAGAAGGAAACGAGAGAGCTGCGCGAGGAGATTTTCTGACGCCAAGCACGACTGATCACACTCAGCATCGTCCTGGTGGTACGGCTGCTGCTGTGCGGCCAACGCCACTAACCGCTTCTTCATGAGCAGCGCCAACAGTGAGGTTTGGATGTCCACGTTGACAATGTCACCTTCCGCGTCATCACTTGTGCGCCGTATCTCACGCGTCGTCTGAGCGTCGACATCGAGCAGCGCGAGTCGCTCCCTATCTTGTGCGTTGTGAAGTGACAAGCGCATGCACGCAGAGAACGGCGCGACGAGTGCCTCAAGTACGCGCGCCCGTCTTTGCCGCGTCTGTGACGCTTTCTCTTCTCTCGCCACGTTGCCTTCTTCGAGTTGTACCAACAGCAAGCTCAAGCCATCCTGTCCACCTTCTTTTTCTGTCACTACCTGGACAGGCTCTGTCGATGACGACAACACCGACCCAAGAAGATTATTCTCCACGCGCAGTATGGACTCGGACAAACCTCGAGCCTCTTGTGAGACAACTGTGTATGCGCGTCTGGATGTGTCGACGCGGCGCTGCAAAGCAACACCCGGTGCCGTGAGAAGTGCGGTCCACAGTAGCCGCACAGAAGGTGTACGTGCTGTTGTGGAGTAGGCATCGCTCAGTGGGGTGGCCGCCACAGCGTGTATGCGCTGGAGAAGGGGAGAGCCCAGGCGCGCGACGTGATCGGCTGCTTCCATTTCCATCCAAGGGTGAGATGACGTCGAGTGGGTGACATTGGATTCATTCGATGCATGACAACCCCGTGCTTCAATCTTTCTCGCGAACGAGGGATCGGATGTCGCGCGCGCCTTCTCGCACACGTCCGCCAGCTGCTGCCACAGCCAGAGCACTTCCTGAACAGGTGCGGTCTGTGCACTGGACCGCACGACGCGGTCAACACAGGCAGCGGCTGCGGCCATCAGGAAGTCCGACACCTCCCTCCACGTTTCCGCATGGACGCTGACCAGCGCCTCTTTCTGTTGGTCCTGATGATCCAATCGCGCCGCGGCCTGTGTCGACGCAGCGCGACGCACAAAAGACAAGGAAAGAGCCGTCGCGCCATCCACAGACTTGTGTGGTGCGGAGCGGGCGTCAGACGCGAGCGCGTACAAACACGCACATCGGTAGAGCCCTGCCAGAGCGAGAAGCATCGAGGAAGGACGCGTCGCGCTGGCGTGGTGGTCTGCCGCCGCATCCAGTAGCAGCACCTCGAGTCCTTCGTCGACGAGTGAAGCCACCCTCTCCAAGTATTTGTCTTGTTCCGATGTGCAGGAGATAGAATGCGTACTACCACTCCCACCGTTTCTGTCGCTGAGAAGCGTGCCGAGGGCTATCATGGCTTTTTCCGCTTCAACGAACAGGGCGAAAGCGTAGCTGTAGTACATGCCTTTGCTGGCGAAGGGAACACGCGCTCGCGTGGGGCGTGCGTACGATGTCGGACGTGACCAAGTCGACAGGACGTCCTCTCGCTCGCAAGAGCCTCGTCCAGCCTGCCGATGCCTCAACTCGCGGATCGCCTCGTAGAGCGCACGGCACGGGTGGGCGGAAGCACACGACGTTCTCTGCCGTAGACCCTCACCCTGCCGGCGTTGAAGGGAGACTTGCAGCAGGTACTCCAACACGCGGATCGATTCGGACTGCGAGAGCGTATTCGTCGCGTCCACAACGCGGTCCTCGTGTGCGAGTACGTGCTGCGCTTCGCGATTGCATGAAGACACAGCGTCGGCGGCTTGGGCGTCCGCTAGCCCCAGCATGCTCAGTAGGTGGTTCCACTCGACGGACCGCTCATCTCCTCCTGGCGCTTCACTAACTGTGCCGCAGAGTTCTCCTTGTAGGCGTTCAAACAGAGAGACGTGATTGGACGAGGAAGGCGACAACGCTCGTTCTCCCCGCACCACCGCCTCTGCGCTGTCGTCACGCTTGTCACTGTCAGGCCCTGTGTGGCACGTACGGATGGGTGCTCGCGACAGTGCGGCGCACATCTGCACGCGTACGGAGTCCAGATCGGGACGCCGCCGCACGCAAGGCGCGTGCCGTGTCTGGTTGTGCCGGATCGAAACGAGGAGACGCGCTGGCGAAGTGCGCGCAGTAGAGAGGTGCCTACTGGAGAGCCCTATCCTCATCTTGATGCCGAGAAATGATAATAATAAAAAAAGAAACCACAAGCCAGCCGAGTGAGCAAGAGAAACAGTAAATGACGAGAGAGAGAGATGAATGACAAAAATGGAGAAGGCGCACGACCTACTTCCCTCTGCCGTTAATAAGAGAGAGAAAAAAAAAGTATTTGATCGTGTGGTGTAGAATGAGGCGTCGAGAAAGGGAGAGAAGCAGTGACGCATGTCGTTAAACATCTCGCGTGTCAATACAACAGTGCAGTCGACACACACACACACACACACACAAGGACACACCCACGCCGGCATCAGTGACTTCGCGTGCCGTATCACAACAGTTTTCATTTTCTTATAAGACCGCACACAAGATGCACCATTCAAATCACAGAATTCGACGTCTTGTAAGTATCAGGTACTCACAAGACACACGGGTGTGTTCACGCAGAGAGGACGAGAGGGCGTTGTAGTCGATGCAGCGCGGCCGCGATGGTCTTCTGGCGTGCGCGAGGTACGACGCTCCGCAGGAAAACCATCGCACACAGAAACTAAACTAAGTGATGTACTCTCTCTCCTTTGCCGAAAAACAAGAACCCGTGATACCTGAGCACTTGTTGGTCCTATTCGTTTCCTTTTTCTTGTTTTTTTTTTCTACACACACGTTCGGTGTGTATGTCAAGGCTGGAAATATCTTCCGTTACGTTAACCAAAACGTTTAACATGACGCATCGCACGCCCACGCGCGAGCTGCCAAACACACACACACACACACACGGGTAGACAGGGAGAGAGAGAGAGACAAGGACGAAAACGAGAATCCGTCTCTCCCGACAAGGAAGAAGAAAAGCCCCCAAGAGGCGATCAACAGGAAGTCACACAAAGATACGAAGAGAGAGCGCAACACTATACCGTGTGCGTTCGTTCGCGGCTTTTTCTTCACTCTCGTTGTTCTTCCGCTGAACCGAGCACACTGACACGTATCCTCGTTTGATCTCACCCATGTCACGCTTTTCATTTTTTTGTTTTTGTTTTTATTTCTCCTTTTCTCCGACATCACTTTTCCTCCTTGTCAGTACCCTTCTTACGCCGCTCCACAACATCGTAGTTGTACACACGAGACGTGTTCACCTCCAGGATCGTCTGCTGCTCCTGAAGCCAGGAGAGATCCTCCTGCGTCGTGGCGAGGTTCTCTGTCGCACTGCTCAGATTCTTCTCGAGCAGGGCGATGGCCTCATCGTACGTGTACTCAACCATCACATTCGCACCCAACCAGATGTGAACGGTCTGCTGTGGAGGAACGTGCGCTTCGCAGAAAACGCTCTCGGTGAGGCCGTAGTGCGTCTTGAAGCCACTGGAGTTCTTGAGGAGGAGCTCATCTTTGAGAAAATGGATTGTCTTGAGTGTCTTCTTGATCTCAGGGATCTTTGATTCGAGGCTCGCGACGCTCCGAATGAGGCGGTGCTCGGCCAGCTTGTACTTGCTGTACTGCTCGCTAAAGCGCTTCAAGATGGTGTCGGCAGAGCCTCCGCTGGACTTGACCAGCTCAGCCACATTTTCGACAAACTCGACGCGCGGAATACCACGCGGATTGGCGTAGTCATCCTTGAAGGTGTATTCGTCGATCGTTGCTTGAGCCGCCATGCGAGTGAGAAAGGCGCGGATTCTAGCGTATACAAGAGAAGTCTGTCACGTTCGTTCGTGTGTGATCACTTTGTTTCCCTCGTTGGCCGCGCGCACAGAAAACAAACGACCAAACAAACAAAGAAAAAATGAGAAGAAGACGAAAAAAGGTTGTCGTACAAGTACCACGAAGAGGAGGATGCGATTGCCGGGGAGACGCGATGATAAGGGAAGCAGCAGTAGCGAGTACGCCAATACAGTTGTCATGTACATCAAATGAGCCTCTGAGAGAGTAGTGCGAAAGCACGCGTGCATCACTTTTTTTTTCTTTTTGTGTGTAGTGGCATACACCGAAGCGTGTGGCTTGGACAGCTAATGACAAGACCAAATCGCCAAGACGAAAACAAAAAAAAAATAACATAAAAGAAAGAACACACTAAGAATGGAAGCGTTCGCTCATCACGTCTTGTGCAGGACAGGCAGATACAAAAGCGGTAGCACTGCGGACTCAAAGTATTTGGCTCGCAGTAAGTTCAATTCGGGCGGAGCGAAGAAGAAAGGGAGACGTCCTTCGTAGGCCTCTTGAAGCAACGCGACGGCCCCACGATGCACGTCCAGCGCACCCTTTCCGTGCTTGACAAAGAAACCTCGCTTCTTGGCGTACGCTTCGCACAGATCATACGGCGTCCATTCCTCGTCCTCCACCGCACCGTCCGGCTTCGACAGACCGTAGATCTTCTCGATCGGCAGGTACGACGCGAGGTAGGCGATACCACTTTGAGGATCGCGTGTCTGCGCGATCTGATGCGTGCCGACAATCGCCTGGAGCGGGCGAGGGATGCCAAAAAGCGGGAACGAGAGGCCAGGGCAGTCGACCAACGTCATGCCTTCAGCGGATATCGGAATCGTCTGAAGGTGCTTCGTATGACCAGGTGTCGCGCTGACGGAGACCACCTTGGTGCCGCGAATACAATTCAACAAGGACGACTTGCCAACGTTGGGGAAGCCCACGAATCCGACGTGAATGTACGCATCTTGGTCGGGCTCGCGGTCATGCGACACCTCGCCTTCGTCATGACGCGCCATGGAAGCCTCGGCGTCGTCCTCACTGTCCGAAGGCGGGGCGAGGCCACCGCTCGGGAGCAGCTGACGCTTCTGACGTTTCTTCCTTGACCCCGTCTTCGCCTTGGCGCGTGGGGCCGACGGCATGCGACGCACTTCCATCTCGCTCGCACTTCGCGTCGCCGCCGCTGTTTTGGCGGTTTCCGCAGCCGCATGGGATGCGCTTAACTTTTCTTCTGTCACGAGCGCGCGGCACAGCGCTAACATGGAAGTAATGGCGTCGGCCACCACCTGCAGCTCCTTGTACTCGCGCTTCTCCTGCTGGAGGTTGTGCTCTGCTTTCTTCATGCCTTTGAAATTGACATCGCTGTGGTACGTGGCGTCATCGGCCTCCTCACCGCTGTCGCTCGCGTGGACGTCGTAGTGCGCGTTTCCGCTACGCAGCTGTGCGTACATCTTCGCGCGCCGCTTCTCTTTCTTGCGCCAGCGCGTCGTCATATCCACACGTTCGGTGAAACCTTCAATGACACTCTGGCCCCCTCGTGGATCGGCCGTGAACGGCACCAACACGATTGGCGCAGCGCTCACGCCCGTCGCCTCGCTCGCCGTCTGCGCTCCTGTTCCGCGCGCGCACACGGCAGAGGCGCTTTCGACGACGAAGCCGAGGCGCTCGAAGAACTGCGTAAGGAACAGCATCCAGCTCTGCAGCACGCTCGCCGGCACCAGATCAGACTTGTTCAACACGACAACGCACGGTTTTTTCAACTCGACGGTAATGTAGCGTAGAAGAGCCGGGGGCGTGTGTATGATGGGGTATCGTGCGTCGGTGACGACGACAACCACGTCACTGACCTCCACTGTGCGCCACAGCTGGCGCCACACGTCGATGTTGCGTTCGTAGCTGTTCACCTGCAAACCTTCGATCTCAGCAGGAAGTCGGTAGTGATCGAGGACGTCGAGGTAATCACGAAAGCACTGCTTCTCTGCGTCGTCAATGGCGTCGTGCGGTGTGTTGGAAGCTGGTTGCGGCTTCGCACTCTTACTGCTTGATACATCACTGTCTTCGCCCTCTTCTTCCTCGCTGTCATTCACGGCGCTGCCCATGTTCACCGCCTCTGCGCCTCCCTTCTCTTCGCTGGAAGAGGAGGTCGAGGAGGAGCGGGTGCGCGTCGCCTTCTCTCCCATCCGCGCTGTCCCTTCCACATGTTCGCCATACGCACGCAGCGCGTTCGCGTGGTCAAGCGTGTAGGTTGATTGCAGCTGTCCATTCTCAGCATCGAGCCGCCATCCTCGACTTGGTAGCTCAACGGAGAAGGGAAATGTCGCGCTCACCGCAGAAGCTCCGTAGTGCGCGACCAAGTCTGGCGGTGCCGAGAACGCGGGCGCCGGTGATGGTGTTTCTTTGCGGTCTACATCGTCGCGTCCCGCCTCACTGTCTGTGTGTTGAGCCCCACGCACAGCGTTCTCTGCTGACCGCTGCGCCATCTTCTTTTTCACGGCTGTTGCCACTGTTTCGTGGCCGGCGGGAACGAACCACGAGCCGTACGACACGCCGCTGGCGGAAATGACAGTGCGCCGTGTCAGTGGTTGGTAGTTCATCGCGCGGCGTGCCTCCAGCTCCGCCTGTGACTCTTTCTGGAACACGCTGCGCACACCTTTGCGGTCAGCGCCGTACTTGTACTCGCGCGTCGCATCGTAGTCGCCGTCACCGCGGTCGTCTTCCCCGTCACTCACACGTGCATCGCCGTGGGCATGGCGCAGGCGGCGCAGCGCGTGGCGTCCTCGCGGCTGTGTGGCGTCTTCAGCGGCCTCGGCCTCAGCGAGTACCTGTGGATCCGCGCCAGCGATGAGAGCCTCCTCATGCGCCTTTTCACGCTCCCGCGCGCGCTGAGATTGATCGCGTTTCAGCTGGCGCCGCGCCTGGAGCTGCTCCTTCTTCTTCTTCCCGCTGAACGGTGGCATGCGCTCTTTTCGTTCCTGCTGTCGAGTAGCTTGTCTTTGTGTGTGGACGGTACTTCGTTTCCTTTTCTTTGGGCCTTCTCGTGTATAGTGGCCCACTATCCGTGCGTGCACGACTACCCTTGTGGTCGCTCGCGAGTGTGGTGTATCTCTTGTGTTTTTAGTATCGTTGCGTGCTAGCGTAGACGAGAGAGAGAGATGAGAAATAGTGGAAACAAAAGGGGAGAAGTATTTGAATGAGTACACACACACACAGTACAAACAGAAAGAGCGTCGAGTACATCAGAACAGGTGTCGCTTCCGGTGAGACCACACGTTCGGACACTCTCTGTGGCTGCGAGGATGGAAGCCAAACCACACGTTCGACATTTGTTTTGTGAAAATAAGCGTAACTACGCACACGTCTGTTTTTCGTGTACCTGATTTTCTCTCTCTCTCTCTCTCTCGTGAACGTCTTGTTCACTCATTTTGTCCAAACGTAATGAAGAAAGCGGGACATACCGCACGCATGGAGACGCGCCGACAAGACAAGAGAACAACAACCAAAAGCGTAATCGAGTCATCTCCCACAAAGCAAACACGAAAAAAAGAAAAAAAAATAGACAGCAACAACATGTCGCTTTTTGTGTTTTCTTCGTATAGGCGGGCAAAGATAGCTTGTGAGCACTCCACTCATCCCACGGGAAGAGGAATAACAAAAACGCGTTGACTCGCATTTTCTTTAAAAGCACCACTGACACACACACACACACACACACACGAAAAAAAGCGCGCATGACAGTCACTCTGAGTATCACTGACCAAACATGCTGAGCAGAAGCGCCGCTTGACAAGAGAGAGAGAGAGACGAGATACACCCACGAAGTGCACGCGATCACGCACACACTGACCTTCTCTCTCTGTTCCCTTTTTCGTACCTTGTCCCTTCGCGCATCAGCATCGCGTGCCGTTCTAGTCAAACTTGATTCTGCAACATCTCCTCCAGGCCAAACAACATGCGTCGCATTTCCTTCGCGAGCATCTCCAGCGCCAGCGTGTAGCCATGCAGCCCCTCCGCGTCGTACACGGTGATGGGGGTCGTGAAGCTGTCGTTGAACTGCACGAGAGAAACAGAGGAGTTGCGTCGGCTGAGTGAGCCATTACCAGAAGATCTAGAGCACGTCGAAAAGTCAGAGGACGCAGAAGCCGTACTCGACGAAGACGAGCGGGAATGGTGACGACGCGGACGGCGACGACGCACCTCCTTACCGCGCGCATCATCTGGTTGTCGCGTCATGCTACGGCTGGACGCGTCGTGCGTGTTTTTCTTCTTCTTCTCTTCTCTGTCCTTGTGAGACGAGGAGGAGACCGGCGATGTGTAGACACTGGACCGATACGGCATGCGACTCAAGCTGGCCGTCTGGCTCTTCTCGACGTCGACATCCACATCCTCTGCCGCGGTGACACCTGCTGCCTTTTCAGCCCTCGAACGCGCATCGTTCGTCGAAGGCGAGACGACCGCGGGCAGCGTGTCCACATCGCCCTCGACGCTCCCGTACGGCGCCGATATGAGACTTTCCTCGAAAGGTGTGTGAGCGGAGAAGGTACGCGCGTTGCCACTACCCTCACTGCGCGCGCGTCTGTGATGATGACCATGATGACTGTGACGATCGTGATGGTCGTGATGGTGCGACAGACTCGAGGCTAAGGTGTCGTGCCGAGCCAGTTGGCGGGCGCGGCGTACTTTTTGACGTAGTCGCTCCGCGCCTTCGCGGTGGGGATCGTCCGAAGCGGCAAAGTCGACCGCTGAGGAGCTCCAACTCTGGCCAAGTACACGCGTGGAGCCAGCGTGCAGAGAGGCCGCAGACGTCGAGTGAGACATGCCGTGGGGAGATGTGGTGCGCGCACGCTTTTTGTGATCTATGCTCGCTTTACTCGTGTCATGCGTCTGGCACTCCGTGCCACTGCCGCCGTCGTCACTGTGGCGTACGCCGCGCGACGCTTCCTTCTTGTGGTGGTGTGCGTGTGCGTGTGCCTTGTTCGGCTTTCCGTCTGCTGTCTTTGGCGAGGCTGCACTGAGTTCAGGCTTTGGTGTGGGGAACGACAATGCCGTCATGGAGGCACTCGCCGTCGAGACCGAACGGACAAGTCGCGCGTCCTCCTCGTCTCCTGCTGTACCGGGCGGCCGCGGTAGTTCTGTCGATGTCCATGCGCTGCCATGCTCTGTCTGGCGCAGAAAATCGTTGAGCGGTCCTTCGTGGAGTCCGGCGTTGAACAGCGATCGATTGAACACCAACGTATCGTTGGTCACCTGTGGTTCAATGGCATCGAAGACGGCGGGAAGCCGCGAGACATCCCGCACGACATCGCGGTCGTTTTGGCCGGATGCACCACCTTTGGGCACTGCCAAGGCTGCCGGAGCCGCCCGGGGCACAAGACCTAGCGATGACGAGGAAGACGATTCGAATTCGGATTCGGATTCAGAAGACGACTGCAAAGACGATGTGGATGATGATGACGACGCCCGTGACGGCGAGCGCCGCCCGCGTCGGGGTCGCCACACCTGCTGCTCAGCAATCGTTTGCCGAATTACCGCGAGTAAATCGCGCTCTTTACGCACGCTCAACTCGGTGCAGAGCACGCGCAGCTGCATGACACCTTTTGTGAGTTCCGATGAGAGGGCCGCCGATGGCGCGTGCACATAGTACGTCAAGATATGCGCAAATCGATCTAAACACGACGCGATGTCGATCGCGAGAGGCGCCAAGTTGTGAAAAATGTGGACCATATCCGCGGTAAAATAGCCCTTGTCGCGCATCACCTTCCAGCAGCTCGCCATGGTGTACACCAGGGCACAGATGCGGTACAGCGCGGCGTGTACCTCACCCGACGCACGCAGCGGGTACTCCTTGGGGACGACGTTGAACTCGTCCGCTGCCAGTGGCATGATGCTCGTCGTTGTCTTCATCGTGTCCAACATGCCGAAAATACTTGTAAAGATGCTGTCGATCGTCGGATCCTCAGGCGCCATCGTAAAAGCATTGGGAAGTACCGCCGGCGCACCCGGTTCACGCCGTGCCTCCGTGCCTTGAGGGTTCTCGACGGCAATGCGGCTGCGCATGAGTGCAGAGCCGTCGAGGTGATCGTCGTTGACCGGCAGTGCTGTCGTCGCACCTTGATCCCCACCATCAGCGCCGCCGCCGATGGGGCCTCGAGAGCATTGTTTCGTGACCCCCATCTCCTCTTCTCCTTTGTCGTCTTGGCCGAGCGCAGGGCGGGCCGCGGTGGTGGTGGCCGCCAGCCGCGAGGCGTTGGTCATCGTCGGTGGAGGGAACATCGCGCCTGCAGAGACGGAGATGGGCTCAAACAGGAGTGGTGCCGGCTCGCGACGCTCATGGCTGCTGGAATGCATGTTGAGCCCGCTGTCCGTTGTGTGGGTGACCGCCGTCGTCGCGACCGCTCGCGGAGAGAAACGTTTTCCGTTTGCGGTCATGCCCTGGTTCAACTCGTCGGTGTCGGCAGCGCCGTCTACGTTTTCGGTGCCCGACCGCGCGCGCAGCTGCGTCTCTTCGTAGGAGACGGAAGCCTCGTGGAGAAGACCCATGAGCCGTTTCACCGTGTCCGCGACCCCGCGCACAACTGCCAGCCGCTTCTCGAACAAAACCTTATTCGGACTCACGGGGAAAAACGCGACGCTGATGAAGCAGTAAATAAAAATCGCAAACGTGTTCTGCTGGATGCGGCTGAGGTTGCTGCGCGCCGTCTTGTCTGTCATGGCGGAGATGGCGACAAAGTTGCAGTACATACAGATGGTGCCGAACTTCTGCTCAGGGCGGAAAAAAGACATGACGAAGGTAATGACGCAGATGGAGGCGACACGATCCACGTTGGTGGTACACAGGGTCGCCGCGAAGAAGCCGAGGACGGAGCCCATTAACGTACCGGTCAGACGGGCCGCACTGGCCTGCACGGCTTCAACGGGATTTGTGCCGGAGACAAAGGCGATGATCGTTGGTCCCGACAACAAGAGCGAGTGGTCGTCGATATAGTAGAAGAATAGAACGGAGATGAGCATCGCCACACTCACCTTAGCGGCTTCGATGACAATGCGAACATCCGGCTCGGTCGGGTTGGTGAAGAGATTCTGGACAAGACGCGCGTTGTCGATAAATGGATCAATCACCCCACGCCAGACGAAGTAAATCGTGTCGCGAAGTCCAGGCTTATTGTGGACACGGTCCATCTGCTGCTCGTAGTCACGCAGGGTCCCCCAGAAATTGACGATTGAGAAGACGAAAAATGTCATGAGCGGTACGTACTCCTCCATGCGCTCTGTGGAGGCGTCCATAGAGATGAGGCAAGGGGGGTGTATCCCATCCACCACGCCTTGTTCCGCGAATGAAGCGTGGCGCGATTGGCCGTTGCGGTCACCGTGGCTGGCGTTTCTCTGGCCCGAACGATGTGCCCGCTTTAGTGCGGACGCGGAGCCGACTGCGTGTCCACTGTTGTCAAACTCACCTTCGTTGACGCGATCACTGCGCGTGTGCGGGTGGTGGTGGTGCGAGTAGTGACCGCTTTCGTAGAAGAGAACGCGACGGGCAATGTCGAACTCGTTCTGCAGGTACTTGATCGATCGACCCACAAGTTCGTAGTAATGCGTGAGTTCGCGAAGGGCGGCGTAGGTCTTGGCCTTGCTTATGTGGTAGAGAAGCGTTTCCACAGAGCGCGAGATGGCGTCCATCGGGCGGGAGACGTGGGACCGCAACAGCAGACACCGCTCCGTCTGGTCGAGCATCTGAGGCCGCTCCTGCACCATGTTGATGACTCTCTCCATCGTACGTAAGTTCATCTTCAGTTGGAACAACAAGCGTACTTTTTCTTTTCTCACCTGACGGTATTCGTAGCTCTCGAAGAAGAGTACCTCATAAAAGGTAAAGGCGTCATACACATCGAACTTATCGATGAGCTGATCAATCGTGCGGACGAGATAGCGGATGCGTACCATGGACATACTGCGCTCCGTGTTACTTGGCGCCCAAAAACAGTCCAGTATGCCTGTGAAGCACGTGGCGGTGTTGCGGAAGAGCTCGGCGGAAATGTCATGGCTCGCGCGCGTCGCCAACATCGGGTACGGCAGCAGTGTGGCCAACAGCGCGAACGCCGCCCCGAGGAACCAATCCGCCAAAACGCGTGTCGGATAGACCAAGTCGTGCGAACCGCCGAGGAGGGCGACCATAGGAATGTTGAAGAGCAGCAGGCACATGCGTCTCGTCGTCTTTTCTGTGAACATGGCCATCAAAAAAAGGAGTACGACGTAGACAACAAACCACGCGGCGAGGTACTCATCGAGGTGTAGAGCCACGCAGATGGTGGTGATGGGGAGCCAAATGCAACCGGCCTTGAAGTACTGCAGAAAGAAGAGCATGGACATACCGACGGTGGTGCCCACCGCAATAACGACACTCGTCAGCGCGAAGCTCATCGAAATGAACGGTGTGTGCGGCAGCTCAGCGTAGATGATGGCGCACGGCAACAACATAGCGATAAATGTCACGCGTGCAGCGTACTCGATCAGCCACCAGAAATGTCGCGTACCGAGGAAGGAGAGCATCGCACAAAGCTGCGGTGCACTGGTGGCCTCTTTGCGCAGCTCCCAGGGAACATCGAGCATGGGCGGCACAGTGAGTCGCTTCCCGGTCGCATCCACAGCGGCGCCTGGCTCTCCCTCGCGGAGTATCTCGGTGCTAAGGAAGTAGTTCTCGTACGCCACGTTGCCGAAGCTGTCGATACGACGGGGCAGCGTTCGCTGCGCGTGCTCCTCCTCGAGAAGGCGCTGGGCAGTAGAGGTAGAGCCCGCGTACGCCGACGCGTGAGAGGCCGAGGCGGTCGTGAAGGAACGCCGGTCATCGTCGCTTTCGCGTTTGCGATGACGGCGAGCACGATGACGACTTGTGTGCCGGCTGCTGCGTTCTCTGGACGGGCCTCTCGCATCCCGCTTTTGGTGACGTGCACGCATAGTGGCGCCCGCTGCGGCTGCCACGCGTGCGGTGCTGACAGGGGGGTCTCCACGCGTACGCGTCGATCGCGCTCGACACGCATCTGTGCCAGCCGTCTCAAAGCGACTTAGACCTGACATGGTACGCGTACTTCCTGTTCGTATTGCTTTTTTTTTTTTGCTCTGTTGTTTATATGGTGAGCCAATCCTCCCCGACAGGCTGTCAGGATAGAACCGCCTAGCACAGAGACGAGACGTGAAAAGTGAGAAGATAAAAAGAGCGATAAACGGAGAGCTCTGTTCGAAATAAATAAATAAATAAATAATAGCAGATAAGAAAGAGCACCAGAAAAACTCAGAACAAGAGCTTCCACGTGCTGTGCTTACATTTGTTTCCGAAAGAGGACGTGCCCTTGTGACAGCGGCGCACACGTCACAGTACTTCCGTACAACTGGTGCCCCACTTTACAAGCAATAATAACACAAGAAAAAAAAAAAGAAAAAAGTATGGTCTTTGGAATGGAGACGACAGCCACACACTGCAGCAGCTGCGAGAAACAAAACCAAACAAAAAGGAAAAAAGGCGCACTCGACAGTAGGATGGTGTGAGAGTGAGAGAAGGTGATGAAGACAAAGTAGTTGAGAGAGAGAGAGGAGCACGCACGACACCAGAAGAAACAAGAACAACAACAAAACGCCTTGGCGGTACTCGCATCCACCGGCAGTGTCGTGAATCTCTTCTTCTCTGCTCTTCTCTCTTTGTTGCGCATGCATACACGCGAAGCCGGTGTGTGTCATGTCGAATGCAAAGGAAGACGGATGCGTGAAATCTTATTATTATTATTTTTTTCAAAGCTGTGGCTGCGTGACGTGTGACAAGATCACATATGCGAAGGGGGGGGGGGATAAAGAAACACTGAGGCGATTATAAAAAATGATTTACCAGACAACGCCACGTGTCAGGCTGACGCAAACACGACGCGAAGACAACATAAACACACACACGAATAACGATGAGAATGAGTCGGGAATACACTCTTTGCTGCACGCGCGGTGCGGTGTGGGGCACGACGACGCGGCATCACACAAGTCACGCCTCTGTCACGTCAATCCAAAGGCTCGGATTGCGGCGCGTCAGATCCAGAAGGACAGTCTTGTTCGATCTTGCCCAAGTCACTGACACTGCGAGTGTCTCCAGACGGGGCGCCTGTTGCAGCGCTCGCATCAGCGGTTCATCTGGCTCCGCACACACTAAATGCTTCAATGGACACATTAGCTCGGTCACAAGCGACTCAGTGTGCGGAAAAGGGGTTGTGGGGGAGCGGATTGTGTGCAGATGTGGCATGGACAAGATGCACTCGAATGGCGAGGTCGCCGGCGCGCTGCCCGACAGGCCGGCCAAGGACACATCCGCGTACGCCAGACGAGGGAACATGTGTGCCATCGCACTGCGGAGACCGCCGTTGCGCGCACGCTTGGCCGATGCGGTCATGAGCGTACCACTAAGTCGCGTCACTGATGGGAACACTGGGAGCCTTTGCCAGTCTTTGCGTTTTTCGAAGACAGTGAACGGATCACGCGTCTCCAGCACCTCCAGTGCGGGGCACATGATGGACAGCGCTTTGTACAACAATGTCAGAATACCCTCGTCGAACGCGTCTGAATAAAGACCCACACGGAAGTTACAGTTCAGGTCACGCAGCCTCAGTAGCTGGCTGTTCCGTCCTGTCGCCCGGTGCGTTGCTGGGGGCCCGTCACTCTCCACACTGGCGATATGATCACGGCCATGTACAGCCTTCGCGCTCTCCTCATCCTCCAGACCCGCTTCCCGGATGAGAGCCCACAGCGCGTCGCACGCTCTCGGCACATTGAGGTGACGACAGCTCAACACCGACAGAGAGGTGAGCGCTGGACAGTAGCGGACGATGGATTCTAATTCGGTGATGTGCGTGCCACCGATATCCAGAACTTTGAGATTGGGGAATCGCGCCACAAAAGTTCGGTTACTTTTGTCTGTTTTTTCTAATTCCGCCATGTCGTTCCCGGTAGGGAGCGTTAAAAGTGTGTGCAGGTCGTCGAAATCATCACAATTCTCGAGGCTGAGCTCCTCCAGAGCGTGCAGTGGCTGCGCAAGCATTGATTTGAATCGCGCCGCCTCAACAGCCTCCTCGGAATGATCCAGAAGAGGATTGTCCACGTCACTACGGTAGTCCAGTCGCACAGTCCCGCCGAAACGTACGACGAGACGTTTTAATCGCTGTACAGGATGCCGATCATCGCCATTGGCACCTGCGAGGAAAAGGGGCTCAAGGTCCTGCGCGTACGGCAGCTCACTAGCTCGCGTGATGTACGCAAGCTCTAGGTCTTCCAAAAACGCGCATTCACCTAGTGGCGCCAAATCTTCTATTTGTGCACAGAAAAGTGTGAGCTTTGTCAAGCAGTTGGCACTCACGAGCTCCTTCAGCGACACTCCCCCGTCGAGGCAGTCGAAGCCGCTGAACCATAACTTCTGCAATGACGGGGCCTGCGAAACCCATCCTAGTGAAGCGAAGCCACTGCTATCCAGGTTGACCATCCTGAGGTACCAGGCATGTGCGGGCTGGTCGGCTCCTGTCGTGTTCGTCATGGTGCCGAAATCGAGTTTCTCCAGATAGGTGAAGCACGCACAGAGCTGCGTGATGTACGGACAGCACACAGCCAGGTCCGCGATCACCTTGAGCTTGGCACAGTTGGAGACGTTCAGCTTGCAGAGATTGGGCGTGTGCGCGAAGAATTCACCGTCCAGACGGCGCAGGAGGTGGCAGCCGTCCAACACCAACTCCTCCAAGCGTGGAAGCGCACACGTGGGCGGCATGCCGGCCTGCGCGCGTGCACGTATTGCCGCGCGCCAGGCGTCGTCGGAAAAGGTGGTGCGCGTCGCGTTGACGTACATGAGGGCGGTGAAGGCTCCACTCGCGAGCGCCAGCACGATGCCCTCACTGAGAGACGCCCCGTACAAATCGAGCTCCGTCAGGTACGCACCGTGCGTGTGTGCGAGGGCAGTGACGTCGACGACAGCATCACTGACCAGGTGGGGATGAGAGAAGAATGGACTGCGCACGCGCACAGCGCGAACCAACTGACCATCACCGAAGAGTGCCGCAGGAAAATGGACTGGTCCTTGGAGAGTTTCAGAGCTCACACACACAGGGTGAGTCGTTCCTCCCGTACTGAACACATGTCGATCGCGCCACCACCACGCGGACACGGCTAGCAGTCGCCAAGCCACACTCCCTGGAGTGAGACATGTTGTGTAGACGCACAGCTGTCGATAGTGCCTATAGTGCACTTCATCGCGTCCGTAACCAAGGTATGGTGCTTCATAGCCGTGCACTTCGGTTTTCGCGGCGAGAACCTCGCCGCGCTCTCGGTCAATAGGGCCGACGCGCACACTAAGCACAGGGTGTCGAATCAAACGCGGCACCTCCGTCGCTACGTCGGTCGCCAACTCCACGGCCACGTCCACGGCGGGCGTGCACGCTTCGCCAGGTACACGGTACGCACCAAAAGCGTCCTTCACCATCGGTGCCCGGTACACCACACCGTCCGTGTGACTGGTCTCCACCGCGCGACGCGTGATGGGTGACGCCGCGATAAAGGCAAACGATACGGAGTGCGGCGCACACATGAGACCTTCGGCTTCGGCGGCCCCCGCGCGGCAGTCGCGCAGATCCTCCAAACACGCTCGCGTGGCTTCTTCTGTGGCCAGTTGTGAAATGCAGGGTGAGGCCCGGCTAAGTCGGACGGGTGTGCCATCCACGTCCACCGTCACGGTGGTAATTGTGTGCGCGCCGAACGTGACAACTATCGGTAGTCGGACCCGATCGTCCACGTGTGTCTGTGCGTCTGGCACCACCTCTCTTTCCTCAACCGCCTCCCTCTCATCACGCGCGTCGTCAGACTCAGGAGCTTGAAGCGTACTGTAACGGCCTTCAACGGTCGTTGGCACCATGTGCAGTACATTTTTTCGCACATCGAATGCGTTGGGATCTGGCCGCGGCGGTAAGAATGATAAGATGGCGAGGAGAGAAACAATCATGGCTTCACACCATTTCGTGGATGTGCGCGCGCGTACCAAACAACGAACGCGTGGTGATCTCAGGGTTTCGTATGAGGAAGAGATAGATAGAGAGAGAGAGAGGGGTGCAGTAATGAAAAGCCGAGAACGCTCATACGCGTGTCTCGTTCGTGTGGGGAGGTGAGCGAAGCGAGTAGGACAAGGCGTGAAAGCGAAAAAAGTGGGTACTTCATCGCCTCCGTGTCCCAACCTTTCAACTAGCTTCGCCCATCGTACTCATCACCGTGCGAGCACAACCATGAATATAGAACGGTGAGACAGTGTTGAACACGTCGCTAAGCGGGGTGCCAGTCTCGCTTTTTAAAACCTTCCTTGTTCTTTTTTTTTTTTGGAGAGAAAAGGATCTGAAAGAATCTGTGAGCCACCAAACACCCCATCCCCCCCAAAAAAGTGAAGGGCAGACGACACAACGACAAACAAACAACTCAGCCCAACCTCACCTCCACAGTCGCCGCTAGCGGATCTTAGTACAGAAGTGACGACAGCTGAGAGCGTGCGGCTTGACTTTTCGGGTCCGTCGCGTACATCTGCAGAAGGCACATTATACACGTCTTGAAGTGCTCCGACCTCTCATGCAGGATCTTCTGCTTATTTAACCGATTGTTCATGAGGACAGGAAGAGTGCTCTTCCTTGGCTCATCCGAACGCGGCGACGCCTCACTCCCTTCACGAAATTCTTCCGCCTTGAGCTTTCGCAGCTGCTGACGACTCGTTTTCAGACCCGCGAAGAGTTCCTCGACAATATCAGACGGAAACGCCTGCGAAGGCGCTCGGCTATCAATAGAATCTTCGATGACGCGTAGGAGACGGACCAGGTGCTCGCGCTGGCCCTCTAAAAAGACGACCATGTCCTTCATTTCTGTCATCTGCGCATCCGTCGCGTCGGCGTCGGCCTCAAAAGCTGAGAGTGTGCTTCCTAGCTGGTTCAAATCCTGTCCACAAGTCAACGCCGCGACGCGGAGCTCACCGCGCACCACGTTGACGTCCACTAGTGCGAGCACCTGACGGATGGTGGCGTTCCCGAGCACAGGCTCAAAGTCCTTCTGCAACGCCCGTCGGGCCCAGGCGACGCTCTCCTTAGAGATGTCCCCGAGCGTGGCGTAGCTGCGCGCGAGGAAAAGCGCCTCAAGCGCACTGATCACACCCATCGCCACAAATTGAGAAGATTGATAGTAATGCGCGTGCATCTCACTGTCCGAGAGTCGGCGCATGTCCATACCAAGCTGCCGGTAGAGGCTCTGAACCTCTTCGTACGCCTTCTGCTTGGCTTGCTGCAGTGTCTTCTTAAGGCCATCGAGCTGCGGGGCATCCTGGGGTAGTTGGATCATTTCACTCCCGACTAGGGAACGCATGAGCTGCGATTGCAGGAACTGTGTCGAGGCACCGTGAAGAAGGTCCGCCGTCGCCGCCGCTGGTATCGGACTACTGGAGCCCGCGGACGCCTCGTTTTCTTTGTTCCGCTTCGCCAACAAGTCCACGTTTGTCTCTTTCTGATAATGCTCGAGGAACTTCCACAGGATGCCTTCCAACCGGCTTCCACTCACGGGTCCGGAGACTTTATCGACAATCGTGCCCTGCATGATAAAAAATGTGACAGGGAGCTTCGCCCGTTCGACAGAAAACGCAGACGCCAAGTTACGATTTTCGTCCGCGTTGATGGTGCAGAGCTTCAGCCACGAGAGCGACTTCTTCTTCCGTGCATCAGTATCGGTGCTTGTCGACAAAACCGTAGATCCTCCGGCCTGATGACTGGCAGATGTAGCCTCGGAAGCGACTGAAAACGCAGAGGCACTATCATCGAGCTCAATGACAATTTCGTCCGTCACACCGGCATCGCTCGCAGCGACGGAGCCGTCGTCGCTAACCGTCACCGCGCTCGTCTTCGCGTTGATGTCATCGACGAGTTTTTCCGCGGACTTCACGAACGCTGCACAACCGCTGCTGGAAGGAACTTGGTACACCAGACAGATGGCTTGCTGGGACTGCAGCACTTCTCTCTCGAACGACGCCGCCGTCGTGACGTGTGCCACACCGCGCCACGACACGCGCACGGCGGTGTTCGAGAGATGCATCATGGGCGATGCGGTGCGGTGCCAGCCCGACGGCAGGCTAAAAGGTCGCAGAGTGCGCCGGTACATGATATGTCAAAAGTGAAACGAAAGCAACACACACACACACACAGATCTAGCGAGACACACGAAAAGGACTTGTTATCAACACTTCCACGCCACAAGAAACAACAACAAACAAACAAACAAAAACGATTCCAACATCACGCACAGACGGGATACATGACGGTCCAAGTAGGTGAGGAATTCAGGAGAAGAATAGGGAGGTGAGTTGGGTGAGAGACAGCAAAAAGCAAAGATGAAGGCAGCATACATATGTGCGCGTCGTGTCATCTTCTTTTCAGAGAAAAGAGAGCCCCAACACGATCGTGTCCATCCGCCGCGTCTGCGCCTCTTCTCGTCTGTCCATGTGCTCTTACCGAGAGACGAGACCAACGCAGGCCGCACCAATGACGCGATCCAATGCTGTCTGCACGTGTGCGCGTGCTCAGCTCTGACGGTGTCTGATTGCTGTTCAAGTGTGTGTGTGTGTGTAGAAGAGAAAGATGAGCGAACAACAACAAAAAAAAATCAAAAATAAGAGACCGAAGGAAGTGACTGTGCGCTACCAAGCATGCGCTCATGAGCCATCCCACACTCCAAAGGGTTCAAAACGCACACACTTGAAATTGAAAAAAAAAAACAAAAAAAGGCTACCTATCACTTTACCCAACTTCGCATCCCTCAGCTAGTAACAGCTGGCTGAAACGGGAAGGAGAGAAAAGTAAAACAGTAGAACTCAGCAGAGAAGAGACGGCAGTCAAAACAACGTACAAACGCAGCAACGCACATACAAGTACATATCCGCATGAGTCGTGAAGAACACGGCAAGAAAAAATGAGAGAAAATATGAGCAACAACATCTTTGTAACCAAATGTATCTATAAAGTGCGAGCTTTTTTTTTTTTTTTTGAACTCCAAGTGCACACGTCGGCCGAGGAGAGAGCTACGTCCGCGTGGACGTGTGGGTATCTATATTTTAATGCTGCCAAGCCGCATAGCAAAGAAGAAAAAGAGAAAAAGAGATCGACGCGCGCGTTCGGTTTACTGGTCTACTTCTATTGAGACATCAGTCTTGTTCTATCGATGGTTGATGCGAGTTCGCTCACCTCCTTTCTGTTTTGTTCTGATGTCCCTCGCTTACAGCCACTCATCTTTGTTATCGCCACCACGCACGGCTTTGCCGATAGGAAAGCGCGGCACGTCCTGCGAGGAGAGCTCCTGGTACTGCACCGTCAGAAACATACCGATGAAGTCTTTTCGGTTTTTCCACATATCGCGTCGGCGCTCAATGCTCACAGACGGAGGTGCGTTGAAGCGGTGTCCGTCCTTGGTCTCACAGACAAACGCGCCGACCCCACCTTCGAACTTACCCTCACCAGGCAGCACATCGACGATGCGAAATTCGGCGTCGTGCATTTGTTTGTACTTCAGAAGTCCAAAGCTACGCTTGCCGTGTTCGTACGGAAACTCTGGGCGGCGAATCATGACGCCCTCGAAGCCCTGCGAGCACGCCTCGTTGAGCACGTCCTGCATCTCATCCGGACGAACCTGTGCAGCAGGCACATGGAACACCTTCACGCGCTTACCGTCCTGCGCTTCGCTGGCGCTCTTCAGTTTGTGATTCGCGCGAATAAATTTCCGCTTCTTCTCGTCGTGCTGGTAGTTGCTGATGCGCTTCGCACCGCAGACGGGAATGAGTGTTTTGAGCAGGCGGTAGCGCTCGTCGAAGGGCGCCTGTGGCGATGACAGTTGCGAACTGTGCATTATGTCAAACGCGAAGTACTCGATCAGCCGATTTTGTGCTTCTTTGAGCGCAGGGGTGGCGCGACGGGACAGCCGACGCACGAGGCCGTTCAGCTCCTCGAAGTTACACTCCGGTGCGAAGAGCTCGCCGTCCAGCATCAGGGTCGGATCTTTTTCAAACAGCGGCAGCAACTCTGGTACGAGCCCCTGGCAGCACTCAAGGATGACGCCACCGCGCGAGAAGAACTGCACTTCCTTCCGCTTCGCGTTATACCCCACGACACAGCGAATACCATCGATCTTCGGCGAGGCCAGCAGCAGCATCTTCTCCCCGCGCTGCGCGGCCGCTTTCAACTGGCCGGTCACCAGTTCCCAGCGCTGTGCCAACATGGGCTGCACATTTGTGTTTTCCCACTCGGGGTTCGCGAGAAGAACACTGCGGTAGTTTGAGTGGACCATGCGCGGTGCCTTGTTGTACTCGGGCGCTTTCTTCACAACTTGACCTTGACTATTCGTCGACACGGTGGTGTCCTGCTTCTTCTGGGGTTTATGACAATGCGGGCAGACACCGCCCTCGTCGATAAAACTCGCGATTTGCATTTCGAACTCCTCCAGACAATTTGAGCAGCGCCAGACAGCCTTCTTGAGGCAGACCGGCGAGATGTGGTTCGGCGTTTGCATCACAGAGCCCCAGCACGGACCGACCCAGCACGCCGCGAGATGCGGAAAGGCCTTTTCAATCGTCGTCTTCTTCAGCTCGCGGTAAATTTTTCGTTGCTGAGCGCTGCGGTCTCGTCCGGAGCCGAATAGCTTGGTTGGATCGACACCGCGCCGCGGCGCTGCGGTGGATGCCAAAAGCACAGACGAGACTTGCATACGACGGAGCATGATTCTTGTTCTCTTGATTTTACTTTTTTTTTTATTTTTATGTTGTGTGTGAGAAACACGTGCACGCCAAGGCCGCTTGAACGATGCGAAAAAGCAAAAAGCAAAAAGATGTGGTCACGACTGAAGAGGAAGCAGCTGGTCGATACGAGTGGAAGGGGAGAGATGAGGGAAGAGACGCTTCGGGCAAAGAGGAGTTGGTCGGATAGATTCACAGCGTCTTCCGGTAACTCCACGTCTACTCGCGTGAGGAAGCAGCACCATCGCATCACAGAACAACAACACAATACGCAACAAAGGGAGTAAAGTCCATCACTGCTTCTGCCGTATCCTTTTTGGACCGAGCTGTGTACTCAAACGGTTTTACCCCTTGACAGCTCGGCCCTTCTCTCCTTTTCTGTGTTTTTGTTTGAATGGTAGCCGTACAAATACAGAAGCGAATCGGCGGTACAGTTCGCAAACAGAAAAGAATAAAGAGAAAGCGAAGCAAATAGAGATGGGAGAGAGGTACAATAAAAGAAAAGAGGGGAGGACATAAATGTCCAGGAGTTCTTCTGGGATGAAGGGGAGAAAAATGAGAGTGCACACGAACGTGTGCTGGATACAGACATCACCAAAAAAAAAGTATAAACGCGCTGTTCACAATTCCGATTGCTGTTGAAGCGTGCCAAACCAGATCGAAAAGTTTACAGACGCACGCGCGGAACAAAAGAACATGAGGACAGTAACAACAACACCAACACAAAGAAAGGAAAAGCCACGCACCATACATCCAATCCACACCACTGCTGAAAAGAGGCGCCGATCCCACATGGGCCACCAGAGGGAGGCATCAAAGTCAGGCCAACAAACACACGCCAGCCGCGTGTGGTGCCAGACGGGCGGTGCGCGCGCGCACGCGGGACTTAGATCCAATCCGATCCACTGGCGGCACCTCGCACGGACTTACCAACTGGGAATCGAGGTACGCCGTCTGCCGTGAGCTCCTGAAATTGGACTGTCAGTGCCTTACCCTTGTACTCCTTCTGCCAGTGCCGCCACATCTGCTGCTTCTGCGCGTCTGTCGAGGCGGGCGTCACGGTAAAAACGTGCTGGCCATCTTTGGTCTCGCAGACGAACGCGCCGAGCGAGTTAGCCCACTTACCCTTGCCTTCGACCGCGCCGACAATCACGTACTCGGCGTCCTGCATCCGCTTGTACTTGAGCAAGCTGCTGCTGCGCTGACCGTAGCTATAGCCAACAGCGGCCTCGACGTTTTGTGCGTCGACGGCGGCGGCGGCCTTTTTGAGTGCCGCACGCGCGGAGGCGAGCCGCTGCGCGAACGCACCGACGCCGTGCGCTGAGCGCGTGCTGCGCGCGTGACGGCCACCGCGGCGCACACGGCCCACTGTCTCGCGACGCACCATGACGCCTTCGTACCCGTATTGGATCGCGGACTCGAGGGCATCATCGATTTCCGATTTCAAGAACGGCAGCGATGGCACGAGGCGGACCACACTCGCATCGAAACTGGCGGGTGCCGCGGCTGCCGACACCGACGTGAGCGTGCGGAAGAGCGATTGGAGAAGGGCGTACCGCGCAGAGTAGGGTGTTGTGGAAAGGGCCATCGAGCTCGTGCCGTCTGGCGTCGAAGTGTAGAGCACGTCGAACACGTGGTACTGCAACTTGGCTTGCAGCGCCTCTACCTCAGCGGTGCGACGATCACGCGTTGTGCGAATCGCAGAGGTGAGGGCTTGAAAGTCTAACACAGACGCATCATCGCCACTCACCGCCGGTACAGCCGCACTAAAAGTCTTCTTACCACCGTGCTTCTTTTTTCCGTCGGCCGCCGCCCTCATCTTCGCGATATTCACTGAGTCGTTGTAGAGCTCGCCATCCAGGACAAGGTAGGGGTTGTTCTCGAAGAGGACACGTAGTGTTGGCTCGATCTTCGCATCGCAGCACTCAAAAAGCGTCCCGGCGCGGCTGAAGAAGAGGAGAGCCTTCTTCTTGGGGTCGTACGAGACCACGCAGCGGATACCGTCGAGCTTGGGCGACACAAGCACAACTTCGTCCTCACCGATCTTCGCACACTCGTTCGTGTAGTTCTTCGCCAACATCGGCTGCAGGTTACGTGTTTCTACTGTGCGGAGATACGACGCGTCGGCGACAGATTTTTTGATGCGATTCGCGTTGTCGGCGGCCAGCGTGCCAAGCGCGCTATTGGGACGACAGCGGTGCTTCACGTCCGTCGCCACGGAGCTCGCGCGTCCAGCGGCGGCTCCACGTGTGCTTGCGAGTGAGGGCTTCACGTGGCATTGCGGGCACTCACCACCGGCCGCGACGTGAAGGTCTATGCGCTTGTTGAACTGTGCGTGGCAGTCGGGACAGAGCCACCAGGCAAGCTTGCGACTGCGCGGCGTGACGTGCTGAGGCTGAAGCATCTTGCTAGAGGCCGCCGCCATCCACGTCGCGGCGATGGCGGGGTGAAAAGACGCGAGGGAGTCGGGTGGAGGTGGAGGTGTGGTGGCTGTCGCAACCGCGTCTGCTGCATGCCGGCGGCTTTGTGGCGTCTTCGTGGGCGTGGCTGCTGTCCTCTTGGTCTTGGCTCTACGCGGCGTGCTCTTCTTTGGACCGACATTCTTTTTGTTCTTCGGCGTTGACTTGGCCGGGGCCGGCCTGCGCTTTGGTGCCAACAAGGTCTGCGAGCCGCTGAACAGCCCAGTCGTTGTGGTGGAGCTGGGATGCGAGAGAAGTGGTGCGGGTGCCGCCAACTGCGGCGCCTGTGCGACGGCGCAGGAGACGGATCCCGCGGCCACAGCCACAGTGCGAAGGAGCGGTGTCGCCGACGTCCGAAAAAAGAACATGTTCAGACTTTGTGCGTGTGCGAGTGTGCGTACAGATCTGTAGAGTGTTGCTGCGTTGTGTCTTTGTTTTCGCGTTCACGCGATGGTACTCGCGCTTTTTTTTTTGTTCGTTTGTTCGTTTGTCTTCTTGCTTGTTCGGTGTGGCGTTGCACAGAAAACAACACTATTTGGCTTTATTGATCGTTTTAAAAAACGGCTAAAACCAAAGCGAAGAGAGAACGAGGTGAGCTGTAAGCGCAAGAAAAAGTCGAAGTCGAGCGAATATCCGAAAGAGAGAGAGAGAGAGGTGCACCGCCAACAGGTGAGCTGGTCGGAGCTCGTTCACACTAACTAGATATTCGTGTCTCGTTCTTCTTTTTCGTTGATGCGTCTTTTTTTTTTTTTTTGTGTGTGTGTTGTTGCGGGTGCGTGCCAGCCATTAAAAGTAAGATAGATAGAGAGAGAGGGAGGGCGTAAGTAAGTGCAAGAGTGACATAGATGAAGCGATGAATGGTTGTCTGCAAGATGATCAACGTTGAATCGATAAGAAATAGAAAAAAATCGAGAGAGAGAGAGAGAGGACACGTTTCATGAAGTTCTTGTCTAGAATTGATACTATCGCCGCAGCGCATGACATTCGCCGTCACTACTTTTTTTTTGTTTATCAAGTCATCAAGTCATGATTGATTTTTTTTTTTTTTTAGTGAAGAGGTGTGGTCAGTCGATCGCACAGGGCGTCCACAGTAGGAACACCCTTGTACTCATCACCCCAGCCCAGCTCACACCATCGGCGTGTTCCCTCCGTGACGCGCGATATTGGAAAGCTGCTGATGAACGCGAGCGATGACGTCCGCGTCGTCGCCGTCCGCCAGCACAGACGGATCTTCCCGTGCGCGTGCGTCCGCGTCGCAGCGTTGGGCCAACGCACTATACACACTCTGATACGTGTCCTGCTGTACGTCCACCATCGCCGTGCGAAAGCGAGCGGGCGAAACCGGGCAAGGCCACAGTGGTGCACACGCGGAGAGCGACGGCGCGACCGAAGTGGGCTCACACGCAGGGCCTCGCGCCGCTGCTTGGGAAAACAGCGACGTAACGAAGTCCAAGAGAGGAGATCGGTGAGGCTCGGACGGTACGACCGGCGCGTGAGATGGCGCGCGGTGACGTGCCAACAGCCGTTCAACCGTGTGCATCTGTGCTTGTATGCGCTCACTGTAGAACGTCTGCGTTGTTGTCGTTGTTGCTGCTGGGGCTGTCCTCGTGACGTGGTGCGCTTGTGCCAGCAGCACCTCCAAGCTTTGACGGATGTTTGCGTCCCAAATCGAACGTGTCGCCTGAAACCAGTCAGGCGTGTGTGACTCCGCGAACGGCACGAGCTGACAGAACGAAACAAAGAGAATGGAGGACCAGATGTAGCACACGCGGGCCGTATCAATTCGATGGACGGACAACGGCGGCGCAGGCAGATGGGTTGCTGACTGTCCGACCGTGTGCGTCCACGACGGCATCCAGAAAAAGTCCACGACTGGCCGCACGTCTTCGTCCAACGCGCGCTGCCAGCGATCAATCAGCTCACCTGCAGGACACGTGTCGGCACTGTCCAGTCGCCAGCGGGCCACAACAACTTGTACAGCCCAGACAATCAAAAAATAATCCAGGTCATGTGCGAGTGCGCTGTCGACTCCGCAATCGTGTTCTTCTGTTGTTGTCGCTGCTGCCGTCGATGATGATGATGTGCGCGTACCCACCACCTCTTCCGGCAGACCCCAACAGACCCCTTCCTGACGAGACGGATGGTGACGCCCCTCTTCGGCAGGTACGACTGGTTCTGTTGGCGTGATCGCTGTCGTCGCGGATGCGGTGTGCGGCTGCAATGTCCACTCGACGAGCTGATGGACGCGCGTGTTCGCCGCTTCATCCACAACAGCCTGTCCGACTCTGCGAAGGGCACTCAGTGGCAGTATCGAAAACGAGGCAGCACTCTGATCGTCGCTGGCTGTCGTGCTGCTTTTCCGCACATCGCACGACGTCGACCGCTTGTACGTGGCCTTGTGGAGCTCTCGAAGCCAGGAAGAAAACAACACCGAGGCGGGAGCACGCGAACGCACCTCACGGGTTGCTGGAGTAGACAGGTAGTGAAGATGACGACAAGCGCGCATCGCGCGTGTGCGTGTGCGTGTGAGACTTGTCTTTTTTTTTTTGAAAAACAAAAAAAGAATTTTTCTCTCGTCGGAATCTATACTTCTGTACGCACACAGAGATACGCACATGCAGGAAGTGCCCATGAGAGAGTTGGGAAGAGGGCGAGTAATGTGGATGTTGAAACAATTCGGAAGCAGTAAACGTGTGACGTGAGAGACAGGCGGCCCCCCGTCGATACGCCCGCGGGGTTGCCCACACGTCAGACAGCGACCCTTCACTTACTTTGCAGTAGTTCCGTCCGGTAACGGCTTCAATAGCATAAATACCTGATCAACTTCCATCTGTTTGAGCCACACATACACACACACACACACAGTCCTTCTCATCTTGTGCGATCACGATTGATGCGTACACACAGTGCAGGGCGTGCTGTACGTCAACAGAGGCTTGTGCAGATGGGATGCGTAGTTTAGCAACATCGCTTTTTTTTTTTTTTGTTGTATGCTATCTCTCTCTCTCTCTCTCTTTTTTTTTTTTTTGAATGATCGCCATCAACAGCCCTTCATGCATATCAAAAAAAAAAAAAAAACCCAAAGAGATGATCACGTCCAACCAAACCGTGCAGACGAGAATGGCGCTTCTCTGAGTCTGTGTGTGGAAGAGAGAGAGAGACGTGTGCACTTCAAAACTATCGAGTCGCACCTCTCATTTTCCTACCGTGCACGTATCGCTTCATGTTGCTATTTTGTTTTCCCTCGCGACCCTCCATGCGAAGAAAAACATAGACAGCATGACCCCAGAGACAACACACACACACAAAAAAAAAAAAGACAACAACGACTGAGGTGTCACAGAAGAGCAGGACACACACACACACACACAAAATAAGAAAATAATACAAGAGCGAACACTACACCTGATACTTGGAGCGTGGACGCGACCGCTTTCCTGCTTCCTTGGCCCCTGCAGACGATGCGCGCGCCGCATTCACCAGTTGTGACGACAGCCCCGCATCCACTGTGTCGCCCTTCTTGGTTTTACTCGTCTTCAACTCTGGCAGCATCCCAACACGAATCATCTTCGCGAACGGCAGGTTCGCCACGGCTGCGAGCTTATAGCGACGGAAGCGGAAGCGCTTGACGATGCGGTGCTTTTTCATCTTGTAGCGGCGAGCGAGCCAGCGGGAGGACGGGTACGGGTAGTTACGCGGACCGAACGTCACTTTGCCGTAGAACTTGGCGGCCCATCGACACGAGAGATCCTGCAGACGACCTTCGCCAAATGAGTTTGCTGGGCCTTGGCGACGCGCCAGGGCGTTGGGGTTGAGACCTTGCGTCACGTGGTCGGCGTCCGCGGCGTGCATAAAAAGCATCGGCCGCATGGAGACATCTGCCGTGTGGCACACCGCACGACGAAAGGACTTGATGCTCTCGTTGCGGTTGAAGTGGGTGTCGATGTTTGGAGAGCGATCAATGAAGCTGGAGCGCATCGGCGACGGCATCGGCGGCGTCGCCAAGCGCGGCACCATCGCGCGCATCATGGGCTCGTTACGTCGTGCGCTCTCAGACGTCCTGGTTTTCTCGCGGGTTAGCTTCTCCTCGCGCTTGTAGGGCACATTGCTGTAGTTTTTGGGCACCGCTGCAGCGGTGGATGCCGTGAAAAGCTGAAGGCAGCGCTTCATATGTTCGTATTACTGTTTCTCACCTCTCCTATTCCAAGACAAATTGACGAATTGACAAGAAGGAGTTTCGTTTAAACACAAGAGGTAGAGAGAGAGAGAGACCGGGAGAGAGAGAGAGAGGGAAATTTGTGACAGCCACAGTTGAGTGTGCGGTGGTGAACGGGCCGCGGCCAAAGCAATAAACGGCACGTCAAGATCAAAAACACACACACACTGAGATTCGCATCGGAAGATAGATTTTCTCCCTTTTGCACGTCTGGGTCTCTTTGTGTCTCTGTGTGCGCGCGGAGAACACACATATGGCATCCTTCTCGTCTCTACCCTTGCCCGCCGATGAGCAGGAAGTCCAGCGTCATGCGCCAAGGAGCGACGACACCCAAGACATCACCACGCTTATCGAATCGCAATCTGTTCGATACAACGGAGCGCAGCCACATAGATAAGTATTCTTCTTTTCGGAGTTGTAAACGCCGTCGTCCGCAGCAAGACTTGACACGGAAAAAGAAAAAGAAAAAGAAGCGACACCTTTCTTGTGACACGAAGGAGCGCATCGCGATACACCTCAAAAACGACAATGAAAGCATGAACATCTAGCGAACGAAGTACCGTCTTTTTTTTTTTTTGCCGTCGCTCTCTTGCTGGCTTTTGTTTTCGTGGAGTACTTCGAAATTCAACAAAACAACAAACAAACAAAACAAAACAAGAGCCCTCTTTCCAATATGGGTTCCGCGCTTTTCTTTTTCACTATTAAGCTGTTTGTTACCGGTTAGCCTATTTCCTTCAACGTTGTGCGTGCGTGAGTGTGTGTATGTGTGTATGTGTGTGTCAATCGGCGATTAAAGGACGCAGAGCACAGCGAAGAAAGCCAGCAGTGTCATGAGCACCTTACTCCACCAGGATTTCTTCTTCTGCTCGTTGTTGACCTGGATCTTTACCGCCTCGGCCTTGCGCTTCTCCGCAGACGGGTGAGTGTCATCGGCCAGGTGCTTCGCCCGCTTGGCGAGATTGTCAGCAGACGCGGCCTGCCAGTTCACCTGCGGGAACCACTCCATCAGCTGGTTGACAATGGGGTCCAGCACGGGCTTGGCGGCGCGCACCATCGCCGCGACACCGTACACGAGGCTGGAGAATAAGAGGCGGGGTAAGTGCATGACGTGGTCCTCAATGTTCTTTAGACCTTCACGCGCGGGTGGGTTCACCCAGGAGCGGAAGAGGAAGTAGCCCTGAATAATGAGGGAAATGAGCACACCCCACAGATAGAAGTAGAAGAGCTTGTAGAGAAGCGTTGCGATTCCACTGATGCGTAGATGTTTGCTGTAGAAGCGCGGGTTACTGCACTTGATGGCCAGCATGTCTCGGAAGCGCGCTTCCGGATCGTAACTGGCTGGGAATTCCGCATCGACGTTGAGGCCCGCTGCCTGCGAGGCGTCCTTCACCGATGTCGCGCCGCTCTTCGTGGCGGAATCCGCCGACTTGGCCTCCGCAGCCTTCTTACGCGCCTCAGCATTCGCGGCTTCCTTCACCTGCCAGCGACGACGCTCCTCGGCGATGAAGGCCTGCAGCCTCTTACTCGCCTTGTAGTGCATGGGGTATCCGTCCTCCAGCACGTTGACCCCGGTCGTATCGGACGTGAGGAAGCCCGGACCCGGCGTGGAGGCCATCGTGACGGCGGACCAGCCACCGAATGACTGTTTACGGTAGGCGGGATAAAAGATGATGTTCCCGGCGTGGTCCAGTGCGAGCAGCCGCGGCAGAATGCGATACCGCGTGAGGCTCCAGAAGTGGCTCTCGAGCATGTCCTTCATGTTCTTCGGGCCTTTGCGGCGCAGCGAGAACAAAAGATAGTTTGTGGCCGAGTACATCGCGACACGATTCCTTTTTCTTCAAGTTTTTCTTTGGAATTTAAATTGAACACGTACGCGAGAGTCAAAGACGGGTGGGGGGGGGAGAGCGGAGAACGGCCTCTCTCTACTGGGGAGGTAAAAAGCGACAGCTACAGAATTCCCAGTAAAAAAAAAAAAAGAGAGAGAAGAATAAGAAAGACTTGGAGGAACAAGAACACGCCGACAGCGCAGTGTGCTATACTATGCGAGTCAACACACGCGAGGCGGCAAAGGTAAGGAGTGAGTCTACACAAATCTCACAACAGAAGCGAGATGCGACAACGAAGACAGCAATTTGGTGAGGAAAGCAATGTGAGGAGAATGCGGACAGTGTATATCTGCGAGACGGACGCGTTCACTGAAGAGGAGGTGTGTATGTGTGTGTGTACAAAAGTCAAAGTAGGTAAGAAAATAGGAGAAGTGTAGATTGAGGAGAAAAGGGGAGAAATCGTGAAACCATGGTGCGTGTAAGGTAGCCTACCGCCCCACCGGTACGCACACAACGCTTCCCCACCAAGATGAGAGAGCACCGTGCGACAGGACGACTTGTGAGTTTTTTTTTTTTGTAGCGGCCCAGCCACCATCGGATGGTAAAGCTAGTACGCGCGACATTGCTGGTAGAGCGAGAGAAGGCGTCTATGCACCTGTGTGTGTGTGTGTGCTCGATTGAGCACATCGCGCCAGCTCTGTTTCCTACATTTGATTTCCCAGAGAGCGAAAAAGGTGGTCCTTTGTCGTTTTCTGTCAGCTGATGCCCACCGTTCTTTTTTTTTTTTTTTAAATGTGAGTTGAAGGAAACAGAGAGAAACAACACCAACAAAAGACACAGTTTAATATTAGTCGAACACGCTGCGGGGGCCCATTGACCAGTGCAAGACCATTTAATGCAGCTTCGTAAAGAGACAGAGAGATAGCGACAGAGATTGTTTTCGTTTATCTTTTTATTTCTTGTTACGCGCTTTCCGTTCCTTCTCGTGTCGCTGCTTAGTCGGTTGTTATTAATCGAGACGAACACGTTTATGTTTGCGGCGATCTGCGGCGCTCTCGAGACCTTCTTCTTCGATGAGCGCTTTCATGGCATCGCCCATACCGTCGTCCTCATCGGCCTCATCATCACCAGAGTCGTCTCCATCCACCGCCCCGTTGCCTTCTTCATCACCATCATCTTCGCTGTGGTTGTTTTCGTCATTGTCGTCCTCACTACTGCTGCTACTGCCCTTCTCGTCATCGTCGGAGAAGTCGAGCACTTCAGAATGGACGTCGTCGTCACTACCCGCGGAGAATTCAGCCTCGCTGCTGTCGAGCTCCATCGCGTCCTGGTCCTCTTCGCCATCGCCGTCCGGGCGCGTGTCATCCGCGAGCATCACATCGCTAGTAGTGCGTTCGCCGCGACGTTCCTGACGGGCACGCTTGCGGGCGTGTCCAGAGTCGTCGTCGTCCTCTTCCTCGTCATCGTCGCCCTCCTCGTCGTCGCCTTCGCTGTCCAAGCGCATGTTCTCCTCGAGGGCGTCGAGGTCGACCTCTCCGTCGTTGGCCTCCAGCATCGCCTGCATCATCATATCGTCCTCCTCACCATCATCGTTGTCGCTGTCGAGAAGCCCACCACCGCCACCGGACTTGTTCTTCTCTGCCGCCATCTGCCGAGCGCGACGCAGCAGAGCGCGATCTGAGTTTATCTGCGCGTGCTGACGCTTGTCACGCGCCACGCGGCTCCGCACACGGACGACGCGTGAGCCGCCCTTGTAGGTACGCACTTCCTTGAAGTTGGCGGGAAAGGCGATGTCCTCGGCGAGTACATCACCGTGGCCGTAAAGCTTTCGCAACTTCAACGCCGCCTCACTCGACGCACCCGTGCCAGCGATCTTGTTGCGGCGCTGACGACCATCACGCACAAGCTCCAAGTTCGAGTTCGCGGAGCCGGGTGGTGCCCGATTGACAAAGGCCGAGCGCTCCGAAGGACGCACGGCGTTGAAGATGGACATACGACCGTACAGCACGGCGAGCTTGTCGTACTGGCCACAGACGGCGCGGTACTGATGTAGGATAGGTGCGAGGAAGTCTCGTGGTGGCGACATGGCGGTTGGTTCCGCCGTGCTCTGCTCTGTCTTCGATGCATCACCCGCGCCGCCTTCCTCGTCCTCTTCGGCTTCCTCCGTACTGTTCTTCTTTTTTTCCACTGGCTGACTGTGTTGAGCAGCTTGGTGCCCCAGCGCGAGCTGCGTCGCGTACATCTCCATGCCTCGGTATCGCACAATCGCGTCCACCCAGGCGAGCAGCGGCGAACGCGTCGACACCGCTGCACGGCCGCCGCCGCTGAGAGCCTCGTCGGCCTCTGCCGCTGCGTGACCAGACGTGCTCTTCGTCGTGCGGTTGCTGACGATACCAAGGCGCTCCGATAGCACCTTGAGGAGCTGCAGGACATACGGAAGCTGGAGTGAGAGCACGGTGGCCTTCATTCCGTCTGGCGATCGACCCGCGACTGTCAACAACTCCATCACAGCTGCCGAGTCGCCGGCGTGCAGAGCCTGGTAGAGCGGCACAGTGGCCAGACCAAGGGAGGTCGCGTGTCGACGGTCCTCGTCCGCTGCGAAGGTGTCGAGTGCTTCCGCCTGAGCGAGCATGCCATCGCCGTCCGCATCCGTCGCCACCTCACCACTCGCCTCCGACGAGCGCGCGAGAGTGCCGTACTTGGCGTGCACTGCTGACGCCGACGCGGCTTCATTCGCGAGTCGACGCAGACGCTGCTCGAGCGTCATCTGCTTCACTGGCAGATCCTTCATGCTGGCCGCGTGGACCGTATGCATCGCACGGAACGACTCCGTCGGCGTGGCCGCAGCCTTCGCTGCCAGTTGCTGACGCTGGTGCAACCAGACGGAGTCGGCCGTGGCGAAGGCCGCATCACTGCCGCTCGCCGAGCGCGCCGTGACATCTTCGGGTAGCTGACCGGCATCGGAGATGGCCGGAAGGGCTACCACCTCCGTCGCCGGTGCCTCCGTCGGTGACGCGCTGTTGTGGAAAAAGCCGAGCGCGGCGCGAGACGCTGCATCTGCCGCACGTGCGCGTACCTCCTGCGGACTCATGGCATCGCAGCGTGTGCGGTGGCTCTCGAGGAGGTTTCCCACCTGAACAGCACTGAAGCGCGGTAGGGCGAAGCGACCATGGAGCAGCAGCAGTCGCAGCTGTGCGCACGCCACGTCTTGTTCCGCGTGCGTTGTGGAGGACGCAGAGGCCTGCAGAATGGCGCCGTACAGCAGACGGGGCGTTGTTCCTCGCCCGTTGGCGGCCGTCGCCGACGCGTTTTCCGAGACGAACACGTAGTGCGGCGCGATTGGTGTCGCCTCCGCCACGATCGGCAGCAGCGACGACGCGAGATCCCAGAGCAGCAAACTACCGGTTACTGTGGTGGCGGCGACAAAGCAGTGCGTGCGGCCTTCAAGAACAGAGATGTTCGCCATCCGCTGCCCACACAGCAGAGTGCGGCGGCAACGGCCAATCAGAACAGAGGCCGCGCGAGAAGCGGACTCCGTCGCGCTCGACTTGGTGTGGTCTTCGCGGACGTCCCAGATACGGATCGTACCTTCCTGTGCACTCGCCGTCACAGCCGCGACAGCACCGGCATTCGTAGATGCGGCGAAGGCGTGCTTCGAGAGCCAGCTAAAGTCGACACGACTACCTTGTGAAGCGAACGAAAGCAGCTTACGGCACACACCGCGCCTCACCTGCTGACCGTCCTCACCCTCCGTGGAGCGCTGCAGCGAGACCTCGTGAAGCGTCATCGTAGGACCCGAGACGAGCACGCGGAACAGCTCTTGACCGGGCGCCACCGACGTCGCAGAGGATACGGCCAGGCTACTCGCATCGGCTTGACACGGCGCGCGCAGCACGCACTGGCGACGTGCGAGATCGACCACGTACAGAAAGCAGTTCGCCGAGAGGCAGAAGAGATACGGACCTTCAAATACAAGCGCAATGAGGGCGTGCTGTGTTTCGCACACAGCAATGTGATCAATGCGCTCATCATGCGTGACATTGTGGAGCACCAGCGTACCGTTGCTGAGACCCATCGCCGCGTAGAACACCTCGAGAGCTTCCTCGTCCGCATTCGTGACCGTGGATGTCGATTTCTTTTTTCCCTTTGCTGCGTCACTGACAGTTGTGTTGCTGGTGCGCGCCTGTGTGCCCAGTGCAACGGAAGTGAGCGTGGTTGCGAACGCTGAGGATGTGTTGACGAGGCGGCTACGCTGAGGCTCCTCAACGACAGACACAAGGGCAGAGCGACGGGAGTCGAAGACGCGTGCAGAGGGGTAGTCTGTACCGATGATGCAGTACGGGCCCAGGTTCGCACACCGGACAAGAAGACTACGTTCCGTCATCGTCGTGCTTCTGAGAAAAGATTTTTTGTTTCAAAAGCTCAGTTTTCCTTTGTCGTTTTTATTCTTACTCGTGTTCCTGTTCAGATATGTAACAGTGATCAATGGAGGCGATGAGTGAGAACTGACATAAGACGGATAGAGAGGCCCCGGCCAAGGGTGAGGTGAAGGGAAAAAGGAGTTGCGTGTTCAGCCGTTTGCGTCAGGAATATCAAGGCTGCCAGCCGCTTTGGTCTGTACGTTGACGCTCTCTTCTCTCGTTTGGTATAATGAAAAAATGAGGACGTGACAAGACCGCAGGGTTGGACGTGCCTATCAATCGTGTGGGGCCACGTCGAAACGAAACCGCAAGAGATCACACACATACACACATACAGCCACGTAGCGCGTTGCTGGAGATGTTGTTTCTCCCACTGAGAACACTACGAGACACTGCTATGACGCCATTCAAGAGATTAGCCGCACGGCGGAAGAAGGAGTCGAGTGAGAAAGAAAAGACTGTGCGTCCATGTGAGAGCAGCACGTCGTAAACAGCGTTCGCGAGCTCTCTCACGATCGCTGTTTTCCTTTATTTTTTATTTTATTTTTTGAATTTGATGTTGTCGCGCTTTTGGTTGTTGTTGTTGTGGATTCACGTACCCTCGAGTTGGCTACAACAGCAGACCGAACTCGCGCAGCATCACCACTGCGGGATTAGTGAAACTCATGTCGTACCAGTAGTTCACCGCAGCGATCAGCGGCAACGGTGGTGGTGGTGCGTGCTCAACGACGCGATCACCCTCACCACGCGAGCGCTGCTTCGCGGCGTTGATCTTGTGCTTCGCACGGGCACGGATGTCGACTTCGTCCGCACGTTGGGATACCCGGTGGAGCCACATCGACGGCAGGTACAAAGTCTCACCTGGATGGACATGGGCGACGAGCGGGTGCACCTCCTTCGGCATCTTCGCAGCGAGTGCCTGTTCAGTCACATCGATGCCAAGTCGCTTAAACTTTCGGGATTCGTTGTCGCGAATCGTCTCACACAGTGCTGCCCGCACGGCGTCGGCCCCGTTCTCGGATTCCGCCTGCTCCGGTGTAAAGTCCACGTCCATCCACGGCACGAGTGTACCGTCCTTCGCGGGGTAGGGTTTGAAAAAGAAACGCAACGCCGCACGGTCGCTGCGATCCTCATCCAGCTCAAAGCCAGCTGACGGAATCTCAGGCTTCGGCACATACACGCCTTCCCATGGGGGGAGCAGCGTGAACTCCTTGACCCCTCGCATGACGGGATACAAGTTCTCAACCCAGTCCTGATGGAACGATGAGACAGAGGTCGGCACACCAAACCACACGTTGGCCGCTTCCGGTGAGCCGCCGAATATGCGGGTACCGAACTTTTCGACGTTGCGCTGGATGTCAGCGTGGAGGTGTTGGTACTCGGTGTTGAGGCAGTTGTTCTGCATCTGGGCGTACGCCACAACAGGACCGTGTTCAGCGCTCTTGTAGGCGCGCATGTCAATACTCTCAGGAGTCGGGAGTGGCGCCAACGGACTTTGCTGGAGGAGCGTGTACAGCTCGGGTAGTGACACCTTAACTTCTGCCGCGTACATGAAAAGTTTCTCACCTCTCAGAGTCTGAGAGGCGTCGGCGCCGTTCATGGTCTCGCCGTCGCGACAGCTCTCGTGGTGGGAAAGCAGAACAGCGTCCCCGCTTGCTTGTTTACCCGAAAACACGTCGTCGCGAGCTTCAACCGGGACGTCGGTTGTGTCGTAGAGAACGTGTGTGACCGCATCCGCACGACCGTTCGGTGTGAGCGCGACCGTGATGCGCTTGGGCCCTCGATGCCGCGGCGCGTCTTCTTCTTTGGACTGCCCCGTCGACGTCTCTCCTTGATCTTCTTCTTCCTCGTCGTCCCCGCTACTGCTGCTCACCTCCTCTTCGGAAGGCAGGTGGTGGTCGAGGTCGAATAAGTATCGGTCTTCTCGCCACTTCTGCATCGCGGGCCACTCTTCTACCGCGCCGAGAATGATACACGGGCGTGAGTGGAAGACGAACTCGCGCATAAACTGCTGCTCAGAGATGATACGAACACCATCTTCGCCGATCGTTTCCGCACCGTCCTCTTCCCGGTTTCCGTGATCATCCCTGTCGCTTCCCTCACTCGCGACAGACAGGCAGTCTTGACTCAGCCCGCGGATGCGAATGCGCTCAACGCCATACTGACGGAGGGCCTGTGCACTGTTCTCGAAGGCCTCCATCACCGTGCGCGCTGTACGGGCCTTTGCCGTGGCCACGGCCACAATATCGTCCGATGAGCCGGACGAGACTGCTGCTGCCGTCACGTCATGAGCTTCCTCCATCACGACGACAGCACTGTGCTTGAATGATCTTGTTGTTGGTAGTGCCCACGAGTGCGTATGTCCACAGGGAGGCAGCACATACAACAAGAAAAAAAAAAGAGAGTACAGCGGTGTCGTTCCTTGATCCTTCAGAAAATAAACAGATTCAAAGAGCGAGAGGAGAGCGGGGGGGGGGGGAAATAGAGAGAGCGGAGGGAAGAGGACGATGAGAAGAATGGATGCGAAGTAACACAAGAGAGAGCGGTCATCAGGCACACCGTGAGACATTTGTTTTCCTGATGGGCAGATGACGCACCAACCGGACAGACCCGCACACATATCACTACGAACTACACAGATGGGGTGATATGTTGTTCGCATTCCTCTTTTTTTTTTTTTGTTGTTGTTTCGTTTCTGTATCTCAGGTTCAGCATGACTTGAGATGAGCACACGGCTGTTTGACGTGAAGCGTGCGAACACAAAAAATGAAAAGCGAAGCACTGTCGAACGCCGAGAGGAGGGAGAAGGAGAAGGGAAATAGATCGCAAACGACCATTCCAGTCATATGAGAAGAGCAGACCACTGTGTGTGTGTGTGTGATGTGATGATGATCGGGTGACCAACGTGGTGCTCTGGAATGCGTGGCACGTGTATTTTTCGAGAATAAGATCAGCAAGTGAAGAAATAAAGAAAAAATGCGAATAGATCAGAAAAAAAAAAAAAAAGAAAAGGTAGCGACGAGCACGGACCCGAGCGTCACTCAGTTGGGTCCACTGTCGTCGAAAGGAACATCTCTGCCGTGTCGGCGTAGAGGCGCGCCGTCAGTGCCCGGCCTTCACAGTTCACCATGGTCAGCACCACCTTCGTCGCCACCCCTCCGCCAAGCCAAGGGCTTTTGCGCCGCTGCGCGTCATCGAGAGGCGCGCTCGTTGTTGGAATGCGAGGACCGTTGGCTTTTTCCATCCAAAGGGGCGACGGTGTCGCGGAAGGATTAGCCGGCCACGATACGTCTTCGTCTGCGTCGTCCTCATCCTCGGTAACAGCGGGATCACATTGTGAATCCCCGTCCCCACCTGCCGCACCACGCACGCGACGATGTCGATCTCGGTGGCGAGCATTGTCGGCGATGTGTGTGCGGACGGCGGCCTGTTGTGCATAAGGCACGGCACAGTCTTGCTCCCACATCACGAGACACGCGGCGAGGTGACACGGCGCGCGTCCCCAAACCAGTGGAAATGTGACCGTGGCCTCCGCCGCGACGTCGACGCCACGCCCGTTCGCCCTCGCGTCCGCTGCACTCGCGATGATGCGCGCGGCAGAGAGCTCCTCTTGCGGACGCGCCGCCAACCAGACGGGCAGCCAGCGTGCGCGCGCTCGCCGTGCGAGCGATCTTTGCTCTGTTGACAACACGTCTCCCTCCGTGAGAGTAGACGGAAAGAGACGCGCCGTGCACGCTGCCCACTGCTGTGCGCTGTACACCTGCGCCGATGGCGGCAACAGACCCTTCAGTCCACTCCATAACTTGGATGCGGTTGTGTGTTTGTTCGTCGTCAGCTTCAGCTCATGCGCGGAGAGTGGGACCGTCGCCGATGCCCCCACAAGCCACTCCTGTTTGAACTCGCTGAGGTCATTTTGGGCTTCCCCAACGGCAAACACCTGAATGGTGTCCTCGCGTACACAAAGGAGGAAGTGGGCGGTGTCGAGAAACTGCAGGTGATGGATTCGCTGGCGTGCGTCTTCATTGTCATGAGCGCGTATGGCCTCGATGGGCTGCCACGCCACGCTCATCGGCGGCCCTGTGGTCCCCATCGTTTGAGGCACGGTGCTCGGCGCGCTGGTCGCTCGACTTGTCGTTTTGTCCTTGCCGCGCCACGACGTACCTAGACTGGCTCCCGCCTCGACTGTGGCTTCCATGGTCGCTTCGACTGCGCTCTGCACCCACGATCGCAGTCCGCCTGCCGCCGCGGACGCCCACCCGGTTCGCCAACCACCACCCCGGCCACTAGCACCGGTACGCCGTTGACTGTCTTCTGGTGGCGGTGGCGGTGGAGACGTGGTTGAACCAGCTGGTACGGACGGAGGCGAGGGAGGGACGGAGGGCGGCGAGGAGAAGAGCGGAGACGCGCGAAGCCAGTCGGGCATACCAACCCCAACACGAAGGTCACGAAACGGGAGCACACAGTACGTGGCCGCCCTGACAGCGGTGCTCGCGTCTTCCGTCGTGATCGAGGTGACACACCAGAGGCGGAGTCGCGTGCCTCTGCGGCCTGCGGTGACAACGAGAATGGCTTCGTCTGGCTGAAGATGTTGTTTTGAGCCGCCGCGACCGAGCGTGCGCCAGTCTTGCATGGTGCGGCGCTTGTCTTGCGCTGGCCGCCACGAGACGATGGACGGCGGCCGTGGCGCCTCTGGTGTGTGTATAAGAGGGTGGCCGCTGTTTCGGCGATCGGCCGCCGCGCGACACGCGCGCTCGACAGAGGCGGCGCTGAAGGACGTGAGAGGGCCGACGTACATGGCCACATGATCGAGGGGCGCCTTGGTGACATGTGCGCGCGCGGCTTGCACGCGGATGTCGAGCTTCGATCCGCGCGCGTGCGCTGACTGTGGCGGCGCGGCCCAGGAGCTGTGGTATGAGAAGAGACACACACTGTTTATGATGTCCTTCCCGCTCTGCGCGTGGAGGCGGTGAGGAGTCGGCACCACACCATCCCTATCCCCATCGTCACCCCGCTCTTCGTCGCCGTTAACATCAATGGTGGAGGCCAGCGCTGACGAGCGGCAGAGGCGCGCGAATGTACCTGACCGCAGTACCTCCGCACTGCACCCAATCAGAAAGAGCCCGTGCGCGTAGTCGACTTGGAGTGGCCGTGCGGGCAGCGGCTGTGCGGCGTAGCGGCAAAGCGTGTTCACGGCGACCTCTGCGTCACTCTGCGAGCGCTCTTCTTTTTCACCGGTGTCCATCGTGCAGGCCCGCGCCTTCGCGAGCGCGCGTGCCAGGTCCAGAGACGCGGGTGTGAGCGTGGCGGCCGCATGAGCATTGTCTCTTGTGACCTGCCCACACCACAGTGGCGAGGACGGTGGTGCACTCGCGTAGAACGGAAAAGAGAATTGGCACGTTGTGGTGCTGCGCGAGTCGGGATCGGTGAAAATGTACAATCTCTGCATGGTACACACAAAGAGCACACGCGTATCGAGCGCCAGCTGTACAATGCACCGGTCTGGTGTGATCGCCGTGGCTGCGGCCTCGTCAACCGTGCCCGTGTAGCTGGCGGACGCACCGACCTGTTCTGGATTACCCGGCACCACCTCCTCGGTCTTCTGTTCCGTCGGAATGCGAATACGGTTGATTAGCTCGCCATGCCTCAACATCAGCACCTCATCTGGAGGCCCCATAGGAGTCGGCCCCCCACCAACAACGGCGAGCTGGGGGTAGTTGTAGAGCATCGCTATGACCGCGACGCCACCGGCTTCGACACGCGGTATCGATGCACAGGACAGCGGCGCGTCTTCTGGGAGCGGTGCCTTCGTGTCTGTGCCGGCGAAAGCGCGTGACGCGGGAGCAGTCGTTTGTACGCTGGGAGCGGCGTCGTCTTCCGCACCGCTTCGTCGCTTGTGAAGGCGAGCCACGGCGACCCACGACCGTGTCTTCATTGCTGCTGCTCCCGCTTGGCGCGCCTCTCCCTCGTCGTCATCCTCAGCGGGTGGTGCAGAGACTTGCCGAGCGGTCGCGCGGACGACGGCGTCACGATCAACACGACCCGCGCTGCCCTTTTCGGAATCAGAGTGGCGATCTACCGTCGCGTCACGCGCCACGCGCAAAGTCTCAAGTACTCGCTGGCGACGTGCGAGGGAGCGGCGGGAGAGTGTGAGGAGATCGTGTGCAGTGACCGGTGGCGCGTCGGCGTCCTCGACACCTAGTACGCTTTCCTGTGAGTGCGCTGATGGCGCGTCAGTCCGTGAGACTTTCTTTTCTGTTTTTACCGTGGCTGCTGTGGCATCGCTTCCCGTCTCACTGGTGCGCGTCGTGGCGTTCGCAGGAGAGGGAGGGTGATGCGGCTGACGGAGCGCGCGAGCGACTTCAGGTCGAAGACTGTAGAGCGGATCGACACGCGCACTACGCAGAGCCGGTTTACCCGCGCGCACAGCAGATCTCTTCGATGTCTCTGTGGATGAAAAAAGGTGGGCCAAATCGTCGTGGACTTCGCCGCACTCGGGGCTCATGGTGAATACCAAAAAGCCTTCCTCATGGCCGACGGCGACGCGTGTGAAGGTCTGGTTCACTGCCATACACAAAGGAAAAATGAGCGCTCCACCAACGTCAAGCGCTTCTTTTTGCTCTGTGCTGGTTGAATACTCGTCCGTGTTTTCCATTTTTTTTTTCAAGTGTGTGTGTGTATGTGTGTGCGCTTTCTTTCGTTGTGGCGATCTGTCTGCACACGGGCAACACAATACAGGTACAGAAGCGTAGACACGGGAGGCACAACTACTTGTGAGGAGAGAAGCGGCACTGTCAGATATCAGTGGCTCTGAGTTTGACGTGCGGTTACAACAGGGTAAGGTTGACATCCGGTCGCGAACACACACACACACACATGAAATATAGACGAGTGTAGCGGTGGAGATGTGAGAAGCGAGTTGAAGAAAGAGAGTGGAATGAATTCGGTAAGCATTTTTTTCCTTCAAACAGTTCGGATCAGCCACCTGACGCGCTCTGCCGCGTCACCCAACACAGAATAACACGCACACACACCAAAAAAAAAAAAAAAAGTGTACCACACCATATAAATGGAAGAGCGTGTTCCACTGACGACGCCACTCATCTCCACCACAAGTCAGAGTTGCTACACTCTTACTGTTCGTTTTGGAATTCTCCTTCTTTGCTTTTTTTTTTTTTGTGTGTGTGTGTGTGTGACGTAAAGTATGTGAATGACAACGTTCCTTAGGTACGAAACAGAAAACTAACTAACAACGTGCTCTTCGCCAATTTACCCCGCCTCTCGATTTCGTTTCGACTTTGCTTTTTCTGTGATGTTCGTGCTTTGATGGCCTCATCCCCATCTCGTCTGTGTTACATTGTCAAGTGCCGCGACACGATCTGACACCCACGTTTTTCTGACACACACACACGCGCACACATGTGCATGGTCTCAAAAAGCGACGCTGCGACTGGTCGTGGAAGCGGAGTTGGCGGCTTGCTGGATATAGGCGATGAGTTCTGCATCGTCCTTGGTGCGTTGATTACTCCACGGACGGCCCTTCTCCTTCATCTTCTCACCGAGGTACCACAGCGCGTAGCAGCGCTTCCTGCGGACCGTCTCGTCCTCGGTTGAATCTTGAAGCACATTCTGAACCGTGTAGCGCAGCGCCACGTGCATATCGGCCACGATGTTGTCAAATTCGAGATTGAAGTACTCCAGCATCACCTTGCGTGCGAGCTCATCGGTGCCTGTGTTGCTGTCAACACCATCGGGCGACTTCATCTGTGCGACGAAGGCGTTCCAGACGCGGCCAATACCCGAGATGACCTTGCGCTGCACGAGTAGCTTTGGCGCGTAGAACGGCCGTACACCGAGGAAGCGCTGTGCCCCAACCACGTACGCCTCACCGACTTCGTACAGCAGCTCAGGACCAAAGCACGCGTCGCTGAGTTTGTTGACAAACAGTGCACAGCGCTCTTCAAAGTCGCGTGAGAAGATGTTGAAGTCGTTCGTACCAGGATGGAGCGTGTAGGGTGAGAGCCGCGCGGCTTCTGCGGCGGCGGCGGCGGCAGCGATAGCCTCTGCTGTGGTACCCGCGGCACTGATACGCGCACGACCTGACCCTGCACCTGCTGAAGCAGAGGATGCCGACGACGACGACGACTTGGGTGTGGCTGGCTTTTCACCCAGCTCTGCGAGCGCCGCCGAGTGGAGATCGGCTTGTCCACCAAGAACGGCCCCACGACCCCTGCTCGACACTCCCGTAGCGGCAGCCCCGCGACCACCCGCACCGCGCCCCCCACCGCGACCCACACCACCACTGCCGCCGAACGGATCGGGTAGGCCACTCATACGCACAGGCCGTCGAACAGACGCGATCCCACCGACCGCACCCGACGCATGACGGTAATACGTCACAGCAGATGGCTTCTGGGCGTGCACATCGAGTATCTCGGCCAGCACCGCGGACAGTTGACGCGTGCGAATGCATTGCAGTTCCTCAAAATCCTGAAGCGAGACAGAGAGCTGTGCCTCATTCTTCAAATCCCAGTGTGAGCGTAGTAGCTCGCCGATCAAAAGTCGCCGGAAAGCCTCGCCACCGAAGATGCTCTGCACCATCTCTTCCGGCGTTCGTGACAAGAACGTGCCGTACTTGGTCTCGTGCATATGGAGGCCCTGCGCACCGCCCATGTCATACGCTTTTTTCTTTTCTGGGTTTGACAAGACCTGGTACGCGTTCGAAATGGACGCGAACTTGGCCTGCATCTTTTCCTTTTCCTCAGCTGAGAGTGGACCGCCGTGCTGACTGGCCGCGACGTCGGGGTGGAAGACCTTGGCAAGTTTCTTGTACTGATCCTTGATGTGCTGCTGCGTCGCCGTACGGCGCACACCGAGGGCCTCGTATGGATCCTGCACGTCATCGCCACCCATCGCCCCGCGCCGCTTCGCCTCTTCGCGCTTGTAGTGCGCTTGCTGCGCTTTTCCGCTTTTCGTCTTGGACTGGACCTTCTGACGGATGTCGTGCACGGAAAAGCCCATCGAGGCCAGTCGTTTTCCCCACTTACTATCCCGATGACTCTTGGCCCGGTTGTAGGTGGCGCGGCCGATTGTACGAATGAGTCGCTTCTCCAACTGCAGGGCGTGCGCGAAGAGCTTCGCATCATTCGCCGAGCACCGCATCCACCGACCACTCAGCGCGTCGAAGAGATAGGCGCCGGTGAAGAAATTGACGGGCCCGTACAAGGTGTTACACAAGCCACGCGTGAGGTGAATCCACGGTGACAACACCCAGCCGTACCACACGTAGCGACACGCGAGGCCGGTGCCGCGCAGGAAGCCCGTTGGCGCACCGATCAGCCACGCCTGTGTGGGAGACCGACCCCCATGCACACGACTATCCCGCACACCACGGCACACACCATAGACGATCGCGCAGCATGCGTTCCGTGCAGCCACCCACGCGTTCCACACGACGTGGTACAACGCGTGCCAGATGTGACGCTTCGGAATCAGGTTGAGTCGGTGGTAGTAGTGTAGCGTGTGTTTCTTTCGACCACGACGGAGGTAGTCGAGATCCGCCGAGAGCGTCGCCAGCGCCGTCGTGCTGGTGGTGGCTGTGTCTCCAGGAGCGGCGGCGGCCGGTGGGCGACGATGGGCACCTCGCTGCGCCAGACGACCGTAGAGTTGGACGAGTGGCGAGGAGCTACCCGCCCAGTGTGTGTAGTGTGCGTGACTGAGCGTCGCCCACGCCGCCGCCACACCACCACGCCCACGCGAAGAGGGCGACGATGACGAAGGTGACGCCGCCGTCGCTGTGGTAGCGGTGTTGGTGGCGACCGCGGGTTCTTCGTGAGTGGCCTGCATGATCTTCGCGAGCACCGCGTCCACGCGCGTTGGTCGCCCTGTCAGAGTCGCTGCGGAAGTGTCGACGACCAGCTGGCGGCGCGTGTACAGACTCCATTGAATCCGCTCCATCTCCAGCTCAAGGACATCGGCCTTCGCTGCGAGTCGATGCGACAGTGGCATGAACTCATCGTCACCACCAATTTTTTCGTCATTCTCGACATTGAATTCCTCCTCATCGAGTAGCGTGTCTTCCTCCTTTTCACGCGCCTCACGCGTCTGGTAGTCCGCGGCCGATGCGGTCGAGGCCCCAGCCGGTGAGCGTAAGATGCGACCTACGGTCAACATCCCAACGCGCTGCCGCCTCAAAACCGACGCGCGCAGCATGATAGCAGTGCCTTCACGTCTGCGAGAATAAGAAAAGTAGATGGTAGTTCTCCACTTGTCTCTACTCGAGAGCACCACGAGTCAAGAAGAATAGGAGAGGGAGAGGAATCAAAAGAGGAGAGGAGCGACTAAATAAGAAGAAATGACAAGGAGAGGTTGATTTCGTCGTCCCATCACGTTGAGTCGACGTTTCATTGGTTTTCTTTTTTTTTTTTCTCTTCGCGGAAACCGCTCACAATAGCACTTCTCCCTTTTCCCTCAACTTCTCAGGGTACAAGCCAACCCTCGTTTCGCCCTGTGCCCTGGCGCTTTCTTGTGCAGGTCATTTTTTGGTTTTGTTTTGTTGTTTGTGCGCGTGATCTCACTGTTGACAGTCAAGTAGGCGCGATACGCGTCAGTAATTTCGGAAAACAAACGAACAAACAAAGACATGAACAGCACTAATGAATAAAAAACAAAGCAAAAAAAAAATGGGCTTGAGGTACCGTAGTATCGCACATGTGCGCACGACAATCAACACGGCGCACTACAGTAAAAAAAAAGACCAACTTGAAAAGAATGAAGGACAGTGTGCGTTCGCGGAGATTTTTTTTTTTTGAGAGTTAAAGAAGAACAGAAACAAGAGAATAACACGAAACAAAAAACAGAAGAAACAGCTGACACGCATGGCCGTGAAAAGGGTCGAAGTGAGACCATTGAAAAAAAAAAAACACACACGCATACGGTGTACGTGTGAGCAATCTACACACGCACACATCATATTCGACGCACACGAATGCTGGCGTGTGGGCGGGTACGGAAACAGCGCGCGTCCAAGGGAGATAAGTCAAACAGTAAGAGGAGAAAAGACTGAGGTGGACGATGTTAGTGACGTCCAGAATCAATATTAGAAAAAAAAAAGAAAAGAAAAGGGTGTGTCGCTTGACGACAATATCACCAACGCAGCGATCTCTTTTTACCGCCGCTCTTATTTCTACACTACTGCCCCTTTGTTCTCTTAAACGAGACCAGAACCTCTGTTTTTAAAGATTTGTTATCGTGTTCGTTGAGGGCTTCCTAGCTAGACGTGTACGAACACTCACCGACATGCGGTTTCGGAACAAGTGCGGGTCTTTGATCCGCACGCGAAGTTCGTGCGTCACTTTTTCGCCCTTGTGCGTAAACGAATGCAAAGGCGGACAAAGACAGCGTACGACTGTACCTCCGTAAGTACACACGGGTCCATCAAATCGACTGATCAATAAAAGAGAGCTTTTTTTTTCTTTTCTTTCCAAGTCCATGTGTGTCGCGACGTGCACGCCTGTGCTCAGTCATCGTTCCGGTGCGTGCTGGCGTCGTGCGCGTCATTTAAAGAGGGGCGACCACGGTCAATGGAGCAGACGAAGATGGGGGTGACGGAAAAAAAAAAAAAGACTTTTCCCTAGTAGATCCTCTTATCAATACTACAGAGCGGGATTGTTACGGAGAGAAACAAAAAGAAGAAAACAAGCGAACAATCAAACAGAATGATCTTCAAAACAAAAGAGAGAGAGAGAGAGCAATAAAGGGAAACGTAATCGAAGAAGATACGCATATAGGAGCAAAACAAAACAAAAACAGAAAAAAAAGCCGAGATGAGGCGCTAAGTACTAGAACAATAAAGGCACAGGGAAAGGGTACACAGCTTCATTCTTTAACTATCCAGTGACAAGGAGCGGAGGAGGAAGAAGAGAACTAAGCGAGTTTCAATGCACGGGTGTGACACATGCGTCCGCGCCGTCGAAATTGTTTTCGGAGGAAAAAAAAAAGAAAGAAAAAAATGAGTGTGTGTAAACAGCAACAACAACACGATGTCAACATCATCGCTGGCACGTGTGCGACGACATATCGGCCATGCTTTCATTTCACGTTTCCATGGCTTCCGTCCACTCCATCGCGGCTGTCGTGGCTGTCGCGGTGAGTGCCGTCGCCAGTAGCGGTAGACACGGCGTACCGACGACAGCCTCTGCCGCCCTTGCTGAGGGCGGATTCGTCGTCGACGTCGCGTCAACCTCGCAGTGCTGACGACCGTACCACACGCCGATATCACAACACGCGCGCCGAAGGCTCTCCATCGCACGCCTTGTACACGCGGTCTGAACAGTGCTACTGCCGGGTGTTGATGCGCGCACCTCCGCACTGCTCTGTGCCCGCAGATGCGGACTCGCAGACGCGGTGGTGGATGACGACAAGTCATTGCTCCCCGCCTGTGCGGATGCGCCGGACGCGGCCGCTGCGAGACATGCGCTGCTGGTATTGGCACTCGATGAGTACGTGTCGACGTGGCGAGCGTTGATGTGCGGCGAAGATGTCTGTTGAATCTGCGTTGAGAGAAGAGCCGGTGCGAGAAATGAAATAGGTAAAGAGGCACTGGCGCCGCTACTCTTCTGCGATGTCAGGGAAAACGGAGAGGTTGGACTGCGCGTATTGATCACGCACGCGTCCTCGGCCCTTGTCGTTGAGCACGAGCTGCTGCCATCGCGCCGCGGTCTGTCCGCAGCTACGAATGTCGCGGCGGCCGGGACACAGCTCTGCCCTCGACCTGGTGGTGTCCACACGTCCAAGACACTCAAGGGCACAGAGGCCTTTCCTGTGGCATCCAGCAGATGCTGGTGGATCTCTCTGAGCTCCTTACCCGAGAAGTGAGCATGCGCCGCTTCTGTGTCTAGTGTCGTGCCGACTGCGCGTCCCGCCGCCGCCGATTCGGGATGCACGGGAGCTGACTGACGGAGCGTCCCGTGGACACTGTGGTGCGGACTGTCCAAAGACGTGAATGAGCTCTCTGGCGAGAAGTGCGCGTTCATGCCAGACGTGAGAACGGAATGACTGCGATGCAAAGGCGTTGGTGACGTGGCGGCTGTGTCTGACCCGACGACATCGTGCGCGTGCACGGACGGGAGCGCTGATGTGGTCGCCGCCTCGCATGGCTCCCGACGCAACACGAGGATGACAAACCCATCGACACTGGCCCCCGCCAGCATGAGCTGTTTCTTTAGGCACTGCATGTACGCGGGACTCATCAGAGTGCTCGCACGCATAGCCGCCGCGACGCGTGAGGTCAGCGACATGCTGGTCCTCGCACCTGTCCCGACTGCGGTGGTGGGGACCGTCGCGCTGTCGGCAGAAACAGCTGCCGAGGCGATCCGCGCGGTGGACGACGCCGTTGAGGGCGGAGGCGTGGTGTGCGCCACCCCGCTGTGTATCGCCGTGGCGCTCTCGCTGCTCGCACTGGAGGCCGAGGGCGGCGGAGGGGGCGCCGCACCGGCAACAGACGAGGCCACACTCGCGCGTTTTCGCTGTGCGTGCACGCCCGCCGCTCGCGCGGCCATCACCGGCGTACAGACCGGCGAGGACGAAGCGGTGCACGTACGCACAGCGCTCCCCGTGGCCGCAGACTCCCTGCGGGCTCTGCTGCTGCGACTGGCCGTCGCGATGACGGCGTGCCACCGCCAGCGAGACACGAGCGAGGTCCGCGCGGTCGGCACGGATTCGGTGGAATGACTCGCGGATGACATCACCAACACGGGCAGATCAAGCAACAGATCACCAAGGGCCGCCGCGCTCTTGAACACACTGCCAGCACCTACACTGACCGCCGCACCAGCGACACTGGCAGAGCGAGAGCCGGCACCAGACCCAGTGAGCGGCCCCACCGCGGAGCGAAGCTCACTCGTTGAGGCACCGCCACAGTCGATCAGCAACGTCGGCTCTGGCACGCCCGCTGTTGGACCGTGCGCCTCACTGCGGGCACTGCCACCGGTACTACTCTGCATCGCGTCTAGTGCACACTCCTCGTCGGTAGACAAGGATTGAGCGCGGTACACGCGTCGAGTCCGTTGTTCGACGTGCTGCTGCTGTTGTGCGAGCGACCAAGGGTCGAAGGCAGGGACCCACGCGCCACGCTCATGCCCAGCCACACGCTGCCCAGATGGCGGCAGCGCTGCCTTGTCTCTCTCCGCGTTCCCATCTTTGGAGCTCGTGCTGGTGACGCTCGCCTCTGCCTCGAAACTAGCGCCTGCTTGTCGCGCGTGAAGGGCCGCGAGGGACGATGCGCTTTGACGTCCACCGTGACGTTGCTGGGGTGGACTTCGAGACGCGTGCGGCGATGCTGTGGGTCCGAGAAATTCTAGCACAAACGCGGGTGTCTCCAGTGGTCGTAGCACCTCCATCAGCGCCTGCGCCAGTTGTGTAGCGGTGTCCCGCGGACTGGCGGCCACAGTCGCCTCAACATCCCCATTGACTTGTGGTGGTATGGTGAGAGAGGCGGCCTTCGAGACGCGTCTGATTGAAAGCATAAGATCTGTGTCTGGTGAGTTGGGTGAGGAGTCTGGCGCCACGCCATCTCCTGTGCCGTCGTTCTCCGCCTCCACCAACGTCTCATCCTCGCTGAAGAGATGCGACGCGAACGCCGCCGTTGCGGATACAGATATCTGCGGGTGCGGGGACTGTGACTCGCACCCGTCCACACCACGTTCATCGATCACCACAAGACAAAGCTTATGTGGACGGAGCGCGACCTGGGTGAAGTGGCTCACACGCTCGCCACTCTCGGCAACCAATCTCGGCACGTCCGGGCGTATCGTCTCTGCGAACGTTGGCGAGCTCGCGGACGGCGTTGGGTGTGGAAGTGATGTGCACGCTCCCTTCGCGCGCGTGTGTGTAGGGCTTTTCTGTGTCCCGTGGTATGACCTGGTCGCCTCGTCGACAGGGAGCCGCAGCAGCAGAGGCGCCGTGAGCACCGATGCGATTCCAGGGGCAAAAGGTAGCACGGAATTGGGTTTTCTGTTCGGTGTCAACAGCGCTGGTGAGGACGCGGGTGCGTCATGCGACGGAGAGAGCGGCCCACTACGGTACACGGAGGCCGCCGCGCGGCTGTCTTCGCGACATCCGCCGGTATGGGCCAGGAGCGTAGGTGATCGCGGCGAGTCGCTGTGGCTGAGGATACACTCCGGCTGTGATGAGACCAGTGAGGAGGCGAGGGCGGAGGGCGGCACGTGACCAGTTGGGAGCGCGGTCGATCTCATGTCTTCGGCACGACGCACGTCAAAGAGCCATGAGTTGACGGTGAATCCACCAACGAGCTGATCGCCATGCGACAAGACTGGAATCTGCACCTCACGCTTGTGCTCTGCGACTGATGAGCTGGTACGACTCGTATCCGTCTGACGCGCTGGAATGAGGAAGTCGCGCATGGCGGTAGTTCCACTCGCCCACGCACTCTCACGCGCGCTGTCGACAGGTATTGAGAGTCGCCGCTCGCCGCGCTCTTCTTCAGACGCAGCAGCGCCGAGCTCTGCACCGGATGTCCGGCTAGCCGTGTGACATCGGGTGTCCACAACTCCCTGCGCTTCTAAAATGGGTGTGGTGAGCACTTCCTGGAGCACACGTACGCACGCGTCGCAGGCACGACACAGAAGCCACCAGTAGCCAAAAGACACATCGTGTTCCACGTCATCACTGCGACGCCTACACTCCTCAAAGTAGGTAGAGTTCTCTACCGGACCAACGCTGCCCGTGGCGTGCGAAAAGACGACAGAGCTGCGTGCCGAGCTACTCGCTGGCTGCCCGAGGGAGCGCCGAGTCACGGGAGAGCTGGCTGTGCTGAGCGGCTTATTGAGAAAGCAAGTACCTCGCGGTGTGAGACTTTGCACGAAGATGTGCGTGCCTCGTGTCGTACCGGCTGAGCGGACATCGGTCTCTGGCTCGTACCCATCCGAGTACATCGACGCGTTCGGCGAGAGTATTCCTGTTGACGAGGATGGCGTGGCCGCCACAGTCGGTGACTGCGTGCGTTGCATGGATGCGGGCGGCAGATAGTGTCTTGGTTCTTGGGTCCCGTCGTCCTCCACACGCAAGAGCGGTGTCGTCGTGAACGAGGGTGCTGTGGACCCAAACGACGGGTACGTGTTCACCAGACTGGCATCAATGCTGGGCGGTCGGGAAGCAGATCCCTCGTCGAACCGAAGCCACAGACGTTGTTGTGAGCACTGGTTGCACACCACAAAACCACAGCGACGGCAGTGATGCCGGCGACGGCTCACAAAACCGAAAGACTTGTGACAACACGCGCACCCACTGGCGGCGCTGTCCCTTTGCCAGAGACGCGGGTTCAACATGGATTAAAAGAAGAAGAAAAAAAAAAACAAAGTAAGCGAACAAAGTGCAAAGAGATCAGGAAAGGGGAAAAACAGAGAGAGAAACACGAAGAAAAAGTAAGCTCCAACGCTCCTAAATCCACTCACACAAAAACGCAAATAAGATGTGTAAAACAAAAGAAGGAAGAAGAGGAACTAAGAACTCACCACAGCTGCGTTTCTTATGAAAGAACAAAACGAGGGGGAACACCAGCAAGAACGCTCGTCGTCGAGACAAGAGCGCGACAACTCTGTGGTTGTGAGGCGAACAAACAACGTACAGAGAAGAAACGAGGAACGGAAGGAAAAGCGAAAAGCAAGGGCCACTAAACACGGAACAACACACAGTGAGAGCTAAGAAAAAAAAAAAAAGAAAAAAAAAAGGATCACCTAGAGAGAGAAGGGAAACGAGGGCGAACACGTGTCTTCTCTCTGTGGCTCTTGCATCCACGACACACCTGAGAAAAAAAAAAAAAAAACGCGCCAAACGCGGTGGAGGGACAACAACAACAACAACGGCACCACCAGACCACTTAGTGTCCGCAAGGAGAATCAGGAAATATGCAGGTGTATCAGGATGTGTATGTGTGTCTGAGGTGCAGAGGGGTATGCGCTACGCTTTGCAAGGCTTTAGTGAGCCCTAACAGGGATGCGAACTCAGCAGAGAAGGCGGAAAAAGCCAGAGAGAGAGCAGTGGCGCGAATACCTCTTCTCGCCAACCACACAGAAACACAGGAGAAACCAGTAAATGGGGTGTGTGCCGAGGGGCGAAAATACGGAACAATAAAGCGAAAAATGAAACGAGTGAGTCTGGGCAATATGAGTGAAGTGTGAGAAAAGAATGCAGTGAGTTTAACCAGTGACTCTCAGGTGAGAGTGATGCACAACTGAGAAACAAAACAGAAAAATAAACTTGAAGATTAAAAAAAAAAAATGAAGAGAAGAAGTCGAAATGGGACAAAAAAAATCAGGAGAGTGAAACGAAAACGAATGACAACTGTAAGTGCGTAAGTGAGAAGACGAAAAGTAGACGAATCAGAAAGAGGAGCCTACACGTGTGATCGACGAGCGACCACCACCACCCGGTGAGAGTAACACACTGACACACACAAGAAAAAAAAAAAAGGAAGCAAAAGAGGACTTAAGGATTAGCGTAGCACCACCAGCGATGGTGCATGTGGGTGATGTGTATGCGTGGGAGTGCGGAGGTGGGTGTGTGCGATTCTCTTCAATATCACTTCAAACTATCGGCTACTGCCCCTCTCTGTCTTGTGTTAGCGCCTTAGACAGTGTTCTCCACAAATGCCGACAATGGTTTCCGTGCACGTGGGTGTGTGAGAGAGAAAGAAAAGTGTGGTAAGGGAGAGTGAGAAGAGACGTTTAGTGTGATGAAGAGCGACGCGCAGAGATCCTTCATGGTTTTTTTTTTTCTTCGTGACCTCTAAGGGGTTTGACTGCACAGGTGGTCAAAAGGGAGGTCGCGCGCCTGCCAATCGATCAGAGCCACAGCGATGCGGATGCCAACGGGACGATAGAGAAAACACTGCAGAGGGAAGGAGGAGGGAGACTATCTGCTTATTTCCCTCTGTCATTTTTTTTTCTCTGTGTTCAAGTGCGCGAAACCCACGTGATCACGTAAGCACGCCTGCATCTACCACGTTGTGCCTCGCATCTTCTCTTCGTTCGTTGTCGTCTTCGTTTTTCGCTCAATTCTTTTTTTTTTTTTTTGTCACTCGTTTGCGAATTACTATTAATCGTTGGTTAATCTCGCGTGCACTCAACACACACACACACAAAAAAAAAAAAAAAGGAGGTGTCAACAAGAAAAAACACAAACACACATCCAACGGTTATGCGTCCATTGAAAGGACAGCAAGAGCAAGAGCACGATCATCGTCGTCGACGCACGAATAAAAAAAGACGTGACGCGCGTGACAACACACGGCGGAGTGCCAGCAGAAGGAAGAACCCCAAGAGGACAAAGATATTGGAGCGAAGGCAAACGAATCAGGTCATGCCGCGCACCATCCGCTCCTGTGTGGGAAGCTATTGTGTGCGTTTGAGACGTTCCTCGAGAGTCAGCTTTTCTGCTCTGGCCTTCTTACGAGCAGCGTGAATCTGCTTATCCTGACGCGTAAAGATCGCCGCTTGATCCTTCTTGACTTCAAACATCGTCACCTTCTTCCCGTCGCGCGCACCGCCACCGCCATGGGCAGCTAGACTTTCCGTGCTATCCGCCGTGTCCGCTCCGCCATGCGTCTTCCCGCGTTTCCGCGACACTTTGCCGCTGCTTTGTACGCCTTTTAGATGCCGGCGCGGATCCACATCCGGATCGTCTTGATCGGCCTCCATTTTTGTGGTGCTTCGTGTCGTGCCAGCAAGAGCACCGTCCGCGTCCTCGCCGCCGTCCACGTCGGGCACGACGGAGAACATCTCAGACTCGTATCGATCGCGACGCACTGCCGCCTTCTGTCGACGCTCCTCGATGGTGCGCAGCAGTTTGGCGTACTCGGGATTGGTGCGGTCCAGTTGAAAGCCGGTAGCTAGCTTGCCCGAAGTCGGATCAAGTGCCTTGGCGAAGCGGGGATCACTACGCAGCGCATCTAGACCTGTGTGACGCTTGCCGCCTTCGATCGCCTTGTCCGCGCCATCGTTCTCCTCTGCCTTCACGCCCGCCTCGCCACCGATCGCGTCCGCGTCCGCGTTAGTCGCTCGCTTGAAGCGACTAATACGATCGCCCCACAATTTCTCTTTCTTTTTCTGAACATTTTCTTTGAGGTACTTGGCAAATGCCGTCGGGTCGACGACGGCCTTGACTTCGCGGTACAAGCTGTTCTCAATGAAGGCGCCGTGCATCACGGGGCGGACCTTACCCCCGGCGAGATCGTCGGCGGTCAGGCCCAGCGCGTCCATCTCCTCTTTGGACACAAAAGTGAAATCATCGTAGACGGTCGCGGTGTTCTTCTCCTCCAGCTCCTCGGTCATCACCTCGAGGAAGCTCGCCCAGCGTGGAGCCACACCGAGCTGTGGGATGAAGTGGACCTGCACACGCGGCACATCACAGCAAATACCCACCACACCGCTATCGTCGCAGTCGTACGGCGCGACCAAGTTCTGCTGGCTCTTGAACAGGCAGAAGTCTGTGATATCGGCCGGTGCTTCGATCGTCGTGAAGTTGGTCCCATCACGCTTATTCCAGATCTTCAACGAGCGCGTGTCGGCCGAGAGAATGAACGAGGCCTCACCAGTGGTCGCACTGCGGCCGTGGAAGAAGTAGCTCTTGACAATGGGCAGGCCGTTCATGTGATCTTTGATGAGCATCGGCTTCTGAAGACGCACATCGTACACGAGCACTTCACCATTCTCCGTGCCACAGCTGAACAGCATACCACCACTCTCCTCACAGGCCACGTGCCTTACCTCCGCTGTTTCCGAGAGGCCCGTCAAACTACCGTCACCGCTCACGACGATGCGTGCGGCCGGGGCGGCTGCGCGCGAGTCCCACGCCTCCACGCAACCATCTGCGCCAGCCGCTAACACCAGTCCGCTGACCGGACCCTGGCGGAACACCTCCACACAGTTCACACCGGCATCGCCACAGTGGGTCTTGTAGCTCTCAACGAAGGCGCCCGTCTCCAAATTGATGCGAAACACCTCAGGGGACACACCACTGGACAGAAGCTCCGCGTTGAAAGGGTCGTAGGCGAGGCACCGTTGAATGTGTGGCACACGCAGACGCTCGACGATCGCCGCGGTGTGATGCACGGTGACTTGACGACCTTCTCCACGCAGCGCAAACTTGCGATAGTCCGCAGAGAGGCACACACCGCCGAGGATGGGCATATCCGCGTTGAAGCTGTACTTCATGCTCAGCTCATTCACATCGAAGCACTTCAGCCGATACGGGTAGTCGCCCGCCGCGAACAGATGCGTGCCGTTCGGGCATCGAAAAAGAGTACGCGTGCAGTGTGGGAACTCAAGGTCATGCAGAAGCTCAATTCGGTTCTCTGTGCCGGCTGTGCCCTTCTTGTTCTTCCGGCGCTCACTCAGCCACTCCGGCAGTGACTTGCCGGCGGTGAGGTTGTACGACTTGACCTTATTGTGTAAAGAGACTTGCATGGTATTCACGCTCTCGAGAAAAATTAAAAAAAAAAAATACTTGTGAGAAGCTAAAACAATAGAAGAACAAGAAGTTCAGAGGGACGGTCGGAGAGAGCGGAGGAAACGTGATAGACAGAGAATAATGAAGAAAACACATACAATGCTGTTGAAAACAAGAGGGAAGAGGTCGTTGTGCTCACGTTTTGAGCAGCAGTTAGCATGCGGAAGATCACCGCGGCGTGTACGTGAGAGTCTACACAGAAGGCCGACGCAGAGGCGGAAGGCCCAGCCACTCCCAAATAGTACACAACTGACATACGGGCACGTACACGCCATGGGCACACATCCTCGTATCACACGGTGCGTTCAGGCAGAAGAGAAGTCTACGCACGCACGTGTGCACACTTCATTGGCCCATTTTTTTTTTTTGTAAAATCATCCACCAGAATGAACGCTAACAAGGGAAAAAGAAACAAGGAAGAAGAAAACACAAGAATAGATGATTGTGCGCTGTTTCATAATCGCGAAGAACGCGTTGAAAACACGTCCTTTGCCCGAATTTGTTTCTTAATTTACCGATGAAATCAATGAACACCAGTGCGCGGCCTATAAGGGCACGTGACGAAGTCCTCGTCGTGGTGCCCCGTTGGCGTGCGATGGGGTGGGGTGGGGGGCTGTGGTTGGCTATGGATGTCGTTTGTGCGCAGTGGACCCCGCGCTACAATCCAATCACATGTCCTTCACACAGACGGGAAGAACAAAGAACATCAACAAACAGAAAAGAAAAATGGAAACCGACGTGGCGAGTGCTGTCGAGCTCACATGAGCAGCTCTTTGATCAGACCTACCTCAATGCGCACGGCGGTCTCAAAGCCGGATTCATCCGCCTTGTACTTGGAGCTGTGGCAGCTGTGACAGGCGCCCATCGCCTCGTTGCGGACACCAAAACGGCCGAAACAGCCAGGTACGACGCGCTGGTACTCTGAGAAGTCCTCCGCACCGAAGCGGGGCTCCGTAAACATAAAAAAACTGTCTTTGGCGAGCTGCTCGTCGCAAACCTTCTTGAAGATGTTAAAGCATGTCTCGTCGTTATTGACGCTGTACACAGGCTCCGGCCACTCAAACGTACACGTGGCGCCGTACAGGTCTGCAATCTTCTCCGCCGTCTCCTTCACCATGCGTGGCGCGTCCTCTTCGCCCTCTTTGCTTAGCGCACGGATGGTGCCGCGAATGAGGGCCTTGTCTGGGATGACGTTGAAGCTGCCCGTGCCGGACTGGAGTGTGGTGACGCTGATGACAGGCGCCTTGAAGGACGTGATGCGGCGGGACGCGATGGTCTGCAGGCTCATGACGATGTTAGAGGCGATGACAATGGGGTCTACGCAGAGGTCTGGCGCGGAGGCGTGACCACCGGCACCGTGCACCGTGATATCGAAGTCGATCACGGCACCGGAGGACACGCCAGGTCGCGATGTGGTTTTCCCTGGTGCGAGTGATGGGTCGTTGTGAAGGCCGAAGATCATCTTGACGCCGTCCATCGCACCGGCTTCGACCATCTGCTTGGCGCCGCTGGGGCTCACCTCCTCGGCGTGCTGGAAGACGAAGCGCACGGTGCCCTTGATCTTGTCCCGCAGCTGGCACAGCACGCTGGCGGCACCGAGCAGAGAGGCGGTGTGCGTGTCGTGGCCGCAGGCGTGCATGACGCCCTTGTGGGTGGAGCTGAAGGCTTCGCCGCTCTCCTCGTCCAGGGGCAGCGCGTCCATGTCCGCGCGCAGAGCGATGATGGGGCCCTCGCCGGCGGTGCCCTTGAGGTCGGCGATGAGGCTCGTCTTGGTGAGGCGCGTGATGTCGAGCGGTGCGTCCATCTTGCGCAGCAGCGCCTCCACGTAGTCGGCGGTGGGCCCCTCCTGGTGGCTGAGGCACGGGTTGGCGTGGATGTGCCGGCGCCACTCAATGACCCGCGGCTGCACGGCCTTCACCATGGCATCGAGCTTATCGTTGGCGGGTGCGGACATGCGTGCGGGTGGTGTGTGTGTGTGTGTGTGTGGGGGATTCGCGTGAGGGATGCGAGGTGTGCGAAAAGATGAGACGAATAGAAGGCAGCTCTTGGTTGAATGCTATCAAATGCGCATCCGGGCAACAACAGAACGATGCGGAGACAGAGGTGTGTGTGTGTGTGTGGAGGTTGGTGGTCAGAAGGTAATATGAGAACATCATCGTGGAAATCGGTACATGGATACACACGACGGCAGAGAGGGATAGAGCGAGCACGACACTTCCAACCATCTGTACGGCGTGTGTTTTCTCTTGGCCTGTTCCTCTCTGTGACGATGTCCAGGGAACACACAACAGCACAACCGAATGCCCATCCTCTGTGCGTGTCACGCCGACGCTTCAGTTCAGCACCAAAATAAAGCGGGGGGGGGGGGGACGGAGGGGTGGAGCGCGACACACCATCGAGTCATGAGCCTCCATTTTTTTTTTTGGGAACGCTCACTCGATCCATGAAGGCATTGAGAAGGCCGAGGAGGCGGAGGAGAGGCGCTTGTCGTCGGGTGCTCTGTCGGGCAGACACCAATCCTTTCGCCCGGCTGTCTTCTCTTTGTGTCGAGACCGTGTGGCTGCGTGTTTCCGCTTGTTGTTTGTTTTCAACTGTGGACGGCGCACAAGGGGGCCTTCACAGTAAGCGCACGGGATCTAAATATACGTAGTATCATCTCACCACAACAATGCGCGCACACGCTCGCATGTCGATTTTTGTCATTTTGTTTTTTTCGATCGCACTGTTGCTGTCGGTTTCGGCAAGCTACCTTGTCATTTTTTTTTTCTGAAAGCTATTTCGGTGCACTGGCGCAGATGGGGTGCGCGAGTGCTATCCCGAGTCGTTCATTTCGCTTAAAACTCTTTACCTGTTCTTTTCTTAACTTATTTGACAACCGATGAGCTGCTCTTCCTCGCTTCGCTCGAAAGAACAGTTCCGCGCGTGAAGCTCGGCGCCGAAAAGAAAAAGACTCATTGGAAAAAAAAATGTTACCAAATCGATCAGCGCAGCATTCCAGAGAGTGCCTTGCTGTGCGCGCTCGCTCGAAGTTAGTCCACGTCCTCGGCAGAAGGACCCGCGCCCTGCGGCGCAGCGTCATCGGGATAGGGGGCTGCATCGCCGTCCGGGTTCGTCGGACCCGCAGATGGCGGCGCCTCCATCGCGCGCTTCTTGTAGTACTCGGACAAGATAGGATGCGCGATCGCTTCGATGGACTTGGTCTTCTCCATGTACTCTTCCTTCGTGGCCTCTTGGTTCTCATCGAGCCAGCTGGCCGCGGCGTTGACAGCCGCGAGGATCGTCTGCCGGGCGTCGAGACCGATACCGCTCTGCACCTCAGGCTCGTCGAGAGTCGCGCGCATGGAGAAGGTGTAGTTCTCGAGGGTGTTGCGTGCCTCGATGCGCTCGCTGTTCTTGCGGTCCTCATCGGCGAAGCTCTCCGCCTCCTCAACCATCTTCTTGATCTGCTCTTTGCTCAGGCGACCCTTGTCGTTCTCGATGGTGATGGCCTGTTTCTGTCCGCCGTGCCCCTCGGTGGCAGAAACGACAAGAATACCGTCGGTGTTGACGTCGAATGCGACCGTAATGCGGGCCTTACCGCGCGGCAAGGGGGGGATACCAGTGAGCGTGAAGGTACCCAGACACTGGCATTGTGACACGAGCGGGCGCTCGCCCTCGTAGACCTTGATCTCCACGCTGGTCTGACCGTCGGCGTTGTTGGAGAAGGTCTGCGACTTCTGCGCGGGCATCGTCGTGTTGCGTGGAATAAGGACGGACATGACGCCACCCGCTGTCTCCACACCAAGCGAGAGCGGGGTCACATCGATCAGCAGAAGACCGTCCGTCTTCTCCGAGCGACCACCGGCAAGAATGTGCGCTTGCACTGCCGCACCGTACGCGACCGCCTCGTCGGGGTTGATGGAGCGGTTGAGCTCCTTGCCGCCGAAGAACTGCGATACGAGCTGCTGGACCTTGGGAATGCGGGTCGAGCCGCCGACCAGCACGACGTCCTGCACGTCCTGCGGCTTCACGCCCGCGTCCTGGAGGACCTTGCTGACGGGATCCAGACACTTCTCGAACTGTGTGCGACACATCTCCTCGAAGCGAGCGCGGGTCAGCTTGGAGAAGAAGTCCAAACCGTCGTAGAGGGCGTCAATCTCGATGTTGGCCGTCGTGGAGCTGGACAGCGTGCGCTTCAGGCGCTCGCAGGCCGTGCGCAGACGACGGACGGCACGGGGATTCTCACGGCAGTCCTTACCACAGCGCGTCTTGAACTCCATCGCGAAGTAGTCGACGAGGCGGTTGTCGAAGTCCTCACCACCGAGATGCGTGTCGCCAGAGGTGGCTTTGACCTCGAACACGCCAGACTCGAGCGTAAGCAGAGTCACATCAAACGTACCGCCACCGAGATCGAAGATGAGCACGTTGCGCTCATTCGCGTCGTCTTTTTTGTCCATACCGTACGCAATCGCGGCCGCCGTGGGCTCGTTGATGATGCGCATCACATCAAGACCAGCGATCTGGCCAGCGTCCTTGGTGGCCTGGCGCTGAGAGTCGTTGAAGTAGGCGGGCACGGTGATGACGGCCTTGGTAACAGTCTGTCCGAGGTACGCCTCGGCGGTCTCCTTCATCTTGCTGAGCACCATGGCCGAGATCTCCTCCGGTGAGAAAGACTTGGTCTCCGACTTGTACTCCACTTGAATGACGGGCTTGCCATCCTTGACTGTCACCTTAAACGGCCAGTGCTTCATGTCAGCCTGCAGGTCAAGATCGTCGTATTTACGGCCAATCATGCGCTTAGCGTCGAAGACAGTGTTGATGGGGTTCATCGCAACCTGATTTTTGGCGGCGTCACCGACCAGGCGCTCCGTCTCCGTGAAGGCGACGTAGGAGGGGGTCGTGCGGTTACCCTGGTCGTTGGCGATGATCTCAACCTGATCATTCTTGAACACACCAACACATGAGTACGTCGTACCCAAATCAATACCGATGGCGTTGGTCGTCATGTGTTCTTTTACTGCCCGATTGTTCTTCGCTACTGTGGAAGAGAAGAGGTACGCGCTTGAAAGAGTGTTTTACAGGTTTAATGAACGAGGAGAATAAGCGCACTCCCGAGAGAGATACGTGCGAGAATCACGTTAAGTGCTGTGAGTTTCTTTTTTTTTTTTGTTTTTGTTTTTCATTTTCATTCGCAAACACAACCACGCCAAAAAGAAAGAAAAAGAAGAGAGGAAGAGCGAATTTCGTGAGGAGTCGAGATGCGTGATGCGAGCCCGCGTGAGCGGATGTGAAAAGGTGGAGGGAAACAAGTGGTGAAGTCGATGCTAGAACACCACAATGAGAAGGACGCAGAAAAGAGACAAAGAAAACGCGCGCTCCTGCACTCCGTCTCTCTCTCTCTCTCGCATTGGTGCCCAGACTACCTCCGGCAGCAGCGTGTTCACAAGAGAGACGGCGAAGCGTTTCAAATGACCGCACACAGTCATTTCCGTTCCTTCCCCACGCTTAGACATCACGTCTCTTCGTTCCTCATCTGCTACTGTGCGCTCGCTCGCTCGCTCCTTTTTTTTTTTTTTGTGTGTGTGTGATTGAAAAATAATTCGCGCGTCGCATCGCGCGACAAGCCAAACTAAAACGACAAATCCACCGAGCAAAACGTGCCCCCGTCTTTGGTGTCAGCTGTGGCGTCGCCCGCGATACACCGTGCGAGCCAACTAAAGCTGCGCAGAGACACGCGCACACGCCGAGGAGACACGGGCTGCGTAGCCGTCTTTCCGTACGCGCGCGTTGTGTGCCGAATGGCGTCGCGTAGCGTGGAGTGCGGGGCAGTGAGGGCGTCGTTCAGCCACGATACCATTGACACCGCTGCATCCGTGGTTCCAACGCTCACGCCCGTCAGGAGCGCCTCTAGCAGAGGTGTGTCAATGAGAAGAAGAACGTCGAGCGACTTCTCCGGCTGCATCGTCTCATCTCGACGCTCGGGTGGGCACCCGTCCTGGTCGCACACGCACGCCTTCACAATCGCATCGGCCAGAAGTCGCTCCGAGGAGATAGGGCTCGGACGCTGCGATGGCGACGTAGACGTGACGGAGGCGGGAAAACACACAGCAGGCGGTGCGTCTGCGGCACTGCTGTCCAGTGACCCGTCGTGGGCGGGCTCACTCCGTTTTTCTCTCGTGGAAGCGTCGTGCATAACAATAACCTCCCGCACAGTACCCCCGCCGGCACTAATCAGCCTGCGCACAGCCGTGAGCCGCTTCTCCACACGTCGCTTGTCTTCCTGCGAAACACAGGACGTAGCGACGTCCGCTGAGCGCGGCTTTGGTGAACGCGAGGAGGTGGAGGCGGAGACAGGCGTTTGCTGATCGTGCCGTGCCAACTGTGAGGACTTCCGCGGAGTCGTCGCCTTCGCGTTTCCTGTTGGACTCGGTGCGGCCGTGAGCGCCGCGGCGGAGGCGTCGTGCGATGCTGTCGGCGCTACAAAGAGGAGAGCGCGGGCACCGGCAAAGAGCCCTACACGCGATGTCACCTCAGCAGACGCCGCCTGCGCTGCCCGCTGTGCCTCTCGACGACGGAGGCGGCACTGCCGCGCCAACTGAGTGTGTAGCGGTGGCGCCTCACGCGATAAAAACTCCGGCCCCCACTCGTGTGCCTCGAGCCAGTGCAGGTTAGCCGCGTTCGCCGCGGCCACAACTTTACGCGTGTCGTGCCGCGCCTCCGCCGTGGTTGGTGCCACGGTCATCTCGCACGGCATCGCAGCCACTTGGAAGTGGCCGAAGCCGCGACCAAGGCGCTCAATGATCTCATCGAGTACCGTAACGCGCACAAGCCAGAGGCCGGCCGCCACCGCTGCGAGCACAGTCTCGCGGGCGGTCAACTCGTGCGTGACCACCACATCGGCCTCTTCACAACGGGAGACGAAGCGAATGGGCTCTACAGCAGCCGCAGCGGCGCTGGCGTCGCCGTCGTCATCCTCCGCTACAGTCGCACTTCGCGCACGCTTCGCCCCGTGTGGGACGTTTCGCCGGTGATCACTCCTTTGCTCCAGACCGCGTTGTCGCTGCTGACAGAGCTGCTCGCAGCGACTGAGGAGCGCCGCTCGATTGGGCACGTCGTGAAGGATATAGAGGCGTAGCGGACGCCAGACGACCACACCACGCGGTGTTGTGCGCGGCAGCTCGTCAGTGTCGTTCTTTTTCGACACCTCCGCCGTCGCCTTCACTGCACTCCCATGCTGCGCGCGTGTGGCTGGTAGTGGTGAGATCGTTGGCCGACGGGCGAGGGCGATGTGACCAGGCGATGTCCCAACCGCCTGCGCGGGCAGCGGCTTGGAGGGCAGGCCCTTCTCCTGCGCGTCTTCATTGCTCTCGTCGCTGGGTACCTCAATGACGGGCGTGACGCCGCGTGAAGTAGACGGCGCTAGACGTGGTGCGTACCCGGGAACAGGGGACGTGCCTTCTCCCTCGACAAGATCGATTGTAGAGCGGGTCACGCGACCACTGCTTGCTGACGTCGATTGTACCGCGCTGTCCTCAGCTGCGGGTGTGGCCGTTGTTTGTCTGGTAACGCGCTCGCTCTCGTCATCGCCAGCGAGGAGCAGCAGCGCCTCCGCTAGCGTGCGGCGCTGCGGTGAGCTCCTCTCTTCACTACTGTGCTGACCGTGCGACACACACGCGTTCGCCGTACCTTCGGTCCTCGCCTCATTTCCACGACTCCCCCGAGCAGCCAGCGGAGAGACGCCAACAAACGAGTCGGCGGCGAGCACACGGGCTGGCGACTCGCCCGCTTTCCGCACGGGCGATGACAAGGGCGGTGATGGCGAGAAGCGAAGCGCACGTGCAGAGAGTCGGCGCTTCTTCGAGTCGTCTGGTGCGTCGCCGCGAGCCACGTCTCTGGGTGTGGGCTCTGGCCCCTGTAAATGTTCACGGTGCACATCACCGGCCACGCTGCGACCGCGCTGGCGTTTTTCGCCGAGCTTCACGTCCTTGACCCTTTCCTCGACGTCTTTTCGATCTTCTGTTTTGTCGAGACAAGGCCCGTGGCTGCCGTTCTCCGTGACGCCTTCACTCATGGTGACGTCCGCTGTGACGCTCCCTGCCGCGTTTATCTGCATTTCTCCTTCTGCGTCCTCCGGTGGCGAAAGGGCGGCGATGGGTGTCGCAGCCATGGCTGCCGATCGCTCTCGCAGGCTCGCTCGCCGCGGGGTGAGAGAGATTCTCTGCAGGGCCGGTGAGGGCGAGCTCTGCTTCGAAGGGCCGTTCGTACGACGCGGCGTCGGGCGAGGCGTGTGGAATCGAAACCGATCGCTGAGCTGCTCGAGATACCGGTCCTTGTCCTGCTGAGTCGTGAGGCTCTCCGTGTTGTGTGTCTGTGAGGCGTGCGTGCGGCTTCGACTTGCAGATCGCCGCGGTTGTGTCGGCGTGGCACCGAGCGAGGGTGAGGGGATGCGACAGTCGGCTATCCCGTGCCTCTGCTGCACACGAGACGGGGAAACAGACGGGGTGACCTGTCGGAGCTGCGTGGGTGAAATAACGCTGTCGCTCGATGGTAGCCGATGGCGCGAGGGTGGCGGTGAGGGCCGAGGCGGTGTACAACAGCTCTGGCGACTGTGACCCTCCGGCAGCGCCAGGCGCGATTGTGTGTGCGTGCTCGCCGTGTCCCCGTCCGCGCTGTCGTTCACTGCGCGTGCAAACAGCGGTCGATGTGGCGGCGTGACGTGTTCGCTGGGTGTGAGACGGTCCTGTGTGCGTTGTCGCATCGTCGTCGGACTTTGACATGCGCGATCCACGCTGACGTCACCACGACGCACAGACGCACCGGCGCGGACCTGCGCGAGCTGCTGGGCGATGAGCTGCTGCTTTTGTCGCATAGACGCTCGCACGCGGACAGGTGAGTCACCACTCACGACCGACGTGTTCGCCGTGTAGCTTCGTTCGCGCACAGGTGTGATGAGCGTCGTCAGCTTATCCGCTTCCTCACACATCGGCGCGGCACGAACTTCCAGATTCGCGTCGACACACGCGGGCAGCGTCCACTGGAAGGCGGGTCGCGTTTTCTCGTGGACGAACACCCCCCACTGCGCCGACACCTCCAACCAATCCAGTGTCACTGGGCACAAGTCGTCGGCGCCGCCACGCCGCTTTTCCACACAGGCAGCCATAGCGTGCATGCCATCAGGCGGCCAGTAGCATGAGGAGGCCGAGGATGGTGGTGTGGACGGGGACGCGGAGGGGCGCGAGGTGGGTGCCCCTGACCGACTGCTCGCATCGTAGAGGTCTGACCATCGGCTGTCGCGTATCGCGTCCACATCAACCAGTAAGACGTGCGTGACGGCAGACGGGTCGAACACTTCCGTGAGCGTGCCGCCAAGGGCTGTGATGATGTGATGAAGACCGATCAGCAAGACACGCATCAATGTCGCCGTCTCGGCATCCGGCACACGCGCGCCGCCGTTCGCCGTCGCAGGATCGTTGTGACCACCACCGTTGCTTTCTTCGCTGTTCGCGCGTGCATCGCCGTGGGTGAGCGTGTCGACAAGATGCTCATGTGCCATGCGCCAAACCACGGACACGCTCACGCCGACCGCACCGGCTTTTGCGTACCGACGCTCCCACACCCACGGCGAGAGCGCGGGCGGCCGACTATCACCCGTGTCACGCGAGAAGGGAGAGGCGGACGCGTCGCCACGGGCAGCGTTCCCCGTCCGCGCACCCATGCCACCACCACCGCTCGCCGCAAGACCACCCTGTCGCGTTGCCTGGCGTGTGGTGTGCTGCAAGAGCGCCATGTCGGGTGCGCTGGGGATGGGCTTGTGAAATAAGAAACATGCGTGCGGGTTGAGCATCGTACCACAGGCCATACAGGCGAGGAGGTAGTCTGATGTCACCGATACCAAAAAGCGCAGGCTCTGCTCATCGCCGTCTTGGCCACTGTGCTTTCTGCTCGAATCTATCGTCGTGTCTGTGTCTATGTCTTCCATCGCCGTCGGAGCGTCTCTCACCCGTTGATGCGAATGGGGGATAAGATGGACAACGGGGCTGTCGATACACGTGCTCGACAACCGCTGAAGCTGAGCGACTCGCTTACTTACCATCAGCGATGACGTATTTTCGTCGCTGTGTGACTTTGGATGCTGCGACGGCGACTGTGTGGGCGCCTGCGTGTCAGAGAGGGTCTGTGCGTGTGCGAGTGAGGCGGTCTCTGCACCGTGGAGAGAGGTGGCTGTCGTGAGAGCCTCGGTCACGTTGTCTGCCTTGGAGGGTACGTGGAGGACGTTTTTCCGTCCCCACCACTTCGCAGCACGCTTTCCGTACACGGCGTGCACACGCACACGCGCCACCACGTTGTCGTCACTCTCATGCGCCTCTTCTGCGGACACCGCTGCCTTCGTTGTGGTCGCCGTGCTCGTCGTCTTTTTCGCGAGTGCCTGACGCCATTGGGCAGCGGACTTCTTCACCCACTGTCCACCACCCATGTTGATGAGCCCACGCGCGACGGCCAGCTCTGCGCGATCAAAAACGCCGTCCACGAGGCACACACACAGTCCACGCAGGGCGTGCGCGTCGACAAGGCGAGCTTGTTTCCAATCTTGTGGGCTGCGCGCCGCGTGTGCCGTGTCGGGGGCGGCGTCGCTGGAGACTAAGACATCCATCAAACTCCGCAGCACGCGCGCGGCGCGTTCACGATCGCGTTGGTACTGCGCCTGTGCCGTGACGACTGCGCTCGTCGATGTGCAGCTCTCCGCTGTTGCGGCAGCCGCGGTGTGTGACGCGGCGCTCACCTGACGCACAGGCTCCGATTGGCCACTCTGCGCGGTGTGTGTCGCTTGGAGCGAGGTCGAGGTACCGTCTGCCGCCACCTCGACGCGCGCGGAAGGCGGTTGTGCAGTAGGCAGACCTGCGGGAGGCGCGTAAAGCGCACCAAAACGTTCGGCACGTCGGTGAATGCGGAACTGACGATCGCGTGGATTGGGCAGCTCCTCGAGCGAAAGAGGAGGGAGAGAGGAAAAGACATGCTCTGTGAGTGGCTCTTCGCCGTTCTTCTCTCCCTCTGCAGGCGATGGCTGCTCTTCGTCTTTTGTAGAGGCGCACCGCGTGGTTTCGTCTGCGCGTGTGGTCAGCGAGCCGCCGGGTGGCGCCCCAAGTAGCGTGCTCGGCCAGCGCACCGTCTCCTCTGCATTTTCTTCTTGTGTCGCGTACGGTGGCGCCGTCTCGATGTGTGCAGCACCCCGCGCCTCGGCTTCTGCTGCAGCTTCTGCCTGCTCGCGAGAGGCGCGATACTTCTGTTGTACGGTCGCGTGACAGGCGCGTAGCCACGCCAAGGGCACGACTCGCCGAGCGGAGAGGCCATAGAGCACTTCCAGCTCGTCTAGCACGGCCGGTGCGCACTCGTAGAACACACGCACAGCGCCACTCCCACTAGCCTTCCCGAGCGGAGTCTTCGCGGTGTTGTTCTGATGTTGTGCGTGCTGTCGCAGTGTGGTGACGGTCGAGCCTGTACCCTTCTTCTTGTTGGGCCCTCTCTCTGTAGACGGTGCCCGCGCGAGCTTGTCGACAAACTTCTTCTTTTTCAACAGACGACTGCCGATAACAACGAGGTCCGTTTGCGCCGTCGGGATGGGCGAGCGAAAGAAACGACAGACGACGCACGCCGTGACGGCGAGACGGTACTCGTCGACAGTGCAGCCGACGAGACACACGTGAAGGTGCGCGGTGCCGTTCCGCGGGGTCAGCCACCACCACCACAGAGATGGGCGACTCCCAGCGTCACCGAGCGCGTGCTTTAGACCGCCATACGCACATCCATCCTCGGCCACCTCCTCGTCGTCATCAGGTGCACGGCTCCCGTTGACGCCCCGCATGCGCTGATTGACCGACGAAACCAGCTGATCGTGTCGGCCCACGCCACTGTTCCCTCCTGCCCTGCCGTTCGCCTCATCGTCGGCTTCGTGGCCAGTCGGATTTGGCCGCAGCTGCACTTGGATACGCGGCGCGGTGTCGTCGTGCGCGTTACGCTGCAAGGCGTAGTAGGCCTCCACACGGTCACCCAGCGCCGCTCCCGCGCCGTGTGTGTGCGGAAGGGATAAGTAGTCTGGCTGCGTGACCAGTGCATCGCTTGTGCAGCTTTCCGTCACCGCACCGCTCGCACGGCTGACCTCCACAAACGAGAGGTGCCCCGGCGCCAGGCTATCCCTGTTCGCCTTCGCATTGTCACCGCCATCTTCGGCAGACTCGTCGTTCACCGATAGCGCGTGCTCGACGGCGTCTGCGCGGCTTTCAAGAACGACACTCGACGACCGTGATGAGGAAGAGGCTGCGCTGGAGGACAACGACAGGCTGCGTGCACTCACTGTTTCCGCGACGCTCACTGGGCTCTCGGCACGTGCATTACCCTCACCGCGCCTGCGGGACGCGGGGAGAAAAGGGCGACTGACGAACCCGCGGCCAATGCCCGTCTGCAGCGCGTCTGCGTCGTCCTCATCCTCGTCACCCGCACAAGCTGCTCGGGTGCCGTCAGCGGCGTCATGGCGAAGCCACACAGGAGGCGGTGCGTGCAAGCGACAGGATTCGAGAAGCGTCTCGAGGCTCACCTGATCTGACCACCGTGCGCGGCGTTCGGCCTTGCGGTGCTCGCTTTCCGCCTTATCATCGAGACCTGCCACAGATCGAAGCAGATGATCGTATGAGATCACAGGTATGTCGTGCCGCCACGCAAACAACAACTTGGCGGTGAATGGTGAACCCAAGAACGGCGCGAGCGGGGACGTCAGGTGTTCACTTGTCGATCGCGTGATTGTCGCGGCCACAGCGGCTGCCGCTTCGGTCTCGTTTCCGTCGTCGTCGCGACCCGCCGTCACTCGCAACGTCGTACGTGCCTTTTTTCTTCTTCCATGCGCCGTCCGGCCGGTTTTCATTTCTGCCGCAGTCGAGGAGCGTACGGGCCCAGAAGAAGACGACGACGCTGGCGTGGTCATGTCCACCAGATCGCGTTGCTGAGCATGTGACCCAATCGACGCGTTCATGACGCTCTGATCGGCAGGAACCTCCGCTGGTAGTCGTCGAATAGCGCGTCGAAGCGTGTCTGTGTCTTCCCTCGAGAGGAGAAGGGCATCACACGCGCTGCTCAAGGACGCACTGAGAACGGCCCCGTGTCCGGAAAGCAGTGTGTGTAACGTCTCCGCTTCGTCGGCCCCAAGGTGGCTCCAAGAAAACCTGTAGCCTCGGAGGCACGGAACAGGGAAGCGTACACGTGTGCGCTCAAGCACAGCACGCGTGCTGCGCTCACCATCCTCTTCTTGTTCTTCTTCTCTGCTAAAACCCTCACTGGAGCTAGGGCATCCCGTCGCCTGCTGTGCCACGGCCAGCACATCGCAGAGCCACTCCGGCGCGACGACGGCGATCCCGATCTTTTCCGCCACGACTCGTTTCGCGCTCAGTCCCTGGGCCGCGACGAGCCAGTCCGTAGAGCGCTTGAGGTGCGGATGCACCGTCGCCCCCAGCTGCGTCGCGATGGCGACGGACGAGGCGAGCGAGTCTCTCACGGAAGCGGCGCCGACTGTCGATGCGGCCGCGCCGAGCCTCGCGTCATTCTTTTGATCGTCCTCGTCGTGGGCGAACCCCGAGAAGCAGACGGTCTGGTGCTTTAGAAGGGGGTGTGTACCTGCGCTGACGGCAACCGTGTGCGCTGTCAGTGCTGCCTGCGTGAGAGCACGCTTGACACGCGGTGTCTTCTGCTCCGCCGGCGATGGTGTTCGCATGGCCAACTCTATAAGCGCTTCTCTCGCTTTCAAACGGTGCTTCGATGTATGTGTACTCTTCTATGTCAACACTCGATTCGGTAATTTCTCTCTTTTTGTGACTCTGATCGTTGAGATGGTGTTCTCTGCTCTTGATCTTTGATACTAGTCACAGTGATTGATGTGCGGTACACACAGCCGCTGTTTTGTGTTGCTGTTAATCCTCCTTCAACAACGTAAACAGAATGTGCTGATGGAAAGCGTTGACTAAATAAATAAACAAGAGCAACAGCAAAAAAAAAAAAAAAGTGAGGGTAAGGAGAGCCGAGGAGGCAGGACATGCGATATCCATGTGAGAGAGCAGTGATGAGAGAGCGGGAATGAGAGCCGATGCCGTCGACAAGACACCCACCTACGGGCTCTTGGATAGAGCCTTGAGAGCAAGAGCATCCGCGAGTATTCGCGGCGATACTAGGGATACATCTATGACTATTACTTTTTTCGGTCTACGCGCAGCACATGAGAGTAACATGCAGCTAAAAGGAAATACACAAAACATAAAAAAATAAAAAAAAAAATAAATAAACAAAGAAACGAGGTGAGTTCAAGCGAAATAATAAAAAGCAAACCATCTCAGGAAGAAAGCACGAAGGTGCGGCTGGTGTAAACAGGTATGAGCGGCATCGCTCACACCGCCAGGACCTGAGAAGAACAGAGAAGCCAGAGAAATTGATATCCGCTTCGCTGCGGTACTGCTCGCTTATGAAGAACGTTTTTCATGTTGACTCGTTGTCGATGCGTTTCTTTTTTTTTTTTTTTTAAATTTAGCATCTAACCAGCCGACTACGCGGGGAACGATGATAGTGCTTTCTGGCAATTCCATCAATGCGGCTCTCGTTTTTCCTTTTCCTTTTTCCGTGTCGCTTTGGCACGCGCCGACACCTGTGCGAGCAGAGAGCGGTGACCACAGCCAAAAAAAAAAAAAAAAACGATCCTGTTTCCTGTCCTTCTTTTTTGTTTGTTTGTTTGAAGGATATGATGTGAGGCAGGCCGCCGCTTCAAACCCAGCATGCAGGACTAGGCCACAGAGAGAAGACAATCGTCAGCTTGGCACACCAAACGAGATTTTTTCTTTCTCGCCTCACTCGCGTGTACATCTGTTCCACAAACAGCTCTGAACACGTCAACTTGACACGATGAAAAAGGAGGGGAAGGGGGGGGGGGGGGAGCAGAGCAACGAAGTTTGAAAAGAAAACACAAAGAGAGAGACAGGAAAAACTATGGCCGAGGTACGTATCAATGAATACGCGCGCAGTCCTCTGGGGCTCACGTGCAACCTATAACGTGTGATTGAAAGTCAGGGTGAAGTCAATTGCAAAAAAAAAATCAAAAAGAAAAAAAATCAGAGAGACGAAATCGGTGTGGGCCGGCATCAACGCAGCTGCAACAGCTGTCGAAAAAGCCAGCCACAACAAAATCGCTTGCTCCCTCTCTCACTAGCTCACCCTCTCACCCGACTTCCCCAACGGGACATCGTGCGCAGACGGACACGTGTCTCTCGCGTCCGCTGCCACGCGACGGAAGAGTCACGACGTTTCCGGCCAGCACGCGACATCCGGCGGCACGAGCTGCGCCTTCGGGAACCGATGAAGCGAGAACATCGCACACTGCGCTGATTGACTCTGACGATTCAAAAAACAGCTCATCCTCGTCTTCGTCCTCTCGCATGCGTGGGTTCGCGAGCGAGCTGCGCGCTGCTGCGTGTGGTTGCGATGTGTCGCCGAAGCACGTGCACGCCCTCGCGCCTCTCCACTTCTTCTACACGGCACTCTGCCGTTTCGACACACTCTGGGACAACGCACACGGGTGTGGTTTGAATGGACGGTGAGCCGCACGGCAAGACCTCAAGCGAGGTACCTGCGATCTTGACACCCTGAACATCACGTATCCACTTAAACGCATCATTGGCAATCACATCGAATCCCCGGGTTTCCAGCATGTACGGGGGGGGACTAAGTGGAGTTCAGCGCTTCGTATTCGTTTCATAATGACAGTCATCAAGTACGCGTCCGTCAACATCACACCTTGGTCGACGACGGGCGAACCGGACGCGGCGTTCTGCTGTCGTGCGGCATCTGGCACGCGTCGCAGACCGCGCGTACGTACACACTTGTTCTTGTTCAAGGACATTAAGCAGCGCCGTATTACAATAACTAAAAGAGGTGATTGTGGTATCAGCTCGTTCGTCGCGGGGGGGGGGGGCAGCGAACTCGAGACGCGTCCGTCTTGATCGTTTCTTTGATGACAGGACGCTTTCTTCTTCGCCGCACTCTCGCCTTCGCTCTTGTTGATATTCGCTTAGAGAAGCTTGACCGCCAACAACACAGATTTCTTTCCTTCTTGAGTTTTTCTTTTTTTTTCTTCGGGTGGCTATTCCGTACAGTTGTCTTTTTTTTTGTCTTCAAAATGATGAGGGGGTACATACGTTGCAGCTCGTCAGTACCATGCAGATGTGAGTGCGCCACAGAACACACACACACACACACACGTAAGGCGCGTAGAAAGGCTGAGAGAGCGAGAGTGAAAAGAGGCGTAAACGAGCGATGGACGAACAGTTGGTCACACAATCTGACGAGGTGAAACATGAGAGAGACCGCGAGAGAAGGCAACAATCACAGTGACATCTGGACAGTCACCAACCGTGACGGCGATGCATGGTCGTCGATGTGAGAGGAGGAAACGCGCCATATGCTCCGAGAGAGAGAGAGAAGTGCGCGCCATGATAGACATCATCGTGTGGCGTACACCCTTTGCCACCGCATTTGGGCGAATGATACGGCTGATGCCAAACGCACAGAAAAAAAAACAACAACAACCAGCAACGGCAATCCTTTCTCTTGTTCTCTTGTTCTTTTCTTGTCGCGTTTTGTAAGCACACAGTGTTACTATGTACATAATGCAAGCGTGTGCGGGCGCGCACGTGTGCTGCGAGGGCCATTGAATGTCCCCAGACCTCCCGCGCGGATGGAGATGAGAAGAGAAATGATAATGATATTGAGAAGAAACACCCACCCACACTGAGAGAGAAGAAGTGAGTGACGTGCAGTTGGCGAGACACTCCCTCTTCTCAAGGCACGTAGATGTCTTCAGCATCCTCATCGACCGTCACCGCGCCGTTGCTGCTCAACACCCGCTGTGTCGCCTCTCCGTCGGCACCGCTCATGGTGTTCTCCACCACAGTCGGCACAATGACGTCTGCGTGGTCGGCGCTGGTCGCGCTGCTTGACACACTCTCTGTTTCACTGCTTGTGACGGAATCGGTGTCATCTCTGTCAGCGCCGTCGTGGCCGCGCACGGGTGCGGTGAGACCACCGCTGCCATCAGATACGCGACAAAGCGCGTGTGATGTGGAGACGGCGTTGAGGTAGGCATCACCGGCAGAGCCGCTCTCGCCACGGTGCTGTGCGAGCAGCGCACGGAAGTCATCGAGGCGCTTCTGCTGCGCCGCTTCCTTCTCCTCCTTCATCTTCTGACGCTCCTTAGCCTCCGCAGGCTCACCGCCCTCTGCCCACGCAGTCACCAGTCGCCGCTCCTCCTCGAACACGGGTCGGTCGTCAAGCGTCAGGAGAGATGGACACGCTGCGAGCACACGCTTGCGGTATCGGGTGAGCGTCCGCACGCAGGGGTTGCCGGATAGTTTCAAGCTGAGCAAGCCGGGTAGACGCTCCAGTACCAGAAGCAGGAGCTCGCCGTCTTTAATTTGGTTTTGACTGAGGTCGACGCTGGACAGCGCCTTGTAACACAGCAGCCCTACGTAATCGTCAAACTCTTCAATTTGATTGCCAGACAGATTCAAGGTGCGGACGGAGCTGCACGTGCGCAGGAGATGGTCCTCGATGACTTTGGGGTTACCGCCGCCTTCTTCGAAAGCGATAGAGTTATGCGGGCAGAAGTTCACCGCTGCATCAGCGTAGCGCCGGAACGCGTCAAGTTGCTGACGGCGCTTCTCCGCTGCTGCCGCGGCGTCAACCACCGACACGTCGGTCTCCGTGTCCGTGTGATCATCGGCTGCGGCTATGGCTGCGGGCGTGTGTGCATCCGCCTGCTCAGCAGCACCATCCGTCTGCTCCTGTCCCGTTCGCTGACTCCGCTCGCGCGCTGCGCTTTTAGAGATACTCTCTGCCAGGTGCCGCCGCTCATCGCGCTGCGCGATGAAAGCACCGCGCGCTGCATTCCACTCCGGACAACCAGGCTCCACGGAGGCGAAAAAGTTGTTGGCCAGATTCACCGTGTTGAGCCGTTGAAAGCGGTGCAGATCAGGCATCACACGGAACACATTATTGTGGAGGTACACGTGCCTCACAGTCGGATAAAGCGAGCTGAAGATGTCCTTCTCTTCCGGCTTGACCGAGGCGGCGTCCGGCAGCCCTGCCTTGCGCTTCCGACCAGTGCCGGTGACGTTTTGTGCGCTCCGCAGCGGTCCCGCATCGGACATCGGATCGACATGACGCGCCGCATCCGGTGGCGTGGCGTCTGCGGTATCGACCCTCGCCTTCTCACCTTTCTCACTTTGATGTTCATCGTCGCGCTCGTCTGTCTCCTCGGAGTCCGTCTCAGCGTCACTCGCGCTCGCGAAAGGGTCTTTGCGCTTGGGCGGCTGCGTCTGTACGTAGTGCGTGCCACACGCCAGAGTACTCAGCGCGTTCCCTTCCAACCATAACACCTTGACGTCCGTGTACGGGTCGAACGCTGTGGGGGCCACACTGTCGAATCCTTTCCCGTGGAGATACAGCTTATCGTTACAGACGGGATTCCTGTAAAGACCGAGACGCACACACTCCCGCATAATGCCCTCCGTAGTGATGCGCATCGAAGGGACGGAGCTGATGGAGTGGTTGTCTGTGGAGGTCACATCATTTGTACTTGAATCGGCGGTAGAGGACGCCATCTTTTCGTTTCTCGCTCTCTAGACAAACGTTTTCGACACAGCGAAGGACTTATGATCGTATCGGTGCTGTTCACGTAAAGAAAAATGATAATAAAGAAACGGCAAGAAAAGTCGTCGATCAATTCGTATCCAGTACGAGGCAGGAAGAGAGACAGAGAGAGAGAGGGAGAGAGAGGGATGAGAGATGGTGGAAGTATGTTGCTGAACGTGGCCCCTCCGATACCCAGAGGCCACGCCCACCACTCGTGACGCGTGTCTACAAGAAAGAAAAGTTCAGGCCGTCCATCGAGGAACGCACAGCTCCCGATGTGATCATTGCTTTACACAAAAAACCACCCGCATTCTCTCTCGACTTTGGATAGTGATCGCGTACGACATCCCTTGTTGACTCAATCTCTGTTTTGTGTATGCGTGCATTTACACGTGGGTACGTGAGCGCGCCGAGGTAGTGTACACTTTTCTCGTGCTCTTCTCTGTAATACGGGCTGTGAAGTAGAATCGACAGGTCAAATGCCAACAACAACAACAAAAAAAAAAAAAAAGAGACCAGCAAAACAACACACAAGTGAAGGCAACAAGAGGCGTCCAGCCGCGCTTCTCACTGCTGATCCTTTTCGCGTTGACGCTGCTGCTGGTAGTCGCGCAGCGAGTTCATCAGTTCGTCCATGGTATTCTTGTTCGCGCCCTTGTACGGCTGCCCGTAGTGAATAAAGAGCGATGCCAGCGCGGCCAGCGCATCGCGCCGATCCTGAGACTCCTCACGCGTTAACGAAGGATCGTAAAGAATGGCCTGGGCGACCTCCTGTGCGGTGCGCTCCAGCTCCGCCACTGAGACGCACCAGGCGAGATCAATCATCGCCTCGGAGTTCTTGAAGGTACTGCTCCGCACAGTGGTGACGATCCTGACCTTAGTCGCGTTGACCTGCAGGCGGTGTGGCAGAACCTGGAAAGCATAGAGCTGCGCGCGGCGAGCGATCAGTGTTGGTGTTGATACGGGTACGGCGTTTGTGTGCGTCTCCGCGTCTGTCGCCCCCGCAGTCGACATCTCGGCGTCGTAGCAGGCGATCACGCGCATGTATTCGTGACCGAGGACGTAAAGGACTTCCTTGGCAAGGCCGACGGTGAGAAGCTTCCGCAGTTGGAGCTTCATCGCGGAAGCCCATACATCGTCGGCTGTTGAGGAGGATGAGGAGGCGGAAGGACCACGGACATCTTCCATCACACCTGAGCGCTTCGCACGCCCGCGTGAGGCTTGTTTTTCCGCTTTTTTCTGCATCGCGTCACCTTCATTCGCGCCTTTAGCGCTTCGCTGTACATTTCCGCGATAGTGGATGAGGTACTCTGCCAGCAACTTGTCGCGGCAGCGTTGCAGCATCCGCGCGCGCAGTATTACCAGCTCCTCTTGTGTCAAGTCGAATCCGTCAATGACACGCTGAGAGAAGCTGCCCATGAAGACATCACCCGCTAGTGCGGCGAGTGCCTCGCCACCAAAGACAGCCCGCACGCCCTCGCGTTTCTTCACACCTAGGTCCTCCACAACGCTGGCGCCACCCACATCGTACTTCCGACGCTTTTCTGGGTTCGACAGGACCCGGTATGCCTTCGTGACCTGATCGAACTGCTGAGCCGCCTTGGGGCTGGGGTTGCGATCGGGATGGAGCTTCAGAACCAGGCGATTGAATGCATTTTTGATTTCCTTCTCTGAAGCAGTCTTGTCGACACCGAGGCGCGCGTAGTAGTCGCTCTCCCCAGTGCCGTCAGGCCCACCAGCGCGCGAGGACGTGCCCGCGTATTCCGCGTTTTTCTTCTTCTCCTCACGCTGACGACGCTGTGAGAGTCGCTTGAGACCCCGCTCTTTGAGCGCCGCATCCGACGGGGCGTGCTCCAGGAGAGGGTGCGCATCATGCAGCCGCCCTCGTGGTGCGGCGAAGCGACACGCGAGCGGACTCCAGAAGCGTGCCATCACCTTGATCTGGCGAGCAGTGACGTCTTCTCCCTCTTGCGGCGCCCCGACGAGCTTCGCAGCGGGACGACGGTTGAGCGCGTAGAAGACCGGCGAGGCGACCGCAACGTAGTACACGCTGAGAATCGCCTGCTGCGCGGCTGCGTAGAAGGCGGTGAGGAGAAACACCAACCCCCACAGAGGTCCCACAACGGGAGCTGTGAGTAAGCCGCGCGCGCCCGCCGACACGCGAAGTCGCTCGAAAAATACAGAGAGGGCGACGAGCGGGGACAGAAGAAGGCCGAGTGCAATGTTGAGTGCCGCACCCCCAAGTCCGCGCAGCACGCCTCGAGTCGGACGCGTGGAGAGAACGATGCGGCTCTCAAGGGCCTCTTCTTCACGCTGCTTGCGGATAAAGGCGAGCTCGTCGACCGTGACGAGACTGAAGGAGGCGGCGGCCGACCCAGCAGGGGCGACAAGAAAGCGTGCGGCACTGCCAGCCAGTGGCAGTGGCGCGTGCTCGAGCACAGCGCTAATGTTTTGAAGAAGAAAACGCCGGATCGTGAACCCAGACATCGCGTCACACTGCTTTGCGTACTTTTTTTTTGATTTCGCCAAGAACTGAACACGTGTGCGGGGAGGGGGGAGAGAGCATAAACATATGGAGCGAGAGAGAGAGAGGGGGGGGGGGGGGGGAAGAGGGCGGAGAAGAGCAGGAAATTCAAGGATATATGGGCAGTGAAGACGAGCGCCAACGTGAGACACATCGATCAGCGGATTGATCACATCCCAGTTTTGCTGTTGCGCCACAGAACCCAAATCGCTTTCCTGTCTACCGCTACAACTGGACGTGTCGTCCACACACGCCTGCTATCGCGCCAAGAAGCGACTCGGAAGCTGATCGTGCCGCCTTCTGCTCGCACCGCTTCACATGTCCGTCAACGTGCGCTGACCCACACGCATGGACACAGATTTTCGTCATGTGTCTCGACCATGAGTGACCAGATCCAAGACTTCTCGCGAGCGAGAATAAAGTGGGATGGGAAGGTGGTCGGGAGAGAATGGAAAACACCACAAAACGATACGATTTTTTTTTTCCAAGATGCAGAGAAGGCGCGTGACACGCAAAAGCCCTGAGAGCGAGGGCGTCGACAACGCTGCCGGTATCCACCGCGTTCAAAAAACAAACAAACAAACAAAAACGATAGGGATCAATGGAAGTAGGCATTGATGGGAGCGAATTTTCTTAAGAAAACAAGATTCAATAGCTATTTTTGATGTCAACACTGTTAGGAGGAGAGAGCCACGACAAGCGGAGAAAAAACAAAAAGCCTGAGATGATGATGACGTTAGAAAGCGCCAAAAAGAACATCTCTTTCTTTACTATTTCGCTGCGTCACGACGATCCTTTAAGTGAGAAAGCATAACGACCATTGCTGATGTGATGGAACAACGCAACTCTTCAGTTCATGTCTCTGCGTGGTGCTCTTTGTACGCGTTCATCGCACGCGTCTCTCGCTCCGCGTCGTCTTGAGGAGCGTCGCATCCAGGCCGAGGCGGGAGCAGACAAAGAAATCCAAGTTGAACAGGGCGACACATCGGACAAGTTCGAAAACCGTAGGGCGGCGCACGTAGAGGAGGACAACGGCACGTGCGATTCGACGGTAAACGTGTCCCCAACATCTGTCAACGCCGTGCAATCGCGCTCGCTTGTGTGCCTGCCACGACGCGCAACGCGACGAGGAGCGCCGAAGGTGAGAAAGAGATAATACCACGAGAAGCAGTTCCATTCCGTTTGTGCAATGATGAGTAAATATATAGTCAAAAAAATTTTTTTGTTGATGATAACACGACCTATTCGCGGAAAGCATAGCGTATAAATGGTATGGTAAAAAAAGGAAAAAAAAAAACCAACCACGCGAGACAAAGAAAAAAAAAAAAAGAAAAAAAAAAGAAAAAGAGAAAGAGAAAGGTCTTGCTCAATCAAGCAACCGTACAAGAACTCAACGTAACGACATATCAGAGAGATAAGTATAAATGTACGTACAGCAGGTTTTTCTTTTGCGTATGTGTGTGTGGACCGTACTGTCGGCCAGACGCGATGAAGAAAAAGAAAAAGAAAAACGGGGAGGCGCCGTCTTGAGTGACGCACAATCCACTCTTGGCGGTCGTCCTTTTCTTTTTCTTAACACCGCGCGAAGAGGGCTAACTGTTTTTGTCGGTTCCCACACCGTTGAGTTGAAGACAAAAAAAAAAAAGAGAAAAGCACCCACAAAACAAAAGAAAATCTCTAGAGAGGGGCTTGACAAAAAGAAGAAGAAGGAAAAAAAAAAAAAAGATACCAAGAAACGAAAGTTTTATGATAATCAAAGCAACGCGAGGCCGCGATGAGGATATAACAAAGGAGAAAACAACAACAAAAAAAAACAACAACAACAACTGCAACATCACAACAACCAAACAAGTAAAAAAAAAAAGCATATAAACAGCTTTCAATATAGATGTGACTCGCTTGTCTTAAAGTATAGACGCGCCCCGTTGGCCGTGCGGCAGGATGTGACGGCGCCTTGTTTCATAGCAAAATCGAACTCACCGTGCAGTGCGAAATGACGCAGAGAAGAAAAACCACAATGACACGCGTAGTGTCCCAAAAGCAGATAATTTCCACTGACATCACACATCACACACAAAAGAAAATAAAGGGGAAATAGGACAGTCGTCTATAGAGACTGACTGGTAAGAGAAAAAGCATAAAGTGGTTGGTATGTACAGTAGAGCACTACACGCGTGGGAAATCAAGTGAGCCAATACAGTAAAAGGAGAACGTGTACATCTTGTTAAGTTTGTTTTGTGTCAGAGGATTCTCTCTCTTTTTTTTTTTTTCTGTTCTGACACAAATGCGCGCCTGCGTTTCTGACGGAAAGGATAAATACTCTGAGAGCCGAAGGAACGAGGTAAGTTGAAAGACAGGAAAAAACAACAGGAGAAAAGAGAACAAAAACACCCCCCTCCCCCCACACATACACGCACACACACACAAAAAAAGTATTTCCGCAAAGCGGTGGTGGTGGTGGTGGGAGGCGAGGAGAGCAGGGTAGCTGCTAATAGCCCTCTTCATTAAAGTCGAAGTTGATGATAGGGAATGCGCTTTCCTCCATCACACCGTCGGCCGCCGAGCTCGCAGAGGTGCAGCGGAGACCTGGGCCACGACTCGATGTCTGCCAGCGGGGTCGCGTGCGTCGATCAGGTCTGAAGTCACCCACACCGGGCCCCTCCGCGACCGCCAGTGATGTGTTCCAGTCACAGCTCACGCTCCGCAAAAACGTGCTCGTGCCGCTGAAGCTCCGGCGGTGACCGGTGCGACGACCACCCGCGCCGCCGTTCACGAGCTGACTGCAGAGACTGAAGTGTCGGCCGGGGCTGAGCTGCGGCAAGTTTTGGCCCTGCCGCTCCCGCCCTCTCGCGGGCGTGCCGGCACTCGCGGTGGTGGTCATGATGCCGAGGCGTGAGCGCACGCTTTCAATGGTCAAAACGGTGTCTTCGCTCGGCTGGCTGTCCAGTGTGTAAAAATCGTCTGCATTTACAGCGATGTTGCGGAAGGCCTCTGAGGCAGACGTCGCCTCCGACGTCGCGCCGTCGTCCACGGACACGACAACGCGACGGTGCGAGTAGGAGAGGGTGCCACTCGTGCCGCTGCTGGTGGGGATGCGGCTGCGTGATGGAAAGCGCAGCGGGTGCTGCGACGCCGTCAGCGGATTCGCCGCGTCCATCGCAACGTCTTCAAGTATCATAAACACCGATAGCGTCCGCTTCTTCTTCTTGGAACGGTGAGATGACGGGTGCGGGCGGTGATGGCGCTGGGCGGCGTCACTGCCTCCGTCATCATCCCCACCCCCACCAAGCGAATGCGTCGCATCACGGCTGCACGAGGACACAGTCACAGGCGACGTGTTCGAGAGCTCCAGCGAATGCGCATGACCGTAGCGTTGTTCGTCGCTCTCCGGCGTGTAGACGGAGTGCGGTGAGACCACACGGGCCCCGTTGCGGCTCACGTCCAAGTTACTCGCCCGACACGTGTTGGGCGACGGCAGGGGGACCGCCCCCTCCGCGATGAACGGCACGGACTCCGGCTCTGAACTGCAAGACAACACCGCGGCGGCTGCGAGACCTGGGAGGGACGGCGTGCCTGCATCGCCTGCGCAGCCGTTGCCAGAAACAGAGACCGCGACCCGTCCATTCGTCGCTGTCGTCGTCGTATTCTCCGCATCCGCAGCGCCGGACGTGGCGCGGGTGACGGTCATCAGCGACGTCGCCGCCGGACGACCACTCACGGACATACGCCGTGTGGTGAATACGGGTAAACCCGGCGGACTGCCCCAGATCGCTTCGAACGTGGAGAGCGGTTTTACAGAACGCGCTGGACGTCGTGGCGTGCGCATCGCATCACCACTCAACGCCGCCCCCACGCCACTGGTATGACGCGATAGAGGCGCCTCACCCGCGCTGCTGCCGCTGCCCACCACCCCGCTTTCGCTTTTATTCGCACAACCCAACACGTGATGGCGATACGGCGATATGCGACGGGCGGTGCGGTGACCACAGTTATTGTTTGTTGTGAAGGTTGTGACGCAGCGGCTGCTGCGCTCTTTGGTGGCCAGGCGTGCCTCATTCGCACCATGTGAGAGAAACACCTGTGCGGGTTCCGTGTCCGTCCTCAAAACCGGGCTTCGCTGATGGCGCGAGCTACGCGCCAGGCTCCGCACCCTCAGTGGTGAAGAGGACCTTCGAGGCAGAGGAAGTGCACAGTGGCTCATGGAGTCCATCGCTCTTCCTCTCCTCGAGAACAGAACACGAGAGAGGGAGAACGATGGCAATCGAAGACACGAACCCAAAGGAAGATGACTGTTGGAAGCCGTTCGCTGCAACACAAATTATACGAGCGAGACAGCAGGATTAAAAAAAAAAAAAGAGCAATTGACACGGCGTTGAATTCAAATAGATTTGTTCTTCCACGCGTTAATCTTTGTTCAAGCTGACGTAGGTTGAAGTCGATTCGCGAAAAAAGGGAGCATGCGAGGAGGGCCGTGCGTGTATGTGTATGCACGAAAACAAGGATATCGCAGGGCACTGGCGACACCATGCGTGACGGTAGGAAACACTAAAAGCCGCATGGTGGAGATCACCGCTATCAGACACACAGCAAGCGGATCACTTTAGCGCAGCAGCCCCGCGCACACGCAGGCCATGTGACCAACGTAGTCAGAGGACGTGCACACGGGAAGGGTGTTCTGAGCGTGGCGCGGGATAATACCACATTCGTTTCTCCGCGCAGTCATTGGCATTGGATGTGTATGCTCCACCTGGCGTTCTGGGACTGTTCTTCGTCTAGGTTATCCTCTGCGCGTGCGCGGCCATCAACGTCTCTTCTTCTTGTGAGTAATGTATGGGCATTCCTCCGTGCCGTGGAAACAGCGAATGAACGAAAGAAATCATCAAGAAACAAAAAAAAAACTCGAAGAATGACAAACGAAAACATAGTCTAATCAGATCTGTATAATTCTAACGCTGAGCGCGATGAAAGAGGACAACAAGGGGAAAAGAGGTGGAGCAGAAGAGCAAACAAAACAAAACAACAACAACAGAAAAAAAATAATAGGAAACGACATCACTATCTAGCGTGCGGGTGTGGCATCTCTCCCCCTCTCTCTCTCCCTCTCTCTTTATCCCAGTCTCTATCCCAGTCTCTCTCTCTCTCTTTTTCTTTTTTCCATGTGATTGTCTTTTTCGTAAACTGCTCGACGGTGTGAGCAGGGCGTAAGAAGTATCTATTCACCGTTAAATCTAAGCATCCAACCTCACTGGAGAGTGTCTCTCCCTCCTCGATTTGTCCTGCCGCGCTCGTCTCTTCCAAGTATTCGCCACGTCCATGACTACATGTGGAAGGCCTGCATCACCTTCTCTTTCGTTTGACGGACCTGCATATCGAGCGCGAACTGCACGGCCTCCACCAACTCCGCGTAGAAACAATCGAGTCGAAGGGGCCGGAAGCGCAGCAGCTCCTGCTCGGCCTCGCGCAGCTCGCGGTTCTTATCCGAAGCCGCCTCATCGCTCGCACTCCGTGCGTCCGCCACGCGGCACGCTTGGTCTCGCGCTGACGCCGAAGGGCATCGACCTTGTTGGCGTTGCCTCGCGCGCGCTTCGGCGCGCTGACGCTCCTGCGTGTGGTAGGCCTGCAGCGTGCTCTCCGACACACTTGAAGCGCGATAGACAGGGAACTGGCTCTGACGCCGCCGCAAGCGATCGGCCTCCTCGCGTGTGCGCGGCCGGTCCGACGCGTCGCCTGGTGAGACCCCTAACCCGCGCACACCCATCGCGGCCGTCGGTCCGAAATGCTTGAAGAGAACGGACTCCACGGAGGCACTACGACCGCGTACGCCTGGAGGCCCACCAGCCCCACCGCTCACCGCTGTCGAAGGTACTGTCATGGAAACCGACGTCTCAGGCGAGGCGTACCGCCCTGCTGCGGCTCCGCGTCGCCGGCTCGCGCGGCCGCCTGATGCCGCGCTTTCCCCATTCGCACCACCGAAGAGGCTTGTCACGGAGGCGATCGAGTGTGTGCGCGTCCAGTTCGCGAGCTGCGGACTTGAGGCCGACGGCGCCGCACCGGATGCGAGCCCCTCGAGACCTCGTCCGTCGGCATCATATGGTGAGAGGGAAGATCGCTTTTGGTTCTGTGCGCGGTTAATACCGAACGGGTCCTTCGCGCTGTACCCTTGGAGACTGAAGATCTTGTAGCGCAGCGATTCGAGCTCCATGGAGTCGGGCAGTACACCGCTGAGCTGCGAGGCATCACCACTCAAGAGAAGTGCGACGATGAGATCACCGTAGTCTTCAGCGGTGGGCTTGCCGTCCTCGTTAATGGCAATGGGGCCGCGCGCACTGTGCCGCTTCATCTGCTCACGCATATACAGCTTGCGATTGGCCTCGAGTTGCCGGCGCTGCGCCATCGACTCCGCATTCGGTGACAGAAGTTTCATGAGAGGGGCGGATTCGCCAAGGCGTCCAGCGAGGAGTGCTTCCACACCCCCTCTCATCGCGTTCTCCCGCGCCACCTTGTCGGTGAGCGACTCTTCGCCCGGTGGAAGTGGAGGTAGCACGTGCACTGTCTCCGCGTGGCCAAAACGATGCACAGTCGACTTGTCGGCTAGTACCGCGCGCACAACGACGCAGAGTTCATCCTCGATGGGATCAACATGGGGCTCACCTTTCCGCGTGGGCGTGCTGGGTGGCTTGAGCGCTCGTGGCGGCGGTAGCGGCGTGGAGACCTGCGCACGACCAGTCCCGGCTGTTTTTCCGCTGTCGAGTGCAGCCGATACGGCTGAACGCCACTGCGCTTCCTTCTCCGCCGCCAACGAGGTCGACTCACCACTGCCGCTGCTCAGCCTAGAGGTCTCCGCGCGACCACGCCCAGTTCGTGTGCTGTCATCTGCCGCGACCGGTCCCACTGCCGGGCGGTCCTCGTCGCTGTCATCCATGCCTATGTTGTGTACGGGACCAGCCGACGAGCTGCGACGAAGATGGCGCCGGCTAGCGTCGGTTGTGGCAACGTCGACACGCGGCGCAGACCACCGCTCACTGCCCATGCGGCGCAGGATGGACGGCTGAGGCGCGACCGCGGCGCCCGCTGCACGATCCACGGCATGCACACGACCAGACAACGGCTGGGAGAGGGAGGCGGCACTGCTCTCGGCACTGTTCGCACCTGACGCCACCGCCGCCAAGAAGGCTGAGGCGCTCGGCCTCTGAGGCGTTGCGACAATTTCTGAGTTCTCCTGAACGTATGAGATGTCAGCGAAGCCACCAGGATCCGCCTGTGTCGACTGGAACGGAAGCGGCGTGGTGTCCCCGGAGAAACTCAGAGATGGCCCCGAATCCACGGCCATTCTCGTCGCCCGCGGCTCCCCCGGCAGGCTCTGTCCTGTGAGAGAGCTACTACGCCGGCGCTGCGAGACGTGGCTGTTGAGCACGGATACGAGCTGAGACTCCACATTCGACGGGTGCCGTCCAGCGGCCAGACTTCTCGCAATCGGACTCGCGGGTGCTGAACGGCCCCGTTGACGCCCAAGCACGAGCGTTGATGCGGGCTCCATCGCCGATTGATCCTGCTGTTGTTGCTGCAGTGCGGCCAGGCGCTGTCGCTCAGCCTCCGCCCGCTCCTGCTGCACCTGCTCTGCCTGGCGGCGCGCTTCTTCTCTCATCATCTTTGCCGGATTGAGGAAGACGAGCTCCAAGCAGTTGTTCTTGTCCTTCACTGGACTGAATGCCGTCAGCGGCTGCACGCGCAGCAGCGTCGGTAGACCGCCCAATGCACGGACGTACAGAATCGCGGAGAGGAGGACTTTGGCAGGGTAGCTGAGCTCGCTGATTGTTTCGTCTGATGGCGGCGCGAACTGTAACACGGAGCTCGCAATCGCGGTACTCTGCGACGGCCCTCGCGGCATCGTCGCCACCATCATGGTCTTCTCACCCTGAAGCGCCGCGCTGCCATCCAAGCCTTGGGTTGTGCGCGTGACGGCGCGCTCAATCCCCACATCCTTCGCCAGGTGCTCGCACGACAGCAGGGACACCGCGCTGCGCAGCACAACGGCCTGCGTCGCCAGGGTGCTCTGTGAGGCGCAGCCCGTGCCTGTGCGCTGAGCCCCACCTCCAACAGGCCGCCCAACGTCGCCGTGGCCGGCTGTGGTCGTGACGAGATCGTCTGCAGGCGGTGGCAGTGCATCGTACAACATGAACTGCCCTGCACCAATCTCAGCGTCCTTGGTCGTGGTGGTCGGTGCGGCGTTGGCTTCGCGCGCCTGCGCCTCCATCGCAGCATACAAGCGCTGCGTCACGCGCTCCGGACAGGAGATATCCTCGAAGCACGCCTGGTAGTCCACTTCACCGCCGTCGCTCTGATAGCGATGTACAAGCGCCGTCAGCGCGTTTTGGTTGTGGGGCGCCTTTGCTGGACCGGCATCTACCGCATCACCGCTGTCATCCACACGGACGCCGCGGAAACCGCGCCGATGCGCGTCCTGTTCGGCGTCCAGTAAAGCGACCGCGGCGAGACGCACCTGCTCAGCGCTCATCCGCTCCTTGGCGCTGCTGGGTACATACCAGACGTGCTCGGCGATGGAGGGAAGCAGCACGTTGGCCGGCGGCGCCTGCCAGCCGTAGAAATTGCCACCAACGCGTTGACGCACAGCTGGGGCGGCCGCTGACGAGGCGCCGAGGAGTTCCTCCAGTGTGCTTGGTGGGGGTGCGGAGGAAGCCGCTGCCTTGGCTTGTTCACGCGAGCGGAGACGCGCGTCCGCTTCTGCGAGCTCTTTGAGAAGCTTCAATTCGCTCTGCTCGGCGTCTTGACGGGCCTTCTCCCCCGGCGTCAAAGTCGGTACAGGCGCTGGCGGCGGTGCAGCGGGTGCGGCGGCGGGCTGCGACGATGCGGCTGCGTCAGTGGTCGCTGTGCTCTGTTCTACTGTCGCCAATGTCGTGGCCGCAGCCGGCACGGGCACACCTGTTAGCTGCGACATCGGTGGTTGTGGTGGTGGTGGAGCGGCGTCATCAGCAAAGCGCACGGTCTTGAGGCTTTGCGCTGCGCTGTTCACCGTGGGCGAGGACGCGGCTGCCGTGAGTGTGGGGGCTTCTGCTGTGGGTGGCGCCACGCCACCGGGAACGGGTGGGACCGGAGGCGGGGGTACCGCTCCGGCTGCCGCACCCGTCTCGGCGGCGCTAGGTGGGCTCGTCCGCTTCATCGCGGATTGAAGTGGCGAGGCGGAGGCGTCAAACGTGGCGAGGGCCGCGCTTTCGTGCGCGCCGGCTGTCGGCGCCTCCTCACCCATCTTGTACGATGACAGGTAAGTGAAGAGGGCACTGTCCTTATTCGCTGGGTCACTCGCGTCGCTTTGCGCACCAACCATAGGCGTCGCCGCAGTCGCTGTAGCAGGACGCGACAGGGCCATCGCCAGAAACGGCTTGTCGCTGTCTGCGCTGAGAGGGTGCGCAGGGTCGTACGAAGGGGCACGGCGGAGATACAGCTCCTGACCAGTCGCGCCTTGCAACGGCTTCAGCGCGTCGGGCACATGGTCACTGTCGTCGTCGGAGCTCCACTCACGGTAGTCGTCCGACGCGCGCGCGAGTCCTGGAGCCGCACCACTCGCATGCACTTGTCCGTCCACTGCGGTTGACACACCCGTAGCCGCCGCATATCGCTCAATGAGACTGGTGCGACGATCGAAGAGCTGACCGACCGTACGCGCAGTGGTATTACCAGCGGCTGGGTTGAGTGGCGCTTGCCGTGCTGCAGGCGTGAGAGACGGCGCGGCGACAAGTGACTCTGACCCCGGTGGCGGGGGCGTGCGCGCGGCAATCTTGTTGCGTTGTGCAGCGTCCGTGCTGCGCGTATAGAGAGGGCGGACATGGTAGGCGTAGTCATAGACATGACTCTCTGCCTTGCTGGTCGCCGTCGCTCTTGTATTGGCGCGCGCACCACCACTGCCTACACCACTACGGGCTGTGGAAGCGGACTGCGCGCGCACCGCGTGCTTGACTTTACCTTTTGGGAACGCCCCCATCGCCGGAGGATGCGTCAGCGTCTGCGTGTGGCCACGCCCGCCGCGATGAACGGAGAGCGAGGTGTCCATATCCGTGGTGCCGAAGATGGCCTGCGTATCAAGTCGCGGCGGCAATTGGCTGTGTCGACCAGCCCCGGTGGAGGAGGAGAGCGCGCGCTGAGTGGTGAACGGGCTCTGCGCTTGAGCCGTTGACTTCCCGGCCGACCGCGTGCGTGTCCGTGCGGCGGTGGTGTTGGTGACATTCTTTCCAAAAAGACGTCGACTTTTCTGTGAGGAGGGAGCTGTCGTTGCGGTGGTGGTGTTGGTCTTATTGTGTGGCTCACTCGTGTTGCCTTTCGCCGTGTGGCGCCTGTGTGCGGGTGGCTGCGCATCGAGAGTCGCCATGGCGTCGATAGCGGCAGAGGCCTCATCGTTGATGAGAACCACCGACTGCGATCGATGCCGAGAATGGGATAGCGGCGACTGTTTCGGTGTGCAGACCCCTGACATGATTTCTATCGGAAGAAAAGGTTTAAAAAAAAAAAGCTCAAAGTGGGTGTGAAATTCGCGGTTTCTCTATCTTTCCTCGTCTTGACTTCGATCTTGGCACAATGAGGACTGGAAGTACTCTAACGTTTTTTTTTTTTTTCGCGTGTGTGTTGTCTAGGGAGCTCCAAAATCACACGTCACTTGTACAGAAGCCGTGCGGAGATGCGTGTACATACAAGGAAGGAGAGAGGCGATGAGATGAGATGAGAGAGAGGGAGAGAGAGAGGGGTGTGGGGTGGATAAACATCAACGGTACGGTGCATCGGTCGTGGAGTGTAAAACACCTCGGTCGACCAAGAAGTTTAAATCACGCAAGGCGCCTGACAACACACACACACACTCACACGCATATGTGTTGCGAAGCCCTTCATACGCGCACGCGGCGCAGCTACATGACCTTCAACTCCTCGTTCTCATCTACCTCCTAAATTGACTATCTGCACTCTCATTTAGCACTGGCGGAAGACAACCAACCAACCCGACAAAAGAAGGGGTAAGGGGGGATGCGGTGTACACCATGACCGTACAAACCTTCTTTTGACCGATCAGTGTCGACTACCTTTTTTTTTTTTGGCGGGGGGGGGGGGGGTTGACTTTTGTCGGTGCGATGCGACGGGTTTCGTACATTTGTGCGCACAGATGCGCGTAGAATACAATGCGGTAAACAAAGAAGGCTTTAAGAAAGAAAAACACATAACACGCGTCACAGCACCGGTGTATGACTACGTTACATCTGCAGAAGTGCGTGTGAGCCTGTGTCTGCACACACTTGATGAAGAGTGAGAAAAGATCAACCATCGCCCAAGCCGCAAGCGAGAGCGAGACACACACACACACACACAAAAGTGGGAGACGCGGAGAAAGAGAGGAAGGAAGGTGCGAACGCCAACGACATTGTCGCACGTGAAATCTCCCTCTCTTTTTGTTTATTCTTCGCTCCCTCCTCTCCACCTCTTTTTCTGTGATTCGCTTGGTTCACAGCACTGCCATGTGGCGGCTCCCGTCCTTTTTTCACTCTGGTGTGGGTGAGACCCCCCTCTGTTTGTTTTCGTTTTCAACAGATATTACTCCTCCACGGGTGGTACTGTCGTGGTGCCTTCGACGCCGACGAAGTGGAAGCACCGATCATCTGTCCAGCTGCCGGAGACGCCAAAGTTGGGAGGCACAATGAGCGTCTGCGCCGCGCCCTGCGAGCCGATCGCCTTGACGCTTAGCGGGCCGTCTTCCGCGGGCTGGAAGACGACATTATCCACCATTGCACCGGCACGCACCACACCTTGTAGCCGCACCGCGCCCGTCAAGCAACAATGACGGATCGTCGGATGCGCCGCGAAGAGTGGTGGCCGTGCGGGCGGCGCACCAGGTTCGTTCTCATCTTCCTCATCCTCGCTGCCGTCTGCGGCCTCGCCGTGCGCAGCCGCGTACGCGGCCTCAAGGTCCGCGATGACCTTGTCGGTGGGGCCCACCACGAGCAGGCACTCACGTCCGCACGCACACACCTTGTTCTGGGCCATGCGCACGCCACCGCCGGTGCCGAAGACGTACACGCCCACTTCCTGAATGCTGCGCACGTCGCTCGCGGTGACAGACATGTTCGTGCAGGCGTCGCGGCAAAGAAGACCGAGTTTTGTGTTGCTGAGAAGCACGTCCTGGACGACGAGATCAGCGTCGTCAGCGAAGAGACCGACCTCGCAGCAGGTGCTCTCTGGAACGGTAAAGCGAGCGAGCTCACCGGCGGGGAGCGTAGTAGCTGCCGTCGCACTGCTGGTGCTGTTCTGCGCCGTCGCGTGACGATCGGACGTCTCCTTGAGTGACTGGGCGGCGGCAATGCGCTGGCGTGCGCGGTGCTCAAGCCGCGCGAGCCCAATGAGGTGCCGATCGGCACGCTTGCTGAACGCCGCGCCGCGGTGGTGCGCAGAGACGCTCGGGCCGTCGATGATGCAACTCTGCACACGCACCTGGCTGCGCGGGTATGCATACAGGCCGTGCTGGGTGCCACCGAAAATGATGCACCGTTCAATCAGCGCCTCCGCGAGCGGGTGGGCGGTGACGGCGCTGACCACTTTGTGAGCGAACTGCGGATGTCGCGCTGTCGGCACACCAATCACGTTGTGGCGAAGAAGTGCGCGGCTAAGCGGTTGCAGCTCAACACCGTACACGATGCACACACCTTGGAGACGCACACTGACGGGTAGCTCCTTGAGGCGACGTCCGGCACGTCCGCTGCCCTGGTCACTCTCTTCAGTCGCCCTATCGTCGTCACCGCGATCGCCGTCGTTCTCTTCGCCTTCCTCGTCCGCATCCTCGTCCTGATCCTGTTCGTAGAGACGCAGGACACGCACGGGCTGGTCCTCAGTACTGCTTTCCGCGGTCGAAGCGGTGTTCGGGTACGTGAAGACGATCTTGGACGCGAGCACGGGGAAATGCGCAGGGTCGAGCTCTGTGGGCGTCAAAAAAGACTGGTAGACAGACGAACCCATGGTCGTCTTGGCAGATCTCTCTTCGTCCGAGACGAAGAGTGTACCCGCCTGCTCCGCGCGCGCCTGCGCAGCGGCTGCTGCGTGCACGAACCACGGACCGACGCGACGCGGACTACCCGCACTGATGATCCCGCCCTTGACATTCACTGTCCCCGCAAACGCGCTCTCCTGACGCTCCTGGCGGGCAGACGGGTAGCCGCCCTTCACGCCGCGGGCGTACGGGACACCTTCAATCGATAATCCACGCAGGCGGGCTTCGTCAACGATGACTTCCTCTTCAAGCAATTCGTGCGGCTGACGCGTACCGTTGCCGTACACACCCGCGTAGATGAGGATGCGATCTTGTTGATACTGCACAGCTTCAAGAGGCTCGGAGAGTCTATGGGATGTGCTAAAGCCACCGACAAAGTAAGTGCTGGGACCGTCCTCGATGCCGTCGATCTCCTCAAGATCGATCAGATCATTCCAGTCTTCTTCTTGCTCTTCTTCCTCCTCTTCTTCTTCCTCCTCCTCTTCCTCTTCCTCTTCGAACTCCTCTGGCTTCTTCGCGTACTCGGCAGGCATGGCTTCGAACAGACGAGTCGGAGGGAAATGAAAAAGAGATTGCCACTTTTTTTTTTTGTTGTCAGAGAGTGGATTCGCCTTTTTTTATTATTACCCGGAGCTTTTCAAAAAAAAAAAAAAAACACGGAACGAACGGCAGGAAGGATAGTAGAGAGGAGGGAGATGGTGAGATACTGTGCTGAAAAGAAGAAGGAGGCTTCCATCGCTGGTACGTCAGGGATTCACGTTGTGTGCCACGGCGCTGTTTTTCATCGCCACCCCTTCGAGCGTGTTTGTGCGTTTTCTTCTTCTTCTTTTTTGGTATTACGTAAAATAGTGTCTGCGGCATAGTGTGGTTTGTGCATCGCGATATCATCACTCCACCCACCGAAACAAACAAACAAAACAAAAAACAACAACAACAACAACAACAACAAAAGTGTACCAGCGGACAGCACCAAGGGATCACCTATCGGCGCAGTACCTGCCGTCGGCGTCGTCGTGTCCTTGCGACGGCGTTGAGCTCGCCAACTTACGTCAAACGCTCAGTCTTGCGCTTAAACTTGTCGATCTGCCTTTGGAGCTCCGCGTTTTCGCGAATAGCGGAGGCGAGTTCACGCGCGACACACTCGCTGGTCTGACGTGTCTCCGCACACGCGCGACGGAGCTCCAACAGACGCTGCCCGTCGCTGCGATCGCCGAGCAGTGCCTTGCGGCGCCGGCAATCGGTGACGGTGAGCTCCAGCTCACGGCAGTCTTCCTCCAGCTCCTTGAAACTCGCTTGGAGGTTGAGTCCGCGTTCATGCACATTGGCAGCGCGCTCTTCGTACTGGCTGGTGATGCGCTCCAGGAGCCCACAATATGCTTCTGAAGGATCGACCTGACGCGATCCCAAGAGGGTAATCTCTTCCTCTTCCACCTCTTCGTCTCCGCGTATCTCGCTCACATGGTCATCTTCGTCGTTGATGGCGATGGCTGCGACAATGGTCGTGCGGGTGGGAGTAACCTGTGAGGGCTCTGGACAGAACGCTAGTCCCTCGGCCTCGTCCCCGCTATCAACCGACTCGACATGCCGTGCTTGCGCCCGCGACGGACTCGCCGATGAATGGCTCGGCGAGGCGCGAACTCGCTTCCTGTTTGGCGCCACTCTGTCAAGAAGAACGGTTTCATGATGATGATGATGATGACCCTGTTGCCCTTCACCACTGGTTTCGCTCTTTACCGTCGAGGGGGAGGCGGAGCACTGTCTGGCAGGGCTTTGCGGTCGCGCATTGATTTCTACGCGTACGCCTTCCAGCTGTGACGGTCGCGAGCGCGGACGGAAAGGAATGAGGTCGTCCACGGAACGAATGGGCGCGCGGCAGACGGGGCACTTGCTGTCCTGCGAATACTCATAAAGTTGTAAGATACAGCCGTAGTGGAAGAAGCCGTGTCCGCACGGCAGCAGCGTCACCTCATTGAGTCGACGAGCTTGCTCTGGCTGTGGAGGCGCCGCTGATGAAGACCCTACGCTCGCGGCCGTCTGTCCCGAGCTGAAGTCCTCATAGTAGCGCGGCACTCCAGGTGCGTAGCTCACGTGAAATCCACTCGCAGAGGACGACGAGGCGAGCGCGTGCGTCACGGCACCGGCGGGCGTAAACGTGGAGCTTGACCCACGAGACTGCTGCGACGCGGTGGCGTCTAGCCGCGTGCCTGTTGTGTGCGCCTTCCCTTCCGAGGCCCGTCCATGCCCAGCGTCTTTCTGCGGGCTGTTGTGCGTGGACGGACCCTCGATGAGTGGCTGCAGACAAATGACGCAGTCGCCGGTGACGAGGGCATCAAAAAGCATCTAAATAGGAGATCACGCACACACACGCACACACACACACAGAGATGTGAGATACACAGCGGAGAAGACGAAAAAGAAATGAATAAATACAGAGCTGATCGTGCGGTACTTCGGCAAAGGCGGAAAGGCTTACGCAGTCAAACGCACACGCATAACAGCTGTGCAGCCATCCAACGTGTCAACGCACTTACAGTGTCACACCAACGAGTCAGGTACGCGAGAAAAAAAAAGCAAAAAAAGGCTCGATGTGCGGAGACGGACCGAAAGTGCGGGGAGAGCGCTGAGCAAAAGCGGAAGGATACGCGTAGTGAGGTGCGGAGTAGCCTACATGAGTGCGTACAATGGTTTCCAGAATCGTATATATAGTTTGTGTGTGCGTGCACACAACGTATGAGGTGTCGAAACGGAGAGGAGATGCCCATCCGTGGCGTGTGTCAGAACTGATTGACCCTTGATTTCTTCTTCTTCTTCTTTTTTTTTTTTTTGAGATTTAAATCGATGCGCTTTTTTGTTGTTGTTGTCCGTCTTTTTGTGACTCGAATGGGTCTTCTCGACTTGGAAAATAAGGAGGAGTCTAGCAGGCGGTGCCGTTAAGCGACGTCGCCCACGCCGGTACTGGCACCGCAAAGACAACCATATCACCCCGCCGAAAGCAGTAGCGATGACGCGCGCCGACTTCCTCCGCTTCCTCTTCTTCCTCCCCTTCTGTGGAGTCCTTGGCATCACGCCGAAGCACGGACGCGGCCACCTCATACTCCCACGCGTGCAAACACACAGCCGACTCGGCGGTGTCGTCGTGGATCGTGAGAAGCGGCAACCGTCCCGCGCACTCGTAGCAGAGTGGCGTGGGAACCTTCTGAAACACATCCTCGCCGGCTTCCGCACTGATGCCGGTCGTCGCGTCGTTCGCGCCTGTCTGCGAAGCCATGAATGCGCGATAGCCGCTGGGCAAGGCCAGAGGGTCGTGCCACACTTCCGAGGCGACGGGGGACAATGAGGCGCCTGTCAGCTCCTCTGCCGTGCGCGGTCTGGTCGCTTCGGCCATGAGGCTGACTGTCGCATCCCCGACGATTGGCAGTCCGAGTGCGAAGAGGTGGAGGCGGATCTGATGCAACCGACCCGTCAGGGGCACACAGTGCATAAGGCTTTCGTCGCTGCTGGACGCACTCGCGATGCGCTGGCACAAAGTCGCAGCGGTTTGACAGGCCGACGCGTGCGCAGTCGCACGAGCGGCCACGTCCTCTGCATGCGCGCCTCTTTGAGACGCGTCGTCGTCACCGACACGCATCGCGGCAGTCGACGTGGCCGACGAAAGCGCGGCTAGGCCGTGCACGGGTGTGGGTGCGGTCACCAAGATGGCGCTGGGGAAGTCGCCGTGCGACGACGACCCCTCTCGCGGTGGCAGTGGAAAGGGCTGCGCGTGAAACCAACTTCGTGCCAAGTCCGGATCGACCAACGACGCATCTCGTTTGATGTCAGCGCCACGCCCGCGACTCAGACCGTCAAGCGGTGATGTGGCTGCGCAGAGGAGACGCCCCGCAAAGGGCGTCGACACGGACAGCTGCGTGCCGTGTGTGCGCGCGAGGTAGTGTTTTCGTAGCTCCACAGGCTGTGAGAGCAGCGCCGTCACACTCTCACGCCCGTGTGCATGCGCGTGCGCCATTGCTCCGTCGGTCTCAGAGCGCTCTTCTGTGTGCGTGCGCATCAGGCTGTTCTGCACGGCCGCCTCCATGGCGATGCTCTTGGCCATAAGGGCCTGCGAGATGTGCTTCGTTGCTTGCTGATGAACCCCGAGTAGCAGCACACCACTCGTGACCTTATCAAGTCGGTAACAAGGTCGCGGAGCCTTGGCGAGGCTCACCACCTCGCACTCACGTCCACCGTCGCAGCCATTGGTCGGTGAGCCGATCGTTTGGCCTTGGCCTGCGCCGTCGTCACAATGCACACAAGCGACACTGCCGTGCCGCGCGCACCTCTCCGCGCGGTAGTACACAAAGAGCTCTTGCTTTTCCGCTTCGGACAGCGCACTCGTATCCACGAGTCCCTGCAGAAGGGCGTCACCGCCGAACAGCCACTGTGCGAGCCGCTTTGGGGCCAGCACGTACTCGAGCATGGCGAGCACAGAGTTCATCTGGTATCGACCAGAGCTGTGCGTCGGCAACCCCGCTGGCTTCTCCACGCACAGTAAACCGTAGCGTGCGATGCGAACGGCGACCAGACGCACCGCGTCCATACCAGTGAGACCAACCATCACGGGTATTTCATGTCTGTGCACGGTGTGGAACACGACATCGCCCTGTGCGAGGCGCTCGTCCACGACGCTCGCCGCTGACAGTAATGATAAGGAGTCTAGCGACGATAGTACCGCTCCTTTTTCAGAATCCTGTGTGGGCTGTGGATCTTGGTGAAGTGTTTCGGCGCCACGCTTCAGCTCACGCCTGCGTTGGTTTCCGCGCGCGGCAGCTCCGTCCTGACGCTTCTTTTTGACACAGAAAAGCCGTCCTGTACGAACGCACGCCTCGTAGTAGTCACGCGTGTGGTGCGCGAATTCCTCCGCGTAGACGTCGACCAGCGAGCGGCCCACCCACCGACCCTTGACGAACACTTTGAACGTAAAGTCGTAGGGCACCACATGACGCCGTACGTGTGGATCGGACTCACTCTTCGCGTCGGTAGTGTGAACTGTGTACCACGGGAAACCGGGAATATCCGGTGTGCTGTAGAGATCGCGCAGGTGTGGTGAGCTCCACGATTGGGATTCAAGCAGTTGCAGACGCTTCATGTGCGCCATCATAACCCACACTTGAGTGGCCTTCTCGGACGCGAGAAAAAAAAAAAGAAAAAAAAAAAGACGACAAGCACCACAGCACGTAAGAATAGGAAGAGAAGGAGAGTGACAGTGCGTATGAAGAGGATCAGCTCTCAGTAGAGCCAAAAAAAGAAAGAGAGAGACAGATGCGAGGTTAGAGCGTGGTACCGCTGCCGCGCTGTACGACGCGCCGTAGAGGCATCGGCTCTCCCATGCGCAACAACCTCACTGCGGTCAGCGTGCGTCTCCATCACTCGCCTTTTTTCTTTTTTCCATACTTCTCGCGCTTTTTTTTTTTTTTTTGCAATGTGAAGATGGGAATGAATCGGCCCTATTGATCCTAAACGCCAACACACGCCACCTGAGGAAACACGCGTGACGCTCACAGTGGAGGCTGCTTGATCCTCTTCATGTCTTGAAGCGACTGTGACGGTGGCGGAATCGGGTGTTGTAGGTAGGCGGCTTCGACAAGTGCACGCATCACGTCGTCATAGCCTCGCGTGTGCTTCACGTAGTCCAGTGCGAAGCAGACGTCCCGCACATCTCGGAGAAGTAGCGCGTCTGCCTCGTCCACGGCCTCCTCCTCCTCTGTCTGCTCTGTTCCGTCGCCGCGCTTAAGGACCGAGGTGAGCTGGACCGTCCAAACAGTAAAGCGGGCCACGTCGTCCCACAGGGCGGTGTCCATGTAACGCAGAGAGGCCAAGCCGGTTGACATCTGCGCGACATCCGTCAGCGCGATCACATCCGTCTCGCGCGCGCATGACACCCGATCACGGTTGTGCGTCGCGTTTGAAGTGTCTGACGCGCGCAGGACGGCCGCACGGATACTTCCCTTCGACTGCTCGTCCGCTGCGCGCTTCGCCTTTTTCTGGGCCAGGGACAGCAATCCGTCCCCGGCCTCGTCTTCGCCAAGGCTGCTCTTTCGTGGGGTGCCGCAGTCATTGTTTGCGCCACGTGGCACAGTATCAACCGCGCTCATCGTACGCGCCATTCGCTGCGTCAGCACGCGCGAAATGACATCGAGGTGCCCAATCACGGTGATTGGCGTGACGGCTGTGTGAAGGCCGCCCTGCATGACGTCCATTTCCGCATTTTCTTCTGCCTCGACGGCGCTGGGGCGGCGCCCCGCGGCCGAGTAAGAGGGCATGAACGGACGTGGGTCCATCGTGTCTACCGCAGTTTCGACAACCGAGGGTGGACAGTCATCGCTCTTCGTCGAATCCATCTGCTGTGTCGTTGTGTAGCCTTGTGCCCAGCGCGCTAAGCATTCCACCAAAGCGGCTACACTCGCACTGGGCAGCTGCTCCGCGACTTCGAGTGTGACAAGGCAGGCGAGGTAAAGGGTGTGCTGCGCACGCCTGGTCAAGCTGAGCACAGGGTGGGCTGTGGCGATGAGGAAGAGTGTGTCGACGAGCACCATCCACTGAAGTTGCTGCGTGGGCGTGATAGTGTCGCGTGCCGTCATCGCCTCCACCGTTTCCGCGGTTGGTCGGCGAAGACCAAGAGCGGCGAGATTCGGCCTGGATGCGTCGGTGACGGCCAGTACCGCCGTAGAAGACGCGCCTGCCGACACGGTGGATGGTGCGCGGATCGGCGCGTGTTGACGTGCCGCGGTCTCTTCTTCTTCGGGCCGCTCCTCCTCTTCCTCTTCCGCCTCCGTCTTTCCCCGGCCCATAGATAGTTTTGGGCGTCGCGCGTTTGTTCGCGTCACGGGCTTCACAACAAACGGTGCTTTGTCGGTGTGCACAGCCCTTGATGCCACCGAGACAGCGGCCTTGGGGACCGGAGGAGGCTCTTCGCGCCGTGGACGTCGCCACTCACCGCGCACCGTTTCGAGACCGAGCAGCAAGCGGGCCTCGATCAAGAGCAAGACTGTCGCTCGCACTTCATCGTAGAACAGCTCCTCACCTGCCACGTCTTCTCGCGTCGGCGCGGCGCGCAGGCAGTCGATGAGCGACTGCAACATGCAGAGCAGGTCTTCACACGCGGAGGGAAAAAGATCCTCTGTGTCGACATCGCGATGTGGTGTGAAATCTTCTGGGAGAAAACAACGATGATACGTGTTGTGCCAGAGTGAACGAATCGTATGAGGTGCCTGTAACACATGCTTGGCGTCTGCTGACCGTTCCCAGGCGGACGCGGCCGTCGCAGCGCGCTCGTCAGGGTAGCCGCTGTTCAGTGTGGTGACTGCCCTGTGAAATCGTGACCACACTGGCACCGTCGCTGAAGAGGACTGCGACGGTGTCGAGGAGAGCTCAGAGGCCACAGAGACGCATCGCTGCCGCTGCACGAAGTGCGACGCGGACCCCAGAATGCAATCAGTCATGTGACCTCCATGACGCACCAGCTGACAGCGTGACGCACAGACGAGGTGATGCATTTACTTTTCTTTTGACAAATAAGATATCTGTGATAAGCTCAACGTCGTGAAAGAAAAGCCCACAAGCACTTGAAAGAGTGCGTGACCTGCGAGGGAGAGAGAGAGAGATGGCGGAGACGGAGCATAGATGAGGTGTGTGACGTCACGCGCATCAAACAAGTACCCAAACACCGCAACCAATGCGCAAGAGAGCTGGTTGCCTTCATGGTCGCTATCTTGACGTCAACGTCACAAAAAAAAAAAAAAAATACATGTCATCAGCCACTGGGGAGCTCCTTGGACAACAAAAAGAGAGGAGTTTTGTCCATCCCCATCCTCCAGTTTTTTTTTCTTTTGAACGTTCTGTGACTGCCACGTTAATGTATACCCGGGGACCATCTCAATGCTGCAATAAGAACGAAATGTCTCAAGCAGCCAAAACGCTGATCTATCCATTCTCTCTCTCTCTCTCTCTGTGAAGTAACATGGGAAATGAGGACCGAATCGAGCACGTTCTGCGGGACAGGTAACCGGCATGTATGTCTGCGCGTGTGTGGGTGGTCGTGGTGGGGATTTTCCCTCACCCCGCGCCTTTTCTTCGCACGTCGCCCCCACACACCTCGCCCCCACACGCTTCTCACCCGACCGCCTACGCAAGAGAGGCTTCATCGGGCAGTAAACCATCCCGCAGCGCCTTCTTTAGCTCCTGCTGCAATTCCGGACAAAGACCAGCCCCATAGTGGAGCAGCAGCGCCTGTAAATGACGACCCTCTTCCGCCGTAATCGGACGCACGTGCTTTCCGGTCTGTGGATCGACGAGCACATCCTGCTGGCTCAGCGCCAGCTCCAGCATCTCCTGCGCTTGACCGAAAAGCGACGTGAGGCACCGTTTGGGCACGTACATCTTCACCCCGACGATCACGTCCAGAGCATGCAGAATGGCAGGGAGTGCGGGGTACTCGACCTCATCCAACCGGGCGCCGATCTGCTCTCCCATCGCACGCAGCTTCTGTCGCGTAGGCTCCGCGTGTAACGCCCCGCGACCGCCATCGCTGACTCTGTTGTAGCACACACGGATCGACGTGAGAGCAGCGCTGGCCATGTGCTGGTTAAGCTGGTCTGCGACACAAATGCGCTCAATCAACCGCTCGCACACCTCGAGTCGGAGAAGACGGAATTTACGCAGCACATGGGCAAGCGTCGCGCACTCGTGTGGGGTGAGCTGATGGATGTGGTTGGTCGCCCGCACGGCGAGCGGCTCCAGATGGAAGGGCGTCATGTCATGGACGGAGTAGCACTGAAGGATCCCCAGGAGGGAGGGAAGGTCCAGCTCGTTGGCGAAGAGACCCACGCGCCGCTGCATGGCGCCGAGGATCTTGCGTCGAATGTCCAGTGTTTCCTTCGGGCAGCCTCGGCGTGTTTTGAAAAGCTTCGTCGTGAGCGCTTTGATCGTCTGGAGATCAATCGCATCAAATAGAGAGGGCCGCAGCAAGACCTGCTCCAATCGATTCCACAGGTGACGGTTGTAGAAATTGGCGGCGATCATGTAGGTACTCACGTAGAGGACATCATCGGGTGCGAGCACACCGTCGCCCTCACGGCGCAGCGTCTCTACCGTCAGTGATCGCATCACCATCACGTACGCGTCCGCATCAATCCAGCCGCGCTCGTGCAGATTGACGGCGTAAAAAAGCGTGCGACGAATCTCGTGCATGCCCGCCTGGCGCATCACCGACGGCTGACGCGCACTCTCGACGAGGTTCGCCACTTCCGCCGCTGTCATCTCCTTGAGCTCCTCGAGCATTTCATTGAGACTGTCCTCGGAGAGGATCACAGCCTCCCCGCCGAGCGCCTCCTGAGCCAACTTCTGCTGCTCTAGCTCTTGTGTTTTCGCCAGAGCTTCCGAGAGCACATCGCAGTGGCTCGTGAGAGCGGTCATCGGCACCGTGAGCACATCCTCGCCTGACCCAGATCCGGGTGTGTACGTGACAGCGACACCGCTCGCTGCGGGTGCGCTGCTCGCATCCGGTGAGGGGGCTGTACCCGTCGCGTGCGTCATCGCATCGCTCTTGTGGTTGACCATAGTCGCTGCCTGGTCCAGCTCTGTCCAGGGTGCGGTGACCGACGTACTTGCGATCCCTCGCGAAGCGTGGACGAGCGCTGTAGGACGACGACACACACCAAATCGCCAAGAAGCTGGTCGTGCCTGCAACAACCCACGCAGGCACGCACTGCGTGTACGTGACAGCCAGACAGAGCTCACAGGCATGCGACGTACCTACGAGTGAGCTTGACAAAACAAATTTCGCAAGTAGAGAAAATATACTCGGAATGAAGTCGACTTCTATCTATCTATTTGTGAAGGCAGTAAACGCGCGTATCCAGGTGACCAGATAGGGGATACGAAAAGATGGGTGGGCATCGTGTGCGGAGCGATGCTGAGTGACGGGAAAACAAAACATGAAGCACCTAGCGGAGGCGGGTGTACTCTCCTCGTGTCACCGTAGGTACGAAATTAAGCGCAGGCAAACAGAGAACAGCGGAAACAAGTGTACGCGTGTGTGTGTGTGTGTGTGAAATGCCCTATTCTATCTGTGCATACTCCGGTCAATTGACGTGACTGGGGCGGCAGGACTCTGAGGGTGCTCAAAGAGAGAGAGAGAGAGACGCACACACACACACACACGCAAAGGCGCTGGGAGCGAAGTACTGGCGCATTTCATCTCCTCCGCCTCGCGTTCCTGCGAAGTACTCGGGATCACCTTCCCTCTTTTGTTGCTGTACGGGGCGGAGTGCTGAAACAAGTGCGCTGGTAGGTCAGAGAGCCTCCTTTTTTTTTTTTTTTGTGGTTAACGGTGAACAGTAGGATGAAGGTGGTACAATCGGCACAGCAGACTAAGAGACGAACAAAAAAATCGTGAAGATAAATGAGGTAAATGTAGACAAAGGAAAAAATAAAAGGAAGAAGTAACCAGATGAGGACTTCTCGCGTTGAGCATGCCCAATAGAGAAAATCACGAATGAGCGGAGAGCATGCGCAATGCCTATCTTCGCGCGTGACAACAACAACGGAATCACACGCGAAGAGAAATGCGTTGACAGTCAACATCACAAGAGGGAAAAAAAAAAGAAACATTCCCAACAACAAAGAAATGTATCTCCGTCCTCCGGTCATGTCATCTTAATCTCTGCTTCGTCTTTATGCATCTGCTTCCGTTTTATTTTTTCCTGTTCTCCTTGGTCTCCTCTCTAATGAAACAATCAAAAGTAAAAGAAGATAGTAACCGCGTGTCAATACATGGAAGAAGGGGGGAGGGGGATCAGTGTGATGTGGGAAAGCACACTCTTCTCTCATTACATACACGGCACTCACACGAAGATTGAAGATCCCGATATTTGGGAAACAAAAACATGGCGTGCCGATACGCCTGACCTAGATCACGTTCTGCATTACATCAGGAAAACAAAAATGGAAAAGCGGAGTTTCGTCGTTCTCTCCTTTCCGCAAACGCGTACAGGCTGCCTCATGCGCGTGCTGCACCTTGCGGGCTAAGCACAAGGTGTGTCCGCCACCCCGCCTCTGTGTCTCTCTCTGCGTAGATTTGTGTTGACAGCAGCTTAGAAGCCGCCATCCGCGCGCTCAGTGCGCTTTACTTCTGGCGCAGCGGCACCGAGAGCGGCTCCCATTTCAGAAGACGGAACAAAGCGATGAGGGTAGAGAAGTTGACGCAGCGCGGCCCGCTGACGCGTCCCATGTGACGCCTTTCCGGTCTTCACGACCGGTAGCGAGCCGGCGGCCGACGTTGAACGTGCAGCCTCCTGGGCGCCACTGCCGTCGTGCTCGAAAAGGAGACGATCATCCATCGGAATAAAAGCCGAGCAGTGCTGCGAGTTGTGATGGAGAGAGCGGCTCGCAACCGTTGGTGGCGTCGAGAGCGACGGGGAACGCTGTGAGGGTGTACTGAGGAACGATCCGACCGCCGCCGCGGAACCGGCGGCGATTTTCAAAGAAAGTGGTGGGCGGGTTGTACGAATGGGAGGCATATTTGGCGCCGCGATGTGATCGGGTCTGGCCACGGACACGTCGGGAGCTGCCACAGCCGTGTTCGTGGCCTGCGCGGCACTGTCATCGCGGGGGCTTTTGAGCACGCGGCGACAGTAAACAAGCATCTTTGTCTGACGCGCAGCACGTGAAGCGCTGACCTGAGATGGGCGGACTGGCGCCACCGGTGCGTTCATCTGTCCAGATCGCGCGGCGACACGCGGCGCTGTGGGTGGGCGCGGGCCTCTGATAGGCCTTGACTCGACTGTCGTCTTCGGTCGTGATACGTGAGGTACGTTCTCACCGGAAGCCGGCTGCTGCACTGTGGATTCTGGAGAACCGTTTGTGACCACCGGTGACGAGGCCCGTCCCTGCGCAGAGCGGCGGCTTCTGTTCGGGACGCCGGCCTGGAGCAGCATAGAGTGTACATCATCTGTCGACACGTGCAGCGCTCGGCGGAGGGACCCCGATCTGGCAGCTCGCTGCGAGAGCGAGGCGCGATCTGGCCGCGCAGATGTGGGCATGGGCGCGCTAACTATTGACGCGATCGAACCTCCGGTGACCCCGGCGCCTACAGACATCGGCGTGTTTGCGAAGGGCAACGAGACCCGCTGCCCCGCTACGCTTTTGGGTGACAGAGAGGGTAGCGGCTCCGACGAGACGCACTTCCCGAACGCCCAGATACGTCCAACAGAAGGCGACGGCACCCGGCGAAGTGGCCACTCCGGCCGCATCCCCACAACAGACGACGAGTCTGACGCGAGCACCACCGAGTTCTTCCGTACACGCGATCCGTCCGCGACATAAGCATGTGTCGCATTGGAGCCTAGGCTCTGCAGGAGTGCCCGGAACTGACGCTCATCGAGATCCAAAAGGTCGTGAAAGTCCCCGTTCTCCACAGCAGCCGGCACGGCCTCCATGCCTCCGCTGTGCGCACCCTCCAAAATCGTCCAGGACAGCTCCTCCGGCTTCTGCGGCAGGGCGATGGAGCCGCGCTTGTCCACAGCGGGGGTGGCGCGCTCCTCGGCGAGCTCCACGTCCTCGCGGCTGTGCGTGGGGAGCACAGGCTCGACGGTCTGCTTCTGCGGCAGGGCGACGGAGCTGCGCTTGTCCACAGCGGGGGTGGCGCGCTCCTCGGCGAGCTCCACGTCCTCGCGGCTGTGCGTGGGGAGCACAGGCTCGACGGTCTGCTTCTGCGGCAGGGCGACGGAGCTGCGCTTGTCCACAGCGGGGGTGGCGCGCTCCTCGGCGAGCTCCACGTCCTCGCGGCTGTGCGTGGGGAGCACAGGCTCGACGGTCTGCTTCTGCGGCAGGGCGACGGAGCCGCGCTTGTCCACAACGGGGGTGGCGCGCTCGTCGGCGAGCTCCACGTCCTCGCGGCTGTGCATGGGGAGCACAGGCTCGACGGTCTGCTTCTGCGGCAGGGCGACGGAGCCGCGCTTGTCCACAACGGGGGTGGCGCGCTCGTCGGCGAGCTCCACGTCCTCGCGGCTGTGCGTGGGGAGCACAGGCTCGACGGTCTGTTTCTGCGGCAGGGCGACGGAGCGGCGCGCCTCGCGGCTGACTGGCATTCGAGGCCATACCACGCTTACACTATCCTCCGATTCGGCGGGAGGCGTCACGGTGCGTAGCACTACCGAGGATACGCTCTGTGACGACTGGGGGTCCTCGCGCTCGTAAGCCACCAGGCGCGGAGGTTCCTCGTCGACATCATGCATCCACTGGGAATCGCGGCGGGCTATGGCTTGGTGTGCCGGCTCCTCGGCGGCGTGGAGCGGCTGGCCAGGCACGCCCGTCTGCATCGCGATGGAGCGGCGGCGTGTTTTCTCCGATTGTACGCATGGCCGCGGGTCGGTGTCGTTGACACCGCCGACTTGAATACTAATGGTGATGCCTGCGCCATCGTCCGCGGGCACGGCAGCGCTGACACGCGCGGTGAGAGTCGCTGGAGTCTGTTCGGGCTGAGCGCTCGTGGGCAGAGGTACAGAAGGACGGCGCACGACACAGACCGCGGTGGGGTTCACCGTGGTGACCGCGTCCTCTGTGGTTACTGTGACGCGCCCATCTTCTGGGTATGCGCCTTGGAGTGCGATGGAGGGGCGGTGCACGAGCCGAAAGGGCTCAGGGAGAGGGGCTGCGCTCGGCGCGGACTCAACGGTGTCGTCGCGCAGGTCTGTCCAGCTGTCACTCTTCGTGTCATCGCCTTCGATTGCCTCAAGAGTTGCCACCCGTGCGCGCTCAGCCGCCTGTGAAAAAAGTATGTGCTCCTGCACGTGGATCGGCTGCATGTTGTGACAGTCCGAGAGTACGTTTCTGTGCGCCACACGTCCAGTCCAGATAAGCGTCACGGGCTTGAGTGGTGGGGTGGACGGCGTGGAGAAGTCTTTGTGTACTCTGTTCAAGTGGGTGGACAGCTTCTTGTGGACAAGTGGCGTTGCTGGTCGGCTGCTGCTGCGGCGGCTTTCGACCGTCCGCGGAGACGCTTCGGCTTTCGCATTGGCAGAGCGTAGTAAGGAGAGCTCCTTCCCAGGCTTCGGTGGCGCGGCAGGCGCGACTTTTTCCTCCGCCGGCGCCGCCGCTACGGTGCTGCCTTCTGGGTACCGCGGCGGCTTTGGCAAGAAGGGCGACAGGTACGGCGGGCCAAGGACCTTGTCGTCCCAGTAGGAAGAGATTTCCTGAATTTCAGACAAGTGGAGGCTGACGTTGTCGATTTGGACCTCACTGCGCGGGATCGGTGCGGGACAGTACAGTGGAACAGAGCGCGGGGCATCCTTGCTGAGATTCGTCAAGATAGACGACGAGGATAGTGACGAAGCAGCTCGCTGTGGATGCGTCGACGTCGACTTGTTGGTGCGCCGGGCTACCTTACGGGGACGCTTGTTGGGTGGGCTCCGCGAGTTGCGCACGAAAAAAGCATCCACCAGACATTCCTGGGCTTCCTCGTGAGGCTCATCCTCTTCCTGCCGTTGCTCAGCCGCCTCCTTCGCGTTCTCGTGTTGGTGAGGGCGCCGGAGATGTGGCGATGCTCGACGGTGTTGAGGGGACGCGTCGAATGTGTCCACGACTAACTCCTCCGCGGCTTCTTGTCGCTCCTGACCAACCATCTGCACTCGATCATCGTCTTCAGCGCTGTTGTTGTTGTTGTTGTTGGCCTTCGCGTTCGACGATGACGTGACACGGCGGGGCCGGGATGCGTGCCGACGAGGCGGTGCAGCATCAAAGGACGGTACTGACCCGTCCTCCGCGTCGCGTACGTTCGTGCGAGGCGCGTGACGACGCTGACGGCGCGGTAGGGGGCATTGACGCAACTCGAAGACGTTCACCAAAGACTCAGCGGCGCCTTGGCACACGTTCTCGTCGCCAAGGGACGACCCGCTCTGAGAGCGCAGTGAGGGCGAGCGCGCGCCGAGCGTGTTGGCCGCAACGTCGCCGGCTTTATGGCTAGCGTCACCCACCACCGCATCCTTTGATAACTCGCGTGAGGGCTGGGCCTTCCCACGGCGCAGACGCTGCTCAGGTAGTTCACGTGAGGCTCGACGGCGGGTGCGGGTGGCATCGAAAGCATCCACCGTCATCTCGTCGACGCCATCGATGGGTCCAAAGGCACGTGAATCCTGAAGAGCCGGAGTGTGGTGCCCTGTGTGCGTCGAGAGCGAGTTGTTTCGCGTCGGAGCAGACGTCGAGGTGCTTGCGGTGGCGCCGGCGCTGTGGGAATCTCTCCTATCCTCCACGTCCCCCTTTGTGGACGGTATCGACGGGGTACGACAGCGCTTGTCACGGGGTGCCAAAAGTTCCACGAGTGGTGCATGCACGTGTGACACAAATATGGGTATGTCGTGGCACGACTCCACTTGTGCGCCGTGCAGTCGGCGAGGCGTCGGCGAGCGCAGCCGTCGTTTGACCGGTCGGGCCTCACGCCCTGCCTCTTCGCGCGCGAGTTTTTCACGAACCTCATGAGTCCATAGCGCGGAGAGTAGTTGGATCGCGGCCCCGATATCAGCGAAGAAGGCCCACTGGGTCTCCGGTGACAGGTTACCATTCATCTCCGCCTCGACACGAGCGCCTGCGTCCCTGTCCACATCGCACGACAGCGCTTGGGCAAGGACCGCACACGCCGACGCCGCGTCAACACCGAGGCCTGCGCGCAAGGCAGCCTCCTCGGGGCACGAAGCCGCACTTCCATTGATGTCAGTCCATCGTGCTGCGCCGAGCGAGTGGCTGAGCAACCCTTGAAGCTGGAGGAGCGCGTGAAGCGGCGCCGCATACGCGCGCGTGGTGACGGCGTACTGAAGAAGGCCATCGATGTGCTGGCGAAGCACGGATGCGGTGGTGTCGCTGGTCATCGCTGACCTCGACTCGGCCACGCTTGTGGGCCGTGGAACCAGCGCTGTCGAGTGCGCGGCGGCCGCGCCACCCCTCTCCGAACCCCTGTTCTGTGCGTGTGCCGCAAGCCGTGACCCCTCGTGCCTTGTCGGCGCGGTGTGACGACTCGCGCCGCTGGTACGGTGCATCTGCGAAAGAGCACTCGCCGGTCGTTGTTGTTGTTGTTGTGTATGAGGCCCGTGAGTCGCAGACGTTGTGGCTGTCGCCGTCCACGCAGGCCGGGCAGCTGGGCCAAGGGGAGGTCGGCCCAAGGCAGCGTTGGTGCTCGGTGTGGACGACGCTGGGAGCGCGCCGCTCGCACTACCACTTCGCACTCGCGCAGTACCGTTCCGACGTACCGGAGAAGTGGACTGCATTGACTCGACGCAAAGCCTCGCAAAAAAAAAAAAAAGAAGGTTCAATGCGATCCTGCTCACTCTTGTTGTTGTTGTTGAGCGAGTCGCTGACCTTCACACAGCAGGGACTATTGGCAGGAAGTTTGCCAGTAAAACTGTGGAAAAAAAAAGAAAAAAACTGTAGAGTCTAAGTGAAGAGTAAAAGGCCGAGAAACAAGAGAGAGAGAGACCTAAAGGTCTACAAGGAAAGGTTGAATACGGTCGGACCGGCTCGAGGGAAAAGACACAGCCGGCGTTTCTCAGAGATTGACTTGCCCAGGTAAGCAAAAATGGATGAAGCGTAGAAATTGAGTCGGACACGACGATGGAGAAGGAGAGAGAGAGGGAGAGAGAGGAAACACTTTTTTTTTTTTTTTTTTAAAGGTGATGCGAAGGGAGCGAAGGCGGGCTGAGCGAGGAGCGGGCACCTGATCCAAATGAAGAGTAACGCGACGTCAGTGCCACGTCTTGAGCCGTGCCGTAAGCGAGAGAGCGACATCCAGTCCCACAAAAGCGAAAAACACACAAAAAAAGAACAAAAAGCAAAGGCCGCACCGCGGTTCAGGGTCCTGCTCAATTTCATGAGTGTGGCAATTCTGACCACTCACGTGTGCGTGTGCGTGTGTGAGGCATCCGGTGAGGCGTACGCGCACACCAGATATTGGCCGTGTCCCATGGCATCGGGGGAATGAGGTCGGTTAATACGCTTTCTTCGTATTCCTGCAAGAGCGGAAAAGGAAAAAAAAAAGGAAAACGAGAAATAGTACAGTACATCGGGCAAACGCACTGCCAAAAAGACGTGTGTGTGTGTGTGTTTGTGCAGCGCCATGACATTCCTGTGGATACGCGTCATCTTGTCGTTCGCACCTTCGCTCCACTCCTTGTTGACGGCGCATCGCCAGGCACGACGGCGAAGAGCCAAGCAAGAGCAGACGAAATCCAGCTAGGGTACATAAGAAGACGCACTTCAGTAAGAGAGAGTGAAAGAAAGATAAGAGCGAAAAACCAACTCGAGAGGCACCGCAATAAGAGCCACGCACGTACGTACGCACACAGCTAGCCTCCCTCAGTAGAGGCTTTCGTCGCCGCGCTCATGGCGCTCTCAAGTGTTGAGAGCCTTTTGATTTCACTCACGAGCTGTTGATTCGCCTTTTTGAGGTAGCCGAGTTCCTCCTCTTGTAGCTTTTCTGAGCTCGCTTTTTGTTCTTCGAAGCGCTTGAGCAAGCCGTCGTGTTTCGCACGCAGCTCGTTGACGCGATTCTCAAAACGCCTCACCTCGCTCTCCAGTTTCGTCTTGTCGTCGAACAAGTAGCTGCGCAGATCACGCTCAATACTTTTGCGCGCGGCGTACTGGCAGGCGCTGTCAAAGAGCGTGTCGTACGCGTCTGTCGAGAGGCTCATATGCTGGTCGAGCTCTTCCATGAGCAAGCCGCGCTCAGGGCACAGAACGGTGACCTGGCGCATCAACTCGCGGTAGCCATCCCGGAAGATCGCTTCACGCGTGACACACAGCGAGCCTTCGGGGCGAGCGTGCTCCGCCTCACAGCGCTCGGCGAGGTGCTGATGCAGCAAAAGCACGTCAATGCGCGAGGTGTGGGCTGTTGAGGCCACCTGCATCCACTGGGGCTCGGCGGCATCGGCCGCGTCGTCTGCTGCACCGTGTGTCCGCGCACTAGTCATCTCACTTCCGCTACCACTGCTCGTACTATGTTGGTTTTTCGTGGACACAGGAATGGGTTGGAACAACCGTGCGAGAGCCTTTTCCGCCGTCAGCGCCTGCGCGGATGACGACGCGCCTGCCTGCGGGTCTGCGCTCATGATGTCCGTTGTGGGGTTGAGACCCGCACTCACGGTCTCGTCGCCTGTACCATCGAGAGGGGCTAGTCGGCGCGGTTGTCGAGAAGCACTCGCAGCCGCCTTCGACGCACTTGGCAAGAGGATTGATGAAGTCGTCCCTGACCGTCGTGCGGCACTGCGCGAAGTGGCGCCGCTCCGGGCAGCCGATGAGGAGGCGGCAGCGACGAGTGCCGCACGCTTTTGCTGTTGGTGTTGTGCGTTGAGCGCCGCGGTGGCCGCGGCCGCAGAGACGAGTGGTCTGCCATCCGCACCCACACCCGCTCCAACAATAGACGCTGCCTTACCTGTGTGATGCACGGCACTAGTCGAATGACCCTTGAACGATACACCCAAGGCCGCCGCGTTGCCAGAGCCGTTCACCTCACCACGTTGTGTAAGCTCGACAGCGGTTTTTCCCAGCATCTGCGCGCGGCATTCTTCCGTTGGGATACACTGGAAGAGGATGGTGCCCTGCGCACTGTACGGATTCTCCGAAGGGAGAGACGCCATGTGACAAGAGAGACGCAGAAGATTATCTCGCGACTCGACAGTGCTTTTTTCTTTTCTTTTCTTTTCTCTCGAACAAAAACAAAAACAGAATAAGTTTTCTGCTATCAGCGTGACAAGGAAACAAGAAGGCGAGTCTGACGAGATACGACACTGCGCCGAGATGTTAAACAGAAAAAAATGAAAGCTGTCGAGATGCTGACAACAGGAGGTATAAGGTTGTGTGCGAGACAGAGAGAGACAGAGGAGGAGAGCGATGTGGAATGGATCTGTGATCGAGACATGGTGCCTTGCTAGCGCACCCTTTGGGAAGCGGTGAATCGCCTCGGTGTGGGCACCGCGAAACAACAACAACAACAAAGAAAAAAAAAAAAACGAATGGAGAGAAGCAAAGGATCCGGGAAGAAGCTGTGCAACAATTCCGTGAGGTTGTAAGTCTTGGGGGGGGCACGACGCCCTCGTCGATACGATGCGAGGAGAGGAGCTGTCGACCTGGCGTTTCACTTTTTGTTTTTTGTACTCACGAACTTACGCGCTGCGCGTAGGGGAGCGATGGGGGCATGTGGCCGCATAGACAGATTAGGCAACAGTAAGATGATGAAGAGAAGGGAGGTGCATACGTGTGTACACACGGTGGGGGAGACGTCACGTCACACGTCCATTCACAGTCCAAGAGCGGTCGTGGCTCGGGATTGGTAAATCTTAAGCGCTGCACGGGCCTCCTTATTGTACTTTTGAACGCGCAGGGCCTCCTTGAGCACTTCTTGTTGCCGCAGATACCACTTCCGCATCTTCTCTGCGGAGCCGCGTGCGGACGCAGGCGGCTGAGGCAGTGTGAGGGGTGAAAAATAGTTGTCCTCGTCGTCGACGCTCTCTGCGGGCTCCGCGGTGTGATGGCGAGTTGCGGCAGTGCGCCCCATGGCCTCCTCCCTCTCCTCCTCCTGGCGTGTGGCGATCGGACTGCTCTTTTCGGATGCGCACGCTTCATTCTCGCGCGTGGTTGCCGGGTGACGTCGGCGTGGCGGGTGCAAAAAGAGGCGGGTGACGTTCTCCTCTTCCCGGCGGAGTGCATCGAGTCTCGCCGTCAGCGCGTCTGCAGTCGGCTTCACCACTTGAGCGAATGACACTGTCGCCCCTGCGACGGTTTGACTGCCTTTGTTCTGTGGCTTCGACTCCGCGCACTCAGAGGACGCAGCAGAAGTAGCAGCGTCACCTTGGTTTTCGCCTGCCGCAGGGGCAGCGTCCGCCTCTTTCTCGTCTCGCGTGACCACACCACGGGTTGACGGTACGGGATGTGACGTTGTTGTGTCGCCCGTCAACAAGGCTGCGCTTGACAAGCTGGCCGTCGTCATGTAAAAATCTGAACTCGTCAGGCGGGCAGACCAAGGCGAGGAAGAAGTATCGGAGGACTTCTGGTGTAGATTCAGGTAGGACCACAGCGGGCCACCGGGACGTAAGTCGGTGTGGGTGCCGAGACCCACCGCGTTGACTGTGGACGTGTAGTTACCGAGCGCGGCGTGCGCTTCGGGGTACAATGCACTAGGCTTTCCCGCACTGGCGCCACGAGGGGAGCAGACGGACGCCGAGGCGAAGAGCCCGGCTCGACTTTGCGACCCAGTGTGTACGGAAAGAGCCACTCGTGGCACGCGAGGCATGTGCACGTCCTCGCTACGCTGCACACTCGCTAGATCGCGTGCGAGGCTGCTGTCGACATTCACCGCTCCCAGAAGCGCACGCATCGCGAGGGACTGGGATTGCTGCCACATGAGCGCTTCCGGTGACTGTGCCGCGGACACACGCGCGTGGCTGACCTCTGCCGCGCTTCGTAATGGTCCACCTTCACGCGTCGCGACCGTCCTTGCCGTGCCGACGAGCGCACCGGCGGGAGCACGCAAGGGGGTAAGGCCCTGTGCGACGCGCGTCGCCCAGCCGCCGTGCGCGTCTTCAAGGTGCACACGATACACGTTTCCCACATCGTCCCCGACGATCCAGCTCAGAGGCTCCCACCCACTCCACGCAGTGCCTTGACGCTGTGACGCGAGTCGCGATGATGAGCCCTCATACGGACGCCGTGGTAGGAGAGCGAGCGCTTTGAGGGGTGCGGAGGCGTACAGCACGGCCTTCTCGACTAGTTTCAAGCGGTGCGTGGTCCGCTGTGTGCCATGAGAGAGTGTGGACATGACGGCATCGCCGCGCTCAGAATCTGGCGGTTTGGTGCTCGGTGGACGCCTGAGGGTAGACGCTGCACCAGCAGCGGGTCCCGCACGTCGCGTGTTGAGGTTCATTTGGGGACTCGCCGGTGGTGAGCGCGTCAGTGGTGTTGCGATGGACGCGCCACCTGTTGCGCGAGATGGTGGTGGTGGCGGTGGGGACGAGGCTCGCGAGGTTGCCGCGCGAAGAGGTAGTGATGGGGATTGACTGCTTACGAGTGACCGTCCCGCAGAAGATGAAAAGGCTGCATCATTCGCGTACGTTTGGTGTCGGCCCTCCATCGCATCGCTCACCTCCTTCAAAGCGGTCACGACATCGGCAATACCCAACGACAACACGCGCGTGCTACCATCGCGGCAGGCGACGATGAGGTCGAGTGTTTGTGCGCTGCCTAATGTGTCTGGCGTGTCGGAAATGATCTCGAATGCTGTGCGGCCCTTCGTTGTGAGCCACTGGTGCCTTGTTGACACTGAGAGGGTAAGGGCGTCGACGAGCAGGCTGCCCGACGCGGACGCGAACTGCTGGCCGTATTGGTCTTCATCTGCCGCCTCTTCATTCCGGTCGTGCTGCGCGTCAGAGAGAGGTTCCACAGTCGTTGCGTTGCTCACGTCGTTATTCAGGCTGGCGCTGGCGCTGGTAATGGTTGTGCGCTGTTCCCGCAAGCTGGTGACGTACCAAAGCCAGAGCGTCGTCTCGGCTCCCCCGTTTTCGTCGAATGCGAGCACGTCCTGCGCGCTTTGGGTCGCTCGATGAGGTTTTGTGGCGAAACACAGAAAGAGAAGGCGCCCCTTGTTCGTCACCGCGCAGAGGACGTGTCGCCCCGCGTCGGCCACGTAGCACACGTCGGTCACGGCAACCATCGTCTCATCCTCTACAAGGCGGAGGTGGGTGTCGAACGTGTGATCGCGCCACACCAGCGAGGGTACCTTGCGCACCTCAAGGGCCGATACGCTGTTGTACCGGAACGACGCGAGGAAGAAGTTCTGACGGCCAACGACGAGCACATTGTGCGTCTCCACTTGCAGGAATGTCTTCTGACTGGCGGTGCCGGCCCAACCAAAACACACGGTGTGGACATCGCACGACGCGGACGCGAGGCGGCTCATGGTGAGTGGTGGGTCTGCCTCGCTTTCATTGTTCATTAGACCGTAAATCGATGTGCTCAGCAGCTCGGTGAGGTCCTTCTGTGGGCCACGCCAGGCCTGCACACCGCAGCGAAAGGACAACGAAATAGCAGCAAGCAGCTCCTCGCCCACAGACGGCGTGAGAGGCACGGCTGAGCCGGTGCGCGTTGTCGCAGGAGCGTGCGGATGCGCAGAGACGCTGCGCCCATCCGGCACCTCTTCGGCGGTGTGCCTCAACCACTGCAGACGTTGCCGCTGTACGTAGTGGACGCGCTCTGCGGACACGTCAATATCACGTGGTGCGTTGAGGCGCACATGCGTGTGCGAAGTCGACTCGTCTGAATCGGAGCCGTTCACACCCCTGTCCTTGTCACCGTGTAAGATAACCGTTCTCTCGCACGACTTGTGCTTGCTCATCACCTTGTCTTCATCGTAGCGCCGCGCGGACGCATCCGGATGAGATGTGACGTCTGTGTCGTACGCTTGCATGGCCGTCACGGCAGACGTCGGCCCCGCCTGCGCTTCAAGCTTCGCCTCTGGGGGCTGCTGGTCATCCTGTTGCTGGAGGGCGAGAGAGACGGCGCTGGTGTAGACGTTGAAGTGAACTGTGTCCCCGCTGGAGCACAGCGCGGTCACGCGAGACGTCGTCACGGGCGCCGAAGTGGAGGTGGACGGTGTAAGGCGGCCGAGGTCATGTGCGACTGCCTTCTGTGCTTCCGTGGCATCGGCGACTGCGACGGTGACGCCGAGCGCGAGATCTGCTGCCTCTAAGGCGATCACCGGGAAAATGCCCTGGCGCGGCACAGGGACGCGGAGGAGGAGGCGGCCCTCACGACGACTGAGACCAGGTTGCGACGACCACACGTACACATCCCCAGAGGCGACACCGGTGACGATGCGGGTGTTTGACAAGGCGAATGCAATACTTGTCACGCGCCAGCCGTTGTGATGCAGCGACATGAGGGGCTCATAGACAGCGGCGGACAGGTCACTCGCATTTCTGTTCGCCTCCCCTTTCTCCCCGTTCTCCGTGTCGTCCTCTCCAGCAGTTCTTTGCTCGCGTTGATTGACAGCCGCCCGCCTCCCAGACACGTTTTCGTCCTGCGCACCCCGCTCATCGTCATAACCTCCTGTGGGTGCCTCGTCAACGACGGCACCGGCACGCTGACGACGACCGAGACGGTGGGCTCGGCGATCGCGTTGGGTGAACAGTGTGTCTCCATCGCCATTCTTTCGTCCAAACACAAAGGCGGTCCCATCGGCAGAGCCAGTCACGTACACACTGCCGTCAGCGGCGACGCATACGCACGTCACGGCTGCCGAGTGCGCCGTCGGCGTCGCCGGCTCTGCGTGTGCCGCCGCTTCCACGCGCCACTGCTGCACAGTCGCGTCCAACCCCGCAGACACCAAGATCCCACGGTCTCTCACAGAGGTAAACTGCAGACCTGTGATGGCATCGTGATGCCCGTTAAGCGCACACAAAACCGTACCCGTGACGCCGGCGTAGCTCACGCGCATCTGCCCTCTTACATCCGCCGAAGCCAACAGCTTACCGTCACGCGAGAAACTCAAGGCACTGATCGGTGCGTGATGGAGGTGTGTGAGCGTGCTACTCTCCAGCCCTGAGGCGAAATCAACAAGCGAGATCGCACCTGAGTAGGTGCCCACCGCGCACGTGACGACCATCGATGGCGCGAAGTGCACCACCCGCACCGGGGCGTTCAGCGTGAACTTCATCGAGGCGAAACGCGGCGTGAAGTCGTCGTTGCTTCCACCGGTTTCACCGTTATTCTCCTCTGCCCGACTACCCTCAGCCGTTGTCTTCCCTGGGTGACGGGCGACAACATCGCTCAGGTGCACGAGGAAGACGGTGTGGTCCCACGCGCCAGTGGCGAGCACATCACCGTCACGATGGAAAGCGACGGACGAAATGGGAGCGCGATGGTGGCGAAGGACGTGAAAAGGCTGCAGCCGTGTGCGCTTGTCGCCACCGAGCACGAAGGCGCCAAAGCGATTCGTCGGGATGCCACCGGGGCCGCGTCGCGTACGCGTTCTTGTCGTTTGCTTGTCATCTGTCGCCTCCAGCCTGCGCTGAGCCGCGTCCTCAACAGCATTCAACAGGCTGTGCGTGGTTGACACCGTTCCCAGCAAGTCCCACAACATGGCATGCGCATCGTAGCTGCCTGTGCAGACGTACGCCTCCGTCGGATGGACGGCGATGGCGCTGATACACCGAAGGTGTGCGCTGCCCACTTGAAGCAGTGAGTTGTCCTCGAGGCTCCAGACGTAGAGCAGGCCTTTCTCACAACCCGAGACGAGCGTGTGAGGGCGGCTCGGCAAGAAGCTGATGGCGGTAACAGCCGAGACGTGCTTGAGAGCGGCTTTGAGTTGGTCAGGCGCGGTGAGGGGTGCGACGCGTGCGTAGCCGTCGGCGAATCCCAGGGCTACCTCCTTCCCGTCGGGGCTCGCCGCCAGACATAGCACAGGTTGCGAGGCGGCCGGTCGAAAGCTAGACAAGCGCATGCCCGCGCCGTGTTGCGAAACGTTGTCCCACTGCACCCACACGTCACCAGTCTGCGTGTCGTCTTCGTCGTCCCCGTGACTGTCCTTGTCGGCACCGGTGCTCCCGCTATATACGTGGGGCGTCACACTGCGACGTTGAGTGGGTGTCCGACGGGCGGGAGGGGAGAGGACGAGCGTCGCGGTGTCTGTCGACGCGGCGAGTGCACGCGAGGCACGTCGCGCGCGGAGTTGGAACAACAAGCGATCCAGCTCGTCATGTTCAGCTTCCCCTCGCGCCGCTGTGCCCGTCGGGGAAGCGACCGCGGTGGATGCACTGTGGGTAGTGTCCGGGCCAGCGTTGTCAGCGCTGACAAGACTGCCGTCGCGACACTGGAGTTTCCAGTTCAGGTAGTCCGCGGTGCTGTACCGGCTGATCGCCTTGTAGGTCGGGGACATGTTCCGCACGCACTGCACCAGCAAAGACGGCCTGACAAGCAGTGTTTGGTAGTGCTGCTCGAAAAAGTGCACGAGACTCTGCGCGGTGCTGGCCACCTCGGTGTTGCGGTGCTCGCAGAGAGGCACGAGGAGGCCCACAAGTTGTGCCAGCCACTGTGTGGTACTACCGCCCGAGCCTCGAGAAGAAGCTGATGCACCCGCACGCGTGCTGTGAGAGCGACGGCGTGTCTGCGAACGCTCAGCACCGGACGGCTCTTCCAGGAGGCGTTCAAGGAACGGCAGGTAGCCGGTCAGTGTGAGCACCACATCGGCACGTCCGGCGCGCGCTGCATCATGTAAAATGCTCAGCAGCTCGTGAGCGGAGTAGCGCGATGCGGTAAACAAACGCGGCGATGACGGATCGACCGCGCTCTGGCGGACAGACTCGATCACGCGGTGCAAGAGCTTGCGTGTCCCGTGCACATCCGTCGCAGGCCGCAGCGGTTGGTACAAGAGCTCCGCCAGGATGAGGGCCTCGCGTGCGGCGACCGAGTCGGCAGTCGTCGCGCAGTACGTGTTTGTGATCGCCGTCGCAAAGAAAGAGTTGCGTAAGGTCAAGTTTCCGCCCCGCGAGGACGTGAGCCCGGTGGTGCTGAGGAGATCCACGAGGCCGGAGACAACAGCCGCGTTCGTGACCAGGCGGTACAGCGTGTGTTCCATCACACCACCGGCGGAATCACGGAGGGAGAGCGTCGTCAGTACTTGACGACACGTAAGCGCGTCGAACTGACTCTCGAGAGAGGCGAAGAATTGCCGGTAAAGCGAGCCGATGGTGGTTGGAAGTTGACGAATATCCTGGCGCAGTGTGTCAAAGGCACTGAAGAGACGCAGGTGCAGCATGGCCGCGGTGAGGTAGCTCGGGTGGCTCGCGTCGCGCTTGTGCAGGAGCGCGTTCAGCTCATTGACGTCCATCGTCTCTTGCAGCACCTTGCCGTAGAGAGTGAGGTGGCGACGCACGAGGTCCGCGCGGTCAGGCAGTGTCAACAGGGGCAGCGAGCACACCAGCGCCGGCGGCACGCGCGCCGAGAAGGCGTCTGCGAACGGTGAGTTCGTGTCTGTGGCGATGATGAAGCGCACAGCAGGGGCTGCACCAGGGTTGACGATCCAGCCCATATACTGAAGAAGCGTCTCCGCGTCCAGGCATTTCTCGGGTGCATCGAGAAGGACGACCACACTCATGTCTGTACGCGTGTTAATAGCTCGGTAGATTTCGGGGAAGCGCTGCACAAGGTGGTTGGTCGAATCGCTCTCGTCGAGCTCAACCTCGTCGTACAGGCCGGAGTGATGGACGAGGGCGCGTGCGAGGCACAGAACAAGAGAAGAGAGCTGCATGCTGGTGCTCCCGTCCGCCTGCAGCGCGTAGTAAACGACCGCCTGTGTGTCCGTCTCGTGCGCTTGCAACTGCTTCGCCAACGCGGCCAAAGCCGAGGACTTGCCGTCTCCGTCGTTGCCAGTCACGATAAGCACGTGGCTGCGCGCTTGGCCAGTGACCTCGAGGCCGAGCTGCTCCGCTAACGCCGTCTGCTGCTGCTGCTGCTGCTCATCAGCCTCGTCGGTGCTCCCTTCGGTTCCGGCCTGCGTGGCAGTCAATCGCCAAGACGGAGCTTTGACGTCGCCACCAGGCCCGGGCGCTGTTCCGTAAAGGCCACGACCGCCGCTCGACAACATGACGTCGTCGGCGGCATCAAGAAGCGCGCTTGGGACAGTCCCTTGAAGGGCGAAGCCCGCCAGCTGCTCGAGAAGCTGTGGTGGGGGAACATACACCTTGCAGAGATCGTCCATGTAGAGCTGCAGCGCCTCCTGCTGGTTGGTGAAGAAGTCACGCTCGGCAGCGGGGGTGTGAATGCGAGGGTTCTCGGTGACACTGAGGGCCGTAGAGGCGGACGGCGAGGCACAGCGCACAACGGACTTGGTCACCGTATCCGCACCTCCGTCGCTGCGGGTCACCGTCGTTTGTAGGTGACGGTATAGCTGCTGAGAGGAAGAAGACGACGGGCATAGATGCGTGGCGTGAGCTGCCAACTGTTTCTTCTCTCTGCGCTGCGTCTCATTCGCCTCACAGCCATCGAGCGGAGTAATGTCTTGGCCCTTCTCCACCTCGCGCTTCTTCTTCATCGCGCCATCCTTTTCCTCGCTCTTGACTCCGTCAGGGCTCCCAACCAGCGGCACGCCGCACACTTGTGCGATGATCGCGCGTAGGGCGAAGAAGGCTTTGCGAGTGAAGTCCGTCATGTCTAGAAGCACATCCTGTGAGGTGAGGTAGCGCTGTGCCCCACCTGCCGCGGCAGCGTTGTTGACAACAGCTCGGAAGTCACGCGCACCACGACTGTTCACGTTGCTGGTGGCGTCACGTTGGTCACCTGGCCGCCTGAAAAACGCAAGGTACGACGGAATCGAGCTGGGCGAGCGGTGTGCCCAGGTGTGGCGCATCACATATTCCACATTCGCCGCGTTTTGCAGATGAGTACGTTGACCGCCGTCTGCGCCACCCGCCATGGCCGACAACGCGATCGCACCGTCGGGAGAGGTGGCCGATGCGTCCGCACGCCCGATCCCCATGCCACAGGTGCGTGTACCGTCCGTGAATGTGGCAGTGTACGCCACAACCGGGACCCCCTCGTTCGCGAGAAAAGTCTTGAGCCGCGCGATACGTGCAGGCGAAGTCGGTGCGTCAGGGGCGTACACAGCACCGCGCTCGTCCTTTGGCAACGACTGCTGCAGTGCTGTGCTGTCACGAAAGAAGAAGACGGTGGCAGGCGGCGCAGAGGGCAGTAGACGGCGACGTGAGGTGTACACACCGTGCCGCATTTCTAGCTCCGTCACGGAGACGCTGTTCGTCGAACTACGGCCGAGCTCGCTCTTGTTGGGAATACTGACCTGTGCAGCGTCCGCTGGATCCTCTGGCAAGGTCTCGAGCCACGCGTAGTCCTCGATAGGGATGTCTTCATCCACAACGATGCTGAGCGGAGACGGGCATGAGCCGTAGCGGTCGCCGAGCATGCCAATGAAAAACGGCGCACATCGCGAGACGTTGTTTAGACATACAGAGGTGGACAAATACGCGTTCGTCGCATCTTCGGTGATGCCCCAGCGCAGGTCCATCTCCAGGATGTTGACGCGCAGACCGAGGTCAGCGGCCCACCGTCGCAGTCGCGGAAAGACATCGAGTGTGAGGGCGTTGCGCTCGTTGTTCATGTCCAGGAATGTCGAGGAGATGAAGAAACGGCACTCGTAAAAATCCGTCAGCGGGCGCGGCACGTACGCGGCAGCCCCGTCGACGCGGCCGCTCGTCTCCCGCCCAAGGGTGTCTGCGATCGCCACGCGGTGTCTCTCCTCCGCCTCCGCTCTGGCATCAGTGACGTCAGAAGGCATGCGATCTTGTAGGAGAGAACGTGTCGTGTGCGGAGCGGAGGAAGAGAAAGGCGTGGGACGCGCGAAGGTGGCGGCAGAGGATGAGGATGCGTGCGTCTTCGCCATGTTCTGCATCTTGTGTGCGAGAAGCCGCTTGCCCTGCGCACCGCCGCGTGAAGACGCCTTTGAGACCATGATGAACGGTTTTGGCTGATACACGACCGGGGACGTGAAGGTTTCAAAGTGGGCGACACCGGCGTCATCGGTGACTCGCCTACCACGAGCTGTGGGGGGAGCGCCAAGACCTCCATTTGCTGCCGCCTCTGCGCGCGACCGCCCCGTCCCCATGAGTGCTGCCTCTGCACGTTGTGTCAGGGCAGTGAGGCCGTCGTCGGGGAGGAGCCCCAATGAGCCGGATCGTGCGGCTGCCGTACAGGAGGTGGTGGTGGTGGTACGCGCGTGACCCTCGGTGATCGAATGTGAGTACGAGCCCTGCGTAAGACCGGGTTCCTCGCTCAGGTCTGTTGTCCCTGTGATGGTCGTACCCGCACTGCGCTTCGTGAAAGGCCAGGAGGGACCGAGCAGCGTCTCTTCGTCTGACTCTACAATTGTCGCCCTTCTCGCAACGTCCTCAGCGCGTGAGGCCCGTCGCTCCTTCTCTGCCGCCTCGTTCTTCTGGATCGCTTCGAGTGCCCGCTGCTGCTGCACACGACGCCGCGCATCACGCTTGTGTCCGGCGAAGCGCTCGATCTGGAACACCTCATCGGCACGCTCGATATACGGTCGTGGACCACCGCGGCCGCGCTCCGCGATGAGTCGCAGAATGGCATCGCTGAACCCAGTCAGAACGACATCGTTGCGGTGCACGTAACGCTGCGCAGGCGGCACCGCACCGCTTCCGAGCGAGGAAACAGCCGGATGCCCCGTCGTTGGAGGAGGTGGAGCAGGAGGAGGCGTCGTCGCCTTGCCAGCAGGTGCGGTTTCGCTCGAGGTGCTGACGGCGACAAAGATCAAGTTGGGGCTGCAGGTATGACGAAGGCGGTGGAGGTACACGGGAAGGTCACCGAGGGATGGTGCATCGGCGTTCATGCGCCCGTACGTGTGATGGCCCTCGTCAATCACAACGAGAGACTCGAGGGGCCGGCGCCGCTCAATAATCTCATCGAGATAGAAAAAGGGGAACGTGGCCCCAGCGCGGCCGTCCGAGATGGGTCCCTCACGCCGCACGTCATCGTCTCTTGTCTCGCTGTCACGCCTGGAGTCGTCGTGACTATCGCACTCTGCGGCACCTTCCGTAGTGCGGCTGGCCGTGGTGCAGCTTGTGCTCGAGGACGCGCGGGTACGCGTTTCCATGCCTACTGCCTGACTCGGCGACCTGACCTTCGCCGCGTGCGCGCCCAGCATCTCTTCACACACCGTCTTCAGTGACATCACGTTGTCCATGAGGCTCTGTTCGGCAAAGTGCGGAGGATGAAACGTCCGAACTTGGTCGTAGCACGTGACGAGTACGGTGCCGTCCTCGGAGCACTGCTTCACCATCACCGCCAGTAGCACCGCCAACTCGAGCTTCGTGCGCAGCGACTCCACAGGCCCACCGCCGACGGCTTTGAGAGGCTTCAACATAGCGTGCCAGATGCAGAGAACGACCAATGCACTTCCGGGCAGCGGCTGGACGTTGAGGCGGAGGGAGATCATGGTGGCTTCGTTGAGTGCCTCCTCGTACTGGGCGACGCGTGTGCACATGTGCTCCTCTGATGGAAGAGGGGGCTCACACTGATGCAGTACACCGCGACTGTCGCGCACCTTGGGGAAGCGAAGCGGCGTCAATGGTCCACGACCGCGTACAGCGCCACGCCCACTGCCTCGGCCACGGCCACGGCCACTGCCTCGGCCACGACAATCTGAAAGGCTTGCACTAGGGTTCGTACAGTTGCATCGGACCCGCCGCGCCACACCGCGACCTCGACCCCGACCCCGGCCACGGCTCTCATGGCACGTACAACCACCACCGCACTGACAGTCCACTTTGAGACCAACTTCAGCCAGGCGCTCGCGCGCGCACTCAGCGCGTAGGTCGTTCTCTTGCTTCCACGCCTTCGTCGTGTAGTAGTCCGCGAGTGCCCCCTGGACCGAGTAGTACGCGCTCAAGAAACGGTGTGGCATCTGTCCACTTGCCGCAACCTCCTCTTCCGCGCGCAGTCGCGAAAGAATGTACTTGTGCGTCGCATCGGACACATTTCGTGTGAGTACGTTACGTAGGTTGCGGAGCATCGCCATGAAGGGCACCGCTTTTCGGCTGAATAGGCGGTCCCAGACCACACCTGTGTTGCCGTGTCTGGCGAGCTCTGTCTCCCAAATCTCTGGCACTAGAAGCCGCATACGCGTGCCGGCTTGGGTGGCATCGAAAACACGGCATCGCGGTGTGGAGGAAGCGTCTGCGCCACCTCGGCTAGTGGGCAACGGCTCATCCAGCTTCATCGCTTTGAACGCTTCAAACGTGTGTGGGTACCGCTTTCCCAACAGACAGCAGACCAGGTACGACGGTGTGCTCATGTGCAGTCGCCGCACAAGCTGCTTGTATGTGAACGTCCGCTCGCGGGCGAAGATGAATGGCGCAGTCGCACCAGGGTCCTCATCATCATCGGTGTGGACTTCCGTTCCTGAGCCGCTACCATCATCATCATCCCGCGTCTCTTCACTACCGGTGTCGTCGCTGTCGTTCGCGTCACTACCGCGCGTATCAAAGAGATGACTGAAGCTCACCACCGCATCCTCCACTGCCACACACTGACGGCGTGTCTTGGCCGCTACACGCTGCGCTTGGCGGTGCTTCGCTTTCTGCTTGTACTTACGCCGCTTCAGTGCGGCCTCGTTGCTGTACTTGGCCAGTGAGAATTCAGTGAAGCTCTGGAAGCGGGCGACCAGCGCCCGACGCAAGGCAGCTGGGATCACATGACGCGTATCCGCCGCCCTTGTACCACCGGGCGAAGGACTTCTATCCGCGTGACTAGCGGCATCCTGATGCGCGGCGTCGTTGTCGAAGTAGTAGGCAAACGAAGCGACGGCGAGCCAGTCCGACGGCAGCACGACAACTTTTTCCATGTAGCCCTCAAGAAAAGGCAGACACTTGGGTTCACGTGCGCACAGCGCGATAAGGAAGTTAGCGGTGTTACGAATCCGCAGATCATGGCGAACGTAAAGCGCCAGCTTCAGCACAAACTCGCCATCGTGTTGGCTTATAAGATGAACGAGGACGCGTATTCGGTCCACGGGCGAGACCGGCTGTGCACGTGCGTGAGTCGTGGTGGTGGTGGGAGACGGCGTCCCTGCACCGGATCGCGTCACAGGCGCGGAGTCTTGTGGGGTTCCCTCAGCGGTGTTGCCCGTGGTGGTGGTGGTGGTGGTGGACGCATACGCATCAACCCTAAGAGCCTGCGGCGGCTCATGAGCCAATGGGGGCTCTTTTAGGAGGAAGCCCGATACAACGTCGATCAATTCGTCCTTGAGTGCAGGCATGTTTGCTGCGACAGCGACCGCTGGCACCACGTTCATTTCGTCAGCGAGAGAGAGGCCTGATTTGTTGGATCTTGTTCCTGTTCTTGCTCGTTTTTGTTTTTTTTTGTTGTTGTTGAAGAGTAATGCGTTGTCTGCTGGTACGCGTGACTGAAGGAAAATGAGCAGAGAGAATGGAGAGCGTAACTTGACCCGATGAATGAGAGGTGCGGGGACAAAAAAAAAGTACTATTCGACAACGAAACACGGAGAGATCGCCGCAAATTTTTCTTTCACAAGCCACTGCACGCACTTAGAAACCCTCGAAGAAGGATAAATCAGGGGAATAATCCAAACTGTGAGGAAGGGACGATAGCAGGCGTGCGGAAAAGATACGTGTGTGTAGGTCGGAGCACCTGGACGTCAATAAAAAAATAAAAGGGAATGCGGCAGGGGCGGAGGTAGAGAATGATGTGTTTGGGTCACCGTGTGTGTGTGTGTGCGGTCTTGTTCAATGCTTATCTGTGCCTTCCGTCTACGTAGTGTACAGCACACAGGCAATAGTGAAGGAGGGAAGAGGCGTGTGTGCACTCCCAAAAATAAATCGGAAGTACGCTGGCAGGACAGCCGCTGCTACTATAAAGCCTCTGCCGACATGCCGCTCACATGAGAATCAACAGAACGCCGTGAGCTCAACTGCACAGTACGCGTGTATCAGCACACGTCTGGTCGATCAAAACAGCGTGCATATCGCATGTCAGAACGATAAAATGAGATGCTGACGATTCTCTCGCTTTTGCGATGCGCACAGTGATGGTGGTATTTTTTTTTTCTTTGTTTGTTTCGACATACTACTACTAAGAAAGAGCTGTTGTGGTACAAGAACAGCGAGAGAATTTCACCCAACCATAAAGCTTTAATTTTCCATTTCATTTCATTTCAAAAATTCATTTCTTTTTTGTTTCTCCTTCGTGAGCAAAGGTAACAAGACTATCGTGAAGAGAGTTACACAAGCAGGAGACTGAGAGAGGGAAAAAGACAGCCCAAGCGCAAAGATTCGTGCACAGCCGCACATGCGGGCTGATGCACGCGGCGTGTCAGGATAGATCTCCTCCGTCGGTCTCAGGATGTTGTGCACTGATGCACCACAAAGTACTTCCCTCCTCGCTACGCTTTCATTTTTGCGTTTCATTCACACACACACACACACACACAAAAAAAAAAAAAAGAAGCACAGCCGGGCTCAGACGTCAACATGCTTTTTTTTTTTTTCATTCTGTCATGATGCGTTAAACACGGACGGAGACCTTGGTCTGCTCGAAGCCCTTGGGGAGGAAGCCGGTCTCCTCGCTGTTCCAGTCCACAGCGCGCGGAGGCTTGCCGTCACCGTACTGCATCATGCAGAAGCCCTTGTAGCAGAACATGAAGAGGAACAAGTACAGCGTGGGGGCGGCAATGTAGTGCTCGCGTCCAAGCTCAACCGAGCGGTTCATCATCCACTTGATGTCGAAGAAGCGGAACGCCTGCGCACCACCGTTGTACGCGCCGAAGAAGCCCTTGGTGCCGCTGGACGCCGGGACGTCCTCCAGCTTGGGAGGGTGGTATAACGCGCCACCGCTAAGACGCGCGGGCGTGCGGCGGAAGAGAGAACCAGTCGTGCGGCGCAGCATATTTCCTCGTTGATTGAAAGTCTGAAGAGGGTCTGAGTGTTTTTTCTTTCGGTTTCCGCGTAAAGTCGAAGAAGGTGCCTAAATACTGAGATGAGCGAAAACAGGCGGGCAGGAGTATGTACCAACACACCACGTGTTGTGCAAAAAAAAAAAAAGGAAAAAAAAAGAACGAAAGAGATGCGTGCGATCAAAGGGTAGTTGAGAGAGGACAGAGGAGAGAGGACAGAGAGAGAGAGGTTGAAGAGTCTGTGTGTGGCAGGCAGCTGCGCGCACGCGGGAAGGAAGACTGATTGTCGCGTCAACCACCAAGAGTTGGGGATCGCAGTATATAGACATGTGTAAAGCTGGTTCATACATCTATCTGATCTCTCCTTTGCGGATGTACTGACATCCCTCTGTGGTTTTGTTGTATTTGTTTTACAGTACTGTTGACCGGAAGACGACGTACGAGTTCTTGTCACAGCACGAGGTACTGTGATACGACGTGCTGCTTTCTTTTTCTTCTGTTCGCATCTGGTACACAAAAAAATTGGGTCTGTCTTGTTCACACCAGTGACGCACCATCGACCGCTTCGCGCAGCGTATGCAAGGTCGACGCCACGTTCACGAAGCGAGGACACAACACAGGTCCATCGCTAACCCCCAGCGTAGGCATGCCCTCGCCGAAGAGCTCCTGCAAGCACCTTTTCTGCTGCGCATCCATCGTAAGCACGACAATCGGCGGGCATGTCTGCGTGAACCCTTTCGGATCGGCTTGCGAAAACGCATCCTTCAACGCACTGATCACCCATGCTGTCGTCAAATCACCAGCCTCAAGTCGGCTCGGGGCGTAGATGGTGAAGAAGTCCGAGTGCCTGTGTGCCTGCGCGAGCTGATAGACAGCGTGCGTGACTTTTGCGGTGTGTGGGATGAAGAGCTCATGCACGTTGCAGAAGGCCATCGGGAAATCCAAAAAGAGGGCCTCGTCACGACTGGCAAGCGTATTGGGGCTGTCGCTCAGCCGCGTGCCTAATGACGGTGAAACAAATCGCGATGTGGCGAGCACACTTCGCATCAGCTCGAAGAAGACATCAGGGCAACCCAGTTCCATGTTCGCCGTGTCCACCAGTACAATCGCACGAAAGGGAAGCCGGTCTTGGTGGTCCGATCTGTCCAACACACCCGCAACAATCCGCCTAATGACATCTTCATTATGCGGACGTAGCTCCACTGCGTCGACGCCTCGACAAGCATGACAGCTGCTCAAGTGTGTGCACATGTTCAGTGGGGTGCGCCACTGGCGGGCTGTCGAGGTCGCTGGTTTCGCATCACTGCACGCATCGAATTCGGCCTTGTCGCATCCTCCCCCTCTGTGTGAGGTCGCCTGTGCTGAGCAGAACAGACACTGATAGAGCGGCACGGTGGGCGTTGCGTGCGCGAGCGCGGACGAGGCAGACACGTGAGCCGCTGGCGCTGCGGTGGCGCATGACGCCAGACGCGTCTCGTAGACCTCCGCGAAGAACGGCTCCCACACGCTGATGGCGTTGGTTCCACTGAGATAGTCCACAGGAACAAGTGCGCCGGGCGTGCAGCGCTCCGGCTGCAGAACGGTGACGTTCCCAGAGGCCGTGGCCCGTCTCATCTCGACTCGCTGCTGTCGACGTGACAATTCTTCAGCTGAAAAGAGATCAGCCAGTCGCTGCAAGTTGTGCCCAGTATCGTTGGCGAGTGTGCGCGCGCGGCGGGCAATGTCAACATGATGATATCGCTGTGGCCTTTGTGCAATCAGCGTACACGAGGTCGTCAACGCACGCATAGGTACGTTCGGTCCGTCGTCTGCGCCTTCACCGATTGGATTTCGAAAGCAATCTACCGCATTTAATCCGCACAAGCGATGAGAGGAGGAAGAAGGATGAGGAGAGAAGAGGGAATTGGATCAACGAGATGGAAGCCGACAAGATGGGTGCAGGACGAGTGGGTTGCCGAGGGTCAAGGACAGCCCCTCACACGCGTATCTTCACTGATGTTGTGTTTCCCCGGCATGGAAGCGCGCGCGTGTGTGCGTGGGTGTGTGATGTTGCTAGCGTGACTTCTGACCAGTATACGTACCTGTAAAGCGTGCGTCTTTGTTGATCACAGTGCTTAAGAAATAACACGAGGAGAAATGAGAACAGAGTTGTATTGTACACGAGAAAGCGAAGGAGAGAAGAGTGTAATAACATCCGTAGAACAAAAAGAAAAAAAAAAGCGCTGAGATACACTTTTTTTTTTGTTTGTTTCGCTGCAGTAGCTGTTCACGCGTCCATTCCGGAGGTGAGAGTGTCGATCTCACGGAAGCGCACAGTGGCAAACGCGACCGGCTTCAGCGGTACACTCAGCTCGTCAGCCTCCGTCGCCAGACAGCTCACCACATCCGCTGCACGAATCACCTCATCGGCCTCTGTCGCGTAGGCCGCTTCCACCAACCGTACTGCCTCTTCTTCATCCACTGTGAAGGGCCGCTTTGGGTGCTCGACGGAACCATAAGGCGCTGCCGCTTCTCGGCGTTTGTGCGTGCCATCGCACGCAGTGGCAGCCGCGTCCAACAGTGTATCCCGCGCCGTCGTGGTGTCTCGAAAGGCGGCGGCTGTGATCGGGTCGAGTGGCAATCGCACACGCTTCGCGCGCTCGACGATCTCCATGAGCACTTCCGAGAGGTTGGCCCGCATCTCGCGGTGGCCACCCGTGCATCCGACGAAAGAAGCGATCGGGTGGAGGAGTCGCACGTACGACTCCGGTAAGTACTCCAGCCCTTGCTCCGCCAGCAGGAGGCACAGGTGGTAGGAGAGACGGAGCGCGCTGCGGTAAATGGGCGACCACAGCCAGCGCTGGAAGGCCTGGTATCTGTTGAATGATGTCACGTGCATATTGAAGTGGTTGACGGTCACCTCGTTCCGGTAGATGTTGGAGACGGTGACCGCAAACTCAGCTTCCAAGGCCAGCAGCCGCTGCACCGCCGCCCACTCCTCCAGGGAGGTGCCAAGTGACGGGAATGCAGTGGCATTGCCGCTTGCCGTGGTGGACGCGGGTCTTGGCGACAGTGTGGTGGACGCTATCGCGCGAGAACCGAGTGCGAATGGCGATCGCTGTGACCGCGCCACGACGGCGTCAGGGCGATGACTGGTGACCTCTGCGGCCGTAGTCGTACCATCGTCCACAGCGATGGACCCTTCACGCGAGTGCACACACACACTGTGGGAGCCACGTTCATTGACCGACTTGTGGCGACGACGCACGAGTACTTGGCACAGCTGGCGATACTGAGCGCGCAGTCGCTGCAGTCGCGGCACGTGTTGCCCGTCGGTCTCCTCGACAGCAAGAGTCGCAATAACGTAGAGATGACGCATGTCGAGCGGGTACACGGCACGCGACGATGGCGCCACGGGGAAAGGCCCCAGCCAGTGCGGACCGCCCGGCTGGTCCTGTCGGTCCACGTTGAGAGGGGCGTAAACGGCACTGCTGGAGGCGGCGCCACCCACTGCGGGTGCAGAGAACGAGGGAGGTGGCGGCGTCAACGTGGGCCGTGGTGGAGTGGCAGCGCCTTTTTCCTTCGCCATGTCATTCTCAGGTGTATCGTCCGCCGGCGTACGCTGCTGCTCCGCCACCTCTGCGGTTTCCGCGTGCGTCGCAGTTGCTAGCACACGCGTTTCGGTTGGTGGGGTCGTCAGCGCGGCCATGTGCGAGGACGAGGCCGCCGCTGCTGCCAACGCCTGGGTCACTCGCCACAGACTTTGCTCAACGACAACGTTCGTCAATAACGAAAAGCCGCTCAGCTCCGCCGTCGCGGGTCGTGAGGCGGTCGTGAAGGATATGGCAGCGCCAGACCGCCGGGGTTCAGCGTTACCCGCGCTCGCGCAGGTAGTTCCTTCATTGTGCACGACCGACAGAGAGCGACTGGCGCGGGGACTCGCGTGTTGGTTGCTCCGTTCTGCCCAGGGCGGCGGGAAGGGAGAGGAGGCGGAAGGGGACCTCGCCGGTGCCGGGTTGAAGCTCTGGCGCCACGGGGACGCGATTCCTTGCACGGGAGAAGATAACAATGACGTCTTCGACTCTTCAGCATGCGCAGCCGCTTCAGAGATCGCCTTCTTCCACGCCGCCTTACACCACGATGGCAGCGTAGACGCGGCGACGCTGCTCTGACGCTGTCGTGTGCCCTCGAGGCCGCTGTCAAGTTGACGCAGAGGCACACCGCCCACGACGCCTGTGCTCAAAAATATTTGACTGCTACTGTGCGGCCGATCATTTACGGTGCTCGCAGTTGTGTTGACGTGGGCGTTGCGATCGCCATCGGTGGACGCACTGACCATGGTGCCGGCCGCACCACCAGACACATTTTGTGCGGGAAGTGTGCGGGCCACCTCCAGTAGTCGTTCGACAACCCGATCCGGTAGGCGTACCACAATATCGAGCAGATCCAGCGACACGCCCCAAGCGACTGAGGAGGAACACGCTGTAGATGGCATCAACGGGCTGCGCGGTCGAGGTTTGGGCAAGGTGTAGTGCAGGCACAGCGGCACCGCGGCGAGCGCGACAGTGTCACGGCCGCTCGTCAAGGCTAGCACAGAAGGACGTGGGCTTTCCTCTTCGAAAATCTCAGAAGCAGCCTTGAGCCACTCACTAGGCGCGCCGTCGCACTGGGCGACGCAGCCGGTGTCGACAGCGGCTTCTGCTGTCGCCGTGATCGTTTGAGGTTGAAGCTGTTCGTTCACACATCGGACCCACGCTGGGCTCGCGCTCTCGTACGCACCAGTCGTCACAAGTGTTTCCGGTCGTACGGTCTTCATGAAGAGGGGCACGCGAGCACCGGCAGTGTGCTCGGCTGAGGCGGAGACTGCGGCCCGTTCTACGGCAGAGGCGGCAAAGGTGACGACGGAGGTCGCTGTGGCAGTGGTGGAGCTGCGCTCGCGCTCCGTCCTCTCGACGTGCTCTGCTGCCGAGCGGGACTGCGTGAACGCGCGAAGGTGATGACTGTGCGACGGGTGGAACACAGATTGCATCGCAAAATCCAGCAGCTCGCGTTCACCACCTGACAACGTCACCTTGGCGGCTGCGTTCGATGTCATCCTTCTCGAATCTGATGCGCGCGTGCCGACAGACAAGTCCTCCGGCCCCTCTATGCTCTTTCGTCCGCCGCCTGGCTGTGTGGCGGCTGTCGTGCCGGTCGCACTGATTGCGTCGTCGATGCGTGGGTCCGTCACGCCGTCACTGTACAGCAACGAAAGCATGGCGTCCTCGGTCTCCGTGGCAGCGGCGTCGAACACCGGCGCCTCCTGATCGCACAGCTCTTGTTGGGTGTAGCCCCAAGGGTTGAAGCGGGATGTAAGCGACGCCAATCGCCGTGTGGGCAATGTGTGCGAGGCGAACGCATTTCCATTCGCGCCGGAACCGCCGCCGAGGCCACTCTCTGATGAGTCTACCACGCCGGCACGACGCGACTCTCGCTCATGGTCAAAAGCGGAGGGCCCCAGGACGCCACTGCGCGCAACGATTGGCGGTGACCCGGCGCCTGACCACTGCCCTCTCCCCGGGTCACCGTCTACACCCGCTGCCGTGCGGATACTTGGGGTGGAGTAGGGGACGCCGGTCTCCGTCAGACGCCCGCGCTCCAGCAGATTGCGCGCGTGCACGTCGGCCTCTTCCGCACGCATCACACGCATCACAGCCTCGTGAAGAGTAGACGGGTCCTCTTCCACGTGCAGCGCAGCCGCCGGCGCGAGCAGTGGCTGTCTGACGAGGTGGTGTTGGGTCTCGCCCGCTCGTGTGGCTGGCCCATCGCGGTTCCGGTCATACTGGACGACCCACTGAACGCGATCTAACCACTGGCGCACTTTATTCCGCAGCTTCTCATCCGCCGGACGCTGTAGCACGTACGTCTCCAACAAGCGCGCATTCGATGCCATCGCCTTGTCGAGTATATCCGCGCTGTTTGTGCCTGCACCGGTGGCCTCGCGGACAGCGCGGCGTTGTTGCTCATCACGCACGCGACGACGTTCTGCCTTCCACTCCGCCACCGCCTCGGCATCGTCACGGTCCGGCGGTGGTGGGTCTGCAGCGCGTGGCCTCAACCGTTTTCCTGCTTGACCCAGTGACAGCGGAAGTCCGCTCGCACCCGCTGAACGAGCCTCCGCAGTCGTCCTTGACTGCTGCCCGCCTCGCTGCATCGGCGGCGCCTGTGGCTCGGCGGTGGCCTGACGCATCGCCATGTGACGCAGAACGCTGTCGGACGTGTGCAACGCTTCCATGTACATGAGCGTGTGTGCTGTCGGCGTGGCGTTGGTGCGCTTGCCTTCTGGGCCCGACAACACCGTGGATGGTGAACCGGTATGGCTGAGCGCGGCTGCGTGCGGCTTGCTGTGGCCTCGCGTCTCCGCAGCCGTCCTGGACGCCGCCGCCACAGAGGACCCCGGTATCTCACGGAAGACCGACCCGGCCGCGGAGCTGCGGATAGAAAAAACGGAGAGATCGTCTTGGAGGAAGACGTCGCGTTGGTGTACAAGGTGTGTGGCGAGGGACTCTAAAGGGCCGAATCGGCGTTGAAGCGCGTCGACAGTGAGGGCCTCGTAGCGCAGTGACGCCAAGGGGGCTTGCTGGGCAACGATCGTGGAGAAAACAGTGGCGCTGGCGCTCGATGAGGGGCGCACCGGCGCGGTCGGGGGTGCAGACAGCGTTTTGGGGGGAGAAGAGTGCGTGGGTGGGCTTTGCGCGTAGAGCCGGCCGAGCGCTGCCATGGTGCGCGTTGTCGCCACACCGGACGAAGAGGGTCCAGGCAGACCGACCAGCTTGTCGAGACCTGGTTTCGTCCCGGTCGCGCGCGGCCACTCACTTGGCCGCCCCTCAGTCGCAGTGGATGGGGGACCGTCGCTATGGTTGGTCGCGGAGTCGATGAGGGGCACAGGCGTCGTGGTCGGCACATGCGCGAAGTGGACGCGCGCGCCACCACCGCTAGTGCCCGCAGCAGATCGGGTGCCAGTGGTCTGCGTCAGCGCCGGTGTGACCGAGGCGGACGGCGCGCTACTATGGAGAGCGTGCGCAACACCCACGATGTGGCTCTCGCTCACGGGCGTCTCGGAGTGAGCTGTCTCCAGAGCTTCCGGCAATGTACCACGCAGTGTCGAGCGCAGCTCGTCAATGGCCGCACTGAGTCCGGTCGTCGAGTTCAGCGTGGAGTTGAGCAGTATGTCTGGTCGCGCGTAGCCGGCCGATGAGGAAGGGCCGAACGTCTGCGGCAAAGTCGGCGCAGAGCCCGAACTGGCATCGCCACCGCCACCGGCACCACCGCGAAGTTCCGTGTCTGTTCGACCACACGTCGTCGTCGCCCCAGTCACCCCAGCGCTCAGCAACATCGCCGCGCGCTCTCGACGGCCAATCGTGCTGTTAAGATTGACCTCCCCCACCGATCCGGGACGGCTGAAGGAGCTCTGAAACGTATGCTGCAAGGCGATGAGAGCCTCAGGCAGTCGCTCGACGTCCTCCACACCACCACCGCCACCGGTCAATGTCGCGTTCATGTCAGAGGCGGGTACGCCAAGCTTCATGGCCAAGAAGCGCGACGCCGCCGCCGCCGCGGCGCGATTCTCCGCCTCCTCATCGTCACGTGCGGTCTCGGGTACTTTGTGCTCTTCCGTGTTGGAAAGAACCTGCCCGCTGCGATGTGTCTGGGAATGGTCTGGGAGTGGCGTCAACACGCGACACCGTGCACTCGCGCGTACGTGTTCGTCGTCTTCGGCAAGGCCAAGCTCACCGCCCACGCCACCTAATCGCCCAGTAAGACGGCCACCACGTTGGGAGGGCTGAGAGAAGGTGAGCCGCTCGAATTCCTCTTCCGCAGCGCTCGGCAGCAGAGGCGACGTGGCGATGCCCCCGTCACGCGCCTCAGTACCCTCCTTTGGCAACGCCGCCCCTTGTCGATCCCGGGTGTGCGCTAGTGTGCGCATGCCCGTGACGCCCCGATCGACATCTGACAACACACGTGTTGACGCATGTGCTGTGGGGCGTGTCGTAGTTGTGATTCCTATACTTTTCACGTTTGTCTCAAGCCGAGAGGTCGGTGCGCGGGCAGATGTGGACGAGGTGGCCGACTTGACGGCAGGACTTCGTCGCGTAGGGTGGGGCGCCAACAGAGGCTGGCCACTGTGCCGCACAGTTGGCCGAGAACTGTGCATCGCTGATGAGAGAGCTAGTAGGAAAATGGGAGAAAACACCGAATGGAAAAAACACAAGGAGGGCCAGATGGTCGGCCCTGCCCGTCCTTCTCAAGGGGGTAGAGATACGTATACGCAGCTGTCCCTTTCCGCTGCCGCTCTTGTTGGTGTTCCTGCCGTCAGGACTTCTGGCACGGGTGGTAGGCAAGGGAAAGGTGTACGTGAGGAAGAGGACTGGGATGGGGCGTGCGTGGAGTCGAAGGCGACGAGAGACGAATCGCAGCAAAAGAAGCTGGTGTGAAAGGTAAGCGGCGGGGCGGACGACGAAGACGACGCCTCGTACCGCGGTGTAGAACAGAACACTCGGATTCTCGGTGTGCGCGCGTCACGACGGATCTCAGCAAGCGTCTCTCTCTCTCTCTCTCCCCGCATCAGTGCGTGTTTCTTCTTTTTCACCTGTCTGTCTGTGTGCGTGTGCTCTTCGTTGCGAGAAAAAAAATGAGCTTGTTTTCCGTTTTTCCCCGCCATTCCTCGCGGTGCCCGGCCTCACAGACGGCGCAGCTGCGAGACCACGTAACGTGCAAAGGCCTCCGTCTCGCGCTCGCTCAGCGCGTCGCTCACCACGCCGGGTACCACTTCCACCGTCGACCTCGCCTGCGGTCGCTGATGCAGGAGGGCCATTGTCCGCGGGTGCAGCCATCCCTCACTAAGAATGAGCGTGTGGTGCCTGAGCGTCGTGGTGGGTAGGGACTGAGTGACGTGCAGAAGCGCGTTTAGTGTGTAGAAGCCACCATGCGGATAGTGGAGCTCACTGATGGGCGCCGCGCCATCGGCGGGAGTGCGAGAGGATGTTGTGCGCGACCACGGACGCAGCTGAATTCCCACAGTGATGGGCACCACGCGTAGAATGGAAGCCAGACCCGATGCAGGTGATGCGTGTTCACGAGAAAGGTGACGACGATGAGACTGATTGTGAACAAGCGCCTGAGCGCGCGACTGGATCGAACACAGGCGCGCACCCACTCCACGCGCACCGTGTGTATGCGAGTAGGCCACCACAAAGACAAGGTGGCGTGGTAGCGGTGGAGAAGTCGTGCCAAGCTGGTGCGCCTGCTGATGCGTCTTGAGAGACTGCACAGCCAACTGTGCGTGTGTCCAAATATCATTCACGTCACGCCGCAGCTCATCGTAGGTCACCTCCTCACCGAACCCGAAGCTCTTATCGCCGTCAAGCGCGCTCGAGAAGCGATTCGTGAGAAGCCGAAATGTATGCGCCTCCCGCGATGTCCCCCGAATGACGGCTGCACGCGCACTCGCCAACAGAGCCGGTGAGGAGGATGAGGAAGATGTGGTCGGCTCACGATCACCGCTATCTGTCTGCGCCTCAGTGGACGCCGCGGCACCGACGGTGCGTCCGTGTAGCACGTCAATGAGTGCACGACGACGCTCACCGGATAGGGCGGGGAACAGCACGTCGCGGGTCACGGCGTCGGCGTTGCGTGCGGTCATCTCTTGAAGTGAGCGCACGGTTTCCCCGAGCAGCGGCACCTGGCGCGTGACGGCCGAGGCGCCAAAGTACCCGGCAAGGACACGTTCTATGCGTTGACCACGTGACTGCATGGCCTGCTCGTTGGGCCAGCCGTTCGCCGAAATATCTAACAACCAACCAACCAACCAACCAACCAAAAAAAAAAAAAGAGCGAATGCACACGAGAGTCAAGAGAGCAGGACGACGAGTAAGAACAGGTACAAGACAGGAAGGCACACATTGGCTTTCGTAGGTGACTGCGTGTGCGGGCGCGGCGGAAATCAGCCGAGATGCCTCACAACAACAGAAGTCTGTGGTGAGCGCGAAAAGAGTCGAAGTGTCAGCGAGCCGTGTGTGCGTGTGTGTTGTGCGAAGGCGAAAAAAAAAAAAAAGAGGGGACACAACCGAGAAACGGACATTTCCGGTCAATTCGCACGGCCGCATATGCACGCACACACACATACTCGTGCACACTGACCAAACGATAAGACAGCGAATGGAGGGGGTAAGCGCACAGAGTGTAACACGCTATCGGTAGTGGCGCGCGCTCACGTTCTTTCCGTGTACGGGTTTGTTTTGTTTGTGTGTGTGTGTGTGCGTGTTCGTGGGTGTGTGTTCGTCTTACAGTCCAAATGTCAGTGGGGGCAGAACCGATGCAATGCCAAAAGAAAGAGAAAACGCGCACCGTAAAGCCAGGCGCCAACGGATGCACAGACGGTCATTAGACCTCAGCTAGCCTCCGCCTTCTCATCAGCCGCCTTCGCAGCTGTGTCCGCATTGTGAACGGGCTCCGTGGGCAGTTCACTAGCCTGTGCCTCCTCAGGCTTCGTTTGGCTCTCTTCGGTGTGGCGCAAGGCGTCGCGCTCCGCGATGTACTTGTCGAAATCCGCATCGGGGTGCAGCACCTGATCGCGCTCAGCAAGGTACGCATCAAAGGCCCTGTCCACACGATCCTCGCGCGCCTGCCAGCGGCCACCACGACCACCACGACCACCACGACCACCGCGGCCCCCGCGACGCTGCAGCCCGAGCACCTCGTCCATCTCCTTGCCTTGGGCCAGCATCTCGTACTTGTCATGGCGCCAGGATCCACCGTCGTCGACGCCACCGTCGCGCACGCGGCTGTTTAGGAACCCTTGGTTGCGCGACTCTGCGTCGGGCCGCAGAAGAACGACGCCGTGCTGCTTCGCCTGCGTGACGCTCAGCGGTGTGCCGTCGATGATCTGACCGTTCATGTTGGCGAGCGCCATGGCCGCGTCGGCAGGGTTAAGATACGTGCAGATACCGTTACCGACAAACCGCCCGGTTTTGTCCATGAACAGGTTGTACGACTCGATCGGGCCGTATGCCTCAAACTCCGCGCGCAGGGCCGCGCTGGCATCCCGTTCAATGCGCTCCAGAGGGATATTCGAGATGTAGACGCGGCAGCTCTTGTCTGTGACGATGCCAAGAGGCTGCGTGCGGTGGCCGCGGCCGCGCATCGTCGGTACGATGTCGCCGCGCTTGACGGCTTCAGTGCTTTCGAGAGGTGTAAAGGTGGCCATCGTTCAGGGGAAAAACAACAACTTGTAAACAGAACCAAATAAAATAAAAAGAAGAGATCAAAAAGGCAGATGCGACTGTGAGTCAACGAGTAGGTAGCAGCGTACGTGTTACGTTTAGTTCACACGAAACGAGGGACCCCGAAGAAGAAAAAGAAATATGATAACGTCCACGAAGAACGAAAGAGATAGAGGGCAGGGGGCAGGGGGGGGAGGGAGACGGTAGATGGGTGAGACAAAAGCACGCAGCGTGAGCAAGAGAGGCGTTACCTATCTGCACCATGACGTCATTTGGTGAACGCATTCACAGGTGTCGGGATCAAAAACATCAGAGAACAACGAATAATCTGTCCGTCACAAATCAACATCTGTTTTTTCTTTTTCAACTTCTCTTTCATTTCTGATGACCCACTCGCAGATGCGCACGATAGACACAAGAGCTGCGATCATCTTCTCTTCTTCTGCTTCTTCTGCTTCTTTTTTTTTTTTTTTGCGTTGTCATTCCGTTTGTCGTTCAGCTTCCTTGTGTGGATTGTCTTGCTTTCTGCGCGTGAGCTCGACAAGTCCAGAGGGACGACGGAGTCCTTTGTGCGTATGTCATCGCACTTTCCAAGCGCGGACGGCGCAGAGAGAGGGGAAACAGCCAATTAAAAAAAAAAACAAAAAAACGCGCGCGTGCGCTAGTGGGGTGTCGGAGTGGCACCGTCCACGTACATATTGCGGGTCGCCTTGGGCATCGTGATCTTGAGCCCATCGTGCTTCGCCTGCTCAAGCTGGAGTTGGCAGCCGAGGCGTGAGGTCGGCTCCGGGAAAAAGGCGAGATCAATCATGTCATTCTCCGCGTCTGAGGGCTCCGGAAACAGCTCCATGGCGTCATCATCTTCGAGATACACGTGACACGTCGAGCACGCGCAGGAGCCAGCGCAGGCGCCTTCCATGGGAAGCTTATGCTCAGCACACACATCCAAAAGTGTCTGTCCTTCGTACGCCACCACCTCCTTCTCTGTGCCGTCTGGCAGTGTGATGTATAGCTTGAGTGATTTCGCACGATTCCCGTCGTTGCCGTGGAAGCGCATCGCTTCGAGCACGTGGCTAGATATGAGACCGGTGCCTGCTGTGGTGATGGGTGGACTTGAAAGGGGCGTGCGGACCGTCTTCCACGGACGCGTGCGGAGCGTCGCGCGCGAGTGACGATTCAGCGCGCTTCGCATGCAAACGGAGGAGCGGAACATACTGTGAAGACGGCGCACAGACAGATGACGAAAAGCGAAACAGCCAGAGGTGCCTTGTTGATTATTATTTTTTGTTCGAGAACAGTGATATCCGAATCTCGAGGGTCGTGTGCAAGAGATATGAATCGTACGTAGGCGGAAGCGCGCGCAAGGAGAACGTGTTCTTCTCACTCTCGTGTGACGGCGTACGACGAGCGAATGACAAACGCGGTGGTGGGCAGCCTGGACGGGTCGCTTGAGAGCGGGGGGGGGAAGAGAAAAACACAGAAGGACATGGGAAGTGCGGAAAACCACACACAAAAAACAGAAGAAAAAAAAGGGGACATTATGTGAGACAGAGAGACGGCGCGTTGAGAAGTGCAGGGTGGAGATCGTGTGTGCAGAGCATCTGTGTGCCCTCGCGTCAGTTGAGCGTGCCGAATCACAGCGCGTCGCCGAGCGAGCTGTGCAAACGCACAACAATATGCGTACATGTTTGTCCTCTCTCTCACTCACCGCTTATTTCTGTCGACACAACGCCTTAGGACAGGATCGCAGACAAAGGTAGAACGGAGGCGGCGGCATGCGCCGTGCTGGCATGACGCGATGCCCATGTCTTTGGACGTCTCTCACGCAGTGAACACACTTCGTGTCAAAGTCTTCGTGTAGATCACCTGCGGCTCATTCTCTCTCTCTCTCTCTTCTATTTTTTAATTGTTGAGATAGCTTTGATTACCGGAGAAACAAGGTCAACGTGAACAACACACAACAGCGGATTCACACACACACACACATATAAACAAATTGTCAAGTATCCGCACACACGGGGCAGATGCGAGCTTCACGATTTTTTTTTTCTTGTTCAGCCCATACCTTGAAGAGAACGCTGGCAGCAGTTGTGCCGTCGTTTCGTTGGGCAGCTAGCCACCTCATTCAATCGCAAGTCGCTTTGCACTTTTTTCTTTTCTTTGTCGTCACGCTCGCGATTAACGCACGTTGAGAATAAGCAGGTCCGTGCATTCAACAACAAACACACACGACGTCCTCTCTCGCTCTCTCTCACCCCGGAGAAATGTGGGTATGTCTGGCGTTCCCACATTTCCGTTTGTTTTTCTTCTTTAGTGTTGTGCCTGCGGCTCGGCGACACGTGCTGAGCATGGGGCGTACACACAAGCACACATACACGCACAGCCTCCCGATTACGCCTTGGGAGGGAAGAGCAGATGTTTGACGCCGGTGATGCCGCCAAACTCCAAATAGCCGAATGCAAAGGCCGCCGCCAGGGCCAGCCCCGCGTACAACATTTGTGTGAGCATGTTCTTGGACACAAACACCCTGAGTGTTTCCTCGTAGGGCCCGTACAGGACAACGTTGGAAAGCCTCACGTGGTCGGTATGCATGAGGCTCACCGCGGAGGACTGGCTGCTGCCACGCACGGCCGCGTTCTGCTGCCGCAGGTGCTCAGTCAGCGCGTCACCGTAGCGCGTCACGGCGTCACCGTTCAGTGCGAGTGGGGAGCGCGGTGTCGTCGCGGCAAAGTTGAGTTGGCCTTTGAGGTACGACGCCGTGCCCGGCCAGGTGCTCGTGGCGGCGGCGGCGGCCTTGGACGCGTCCATTCCGTGCAGCACCGCGTTCACGAACGCGTACACAAAATTGACGCGCGTCTCCATCTCACGCACGGCAGCATCCGTGATGCGCTGCGCACTGCCGCCACGCACAAGTTGATCAAGATGCTGCTGGCGGGTCACTGAGAATGTCAACGCCGGCAGCTGGCGGTTGGCGAACATCTCGTGCTCGAAGCGCAGGTCGTAATGCTGGTAATTCGTCTTGGCGGTCACGACCTTGAGGTCAATGTCCATCGCCGCAGCCAGCTGCACCGCGAGCTCGGTCACGTGCTTGCCATCTGCACGGCGGTGAAACGTGTCGTGGAGGTGGAGAAACAACCGTGTACGGCCACCATCCGCGCCGGATCGCTCAGACGCAGAGGAGGCGGCCTCCGTCACACTGCCCAAGAGCTCGTCCAGACAAATGACGAGCTTTAGCTGCTCGAGCTCGCTCTCCTTGCGATCCGCGAGCCAGCTGGCGGTACCAACGTAGTTCTCGCGCGCCGTGCTGCCAATGAGCATGGACAGCGTGTGCGGCTCCAGCGCCTGAGCGGCCTCGGCATCCGTTGCGGTGGCCAACGCACGTCGCCACAGCTCGAGCGCCGCCGCCGCTCCAGACGCACCAGCGCTCGTCAGCGCAGTCGGCGCCACACCAAGCGTGTCGAAGTGCGCTGTGACCAGTACACGCGGTGAGGTCGTCTTCAGCGCCTTGCGCTTGTGGATAAGATTGCTGGAGATCGTCACGGCATCGATCGAGCGGTTCGGTAGCATCTGGCTGAAGCGGACGGAGCGGGCCACCGCGACCACAAGGTGGTCAGCAGCCTGTGGGCCGTTCGGCGACGTGGCAGCCACGGCCGCGTCGAGCGCCGCCTGAGCCGAGGGAGGCACCACGTACACGGGAAAAGACGTTGACGCCGCTGTCAGGTACATGGCCAGGGCCTCTTCATTGCCGGCGGACGGTCCCTCGGGGCATTGGGCGACGAGCAGGCCTCGAATACCGCCGAGACTGAGGCGGGTGATGGTCGTCTTGGTGAGCACCTCGCCGCACGGCACATAGACGGTCTGCGAGCGGTAGCGCGCGTCCGACTGGCTCTCGCTGGCAGAGGTGTACGTGACGAGCGGTCCGCGGATCAGCGTGCTGCGCGTACCATACACATCACTGTTCTCCTGCGCCTTACCAATGCGACGATCGAACATGATGGCGCGGTTGATTGGCGCCTCGACGATGGGCACGGCTAGGCACACCGCGCTCACCAGCGCGAGAAGAAGAGCCACGCAAAGGCACAGACGGCGAAAAGACGGCATGGGATGGTGGCCGAGGATAAGAGAAGAAAAAAAAAAGGGAGCGGCGGAGGTGATGGAAAGGCGGGAAGAACTCACAACAACACTAAAACAAGACGGGATCGCCACCGAGTGCACGTCTGAATGGCGGGACCGGTTCTCCAAAGGGGTCACGTAATCTTGTTTCTCTCTTGATATCGCTTTCATTCATCGAAAGGGACAAGAGGCAGGAAGGAAGGGGAGGGCGAGAGGGCGGTGAGATGAGAGCACGAGTGGATGCGTCCGCCTCGCAGGATGGATGGTCGTGAATAGTATTTCATCTTTGCACATTGACTTTTTCTCCTCGGTCGAAGCGCTAGATAAAGATGGTACGCCATCAAGGACGAGTTTGTTTCAGGCACAAACACTCGCGCACGGACTTTACTATTATCGCTTCTCCCGGCGCGAACGTGTTGTGCGCTACGAGAAGTCGTCACGTCGTGTGCCGTGATGACGCTCCTCTCTCTTTGTATTTTTCTTTTTAAAACAGGTCACAGTCAGCTTCCACAGATGCTGCGCTCTGATCTCGTGCCTCGCCTTGTTCGGTCGCAGCTTCTCACGCCACACACGTTCGCGCTGGTCAAGCGTTGCTCGAGTTCTGTGACGTCTTCTCTTCAGGTGTTATCAATCGTTGACTGTACTGTGATGTCGAAAAGACACAAAGGGAGGGGGGAAATAGTAGAGGAGGCCACACAGAATACGAACGACAAATACTTCACACACGCACACACAAAAAAATACGCCTAGACACCTCCCCTCATCGAATGGTGCGCTACCCCTTCCCGTTCGTTTACGCCACCTGCTTTGTCGCCTCCGCTCCTTCTGACGCATCTGTCTGCGCCGTCTCGTTTGGCGCATCTTCTTCGATCTCTTCGGGGATATCGGGGAAGCGAGGATTCTTGGGATCGATCTGAACCAGATACTCCGCACCCTTGCTCTTCTGCTTCGAAATCTTACCCTCGGTCACGATGGGCTCCAACATGTACGGGTGTGGCGGGGAGGCGTTCGCGTAGCTCACATCGGGCGAGTGGCACAAATTCATGATTTCCTCGTCCGGCACACGCAGCTCACCGTTCTTCGCCGGATTCAGCTCAGTCGCCTCGTGGAAGTAGCGGGACACATGGAAGCCGCACAAGAGAACATCGCAGCCGTAGGTGGCGAAGTTGATGGCCTTCTGGTTGAGCATCGGACACTGCGACAGCGTTGGGCTCAACGCGTCAATCGCCATGCCAATGAGGGATGCCTTCTTGCCGTGGCGGTGCTGGAACATGCGCTCGCGCATACGCAGCATATCATTTACCAGCTGCTCGTACTGCTTACACCACTCCTTCAGGTCAGGCGACGATGCCTCCTTGAATGCCGTGACCGCGCGGCGGAAGCGTGGCATCATGTAGTACGTGCACCACTTCTGGAAGAAGAAGAGATTCGTGAACTGCCGCTGCGCTCCCACGTAGACGCTGCCGACGAATAGGTGATCCATGGGGGGAAGCGTCTTGGGGCCCTTCTCGACCGAGTCCTTCACCTCCATCTCCTTCAACGCACACCGCTCCACCACCGTAAAGAAGTTCATGCGCAGACCTTTAAGATCGGTCTCCATCGGAAAGTTATGGTAGCGCTCAGGCAGCTGCATCAAGTTGGTCGTCTCCAGCGCACTGTAGCCGAGCGTCGTGAGGCCCAAGGCTTTGCACAAGGAAGCCAGCGTGTGGCTGCCGTCATAGGGAAGCGCCGTACTAATGGCTTGATGTGCGGTCAAATTAAATGGATACTGTACAAACCGGAAGTGGTGATTGTTGCCACCGGCTCGCTGCGCCAGAGCCATCATCTTGTACAGATTAATGGTGGGTGGTTCGGGCGGTGGTTGACGGAACTGATCAGGCACCAGCGCATCACGTGGCAGCTCGGGGTACGTGCGCGGAACCGGTGGAGCCAGGTGCGGCGATGAGAGACCATAGTATTGCAATACACCCTGCTTTACCTGGTTCTCGAGGTACGCGAAGATCTGAATGATGTCGTCCTCCACGTGTTCCTCGGGGCGGCCATCGTAAAGTGTGTGCATGCCCTCCAGCAAGAGCACGTCGATGCACTCCAGCTTCGTGTTGTGAGCCACGTTGGTGAAGAAGGCCTCGATCCAATCTGGCGAAAGACCAGCGGCCACGTTGCGGCTGACGCGACGAAGGTGCAGACGGCGGAGCTGGTCGTTGGAGAGCTCGCTAATCTTGAAGCCGGATTTGAGCGAGGCCGACGGCATCGACGACGCCTTGTACCGCTCGAACAAAGGCACAATGCGGTTACGCTGCGCCGCCGTGTTCGACGTCTCCACCTGCGTGATTTCGTCCTGAAAAGGTTGCTGCCGAATGAGCCCACAGCGCGCAACAAAGACAAACCCTTCGCGGTCCAGCTCAAACGCGGTGAGGGTTTCGTAGATGGCGCGGGACAGGCTCTGATGAATATCCGACGAGCTGCCGTCGATTTCGAAGACATTGCAGCCCTTGATAATTTGTAGCTGCATCGACTCGATCGCCTCGGTGACGTTGTTGACCATCTTACACGTCGCACACCCCAATTTCGATAGGTGCCAGCCGACCGGCTCTGCGCACTGATGGCTCCAGTTCTCGAAGACGGTGGAGCGATTGACGGTGTAGGCCGTGCCCTCCACCGTGGCTCTGCCGAGAATAGGGACCGCCTTGGACTCACGCGCCTCAGCCAGACCCTGCGGCCCGAGCATGCCGCGCATCGCCGATTCCGCACGATTGCCGTACAAGCCGTTGATGCCCGCCGACTGGGCCTCGCGGCTGACAGTTGTGTTCCGCGATCCCGCATTCACAGTTGTCACGTTCAGGCCGTCTGCCTCAGACGCACTACTTTTCTTTGACTTGTCAAAAGGGTCGATCTTGATGTTGTCGGGGAGCTGATCCTCAATTTCCTTGCGTGTTAGCGAGCGGGACGCGGTCATGCGTGGGAAACCTGCGAGTGATGCGGTGTAGCTTCCCATCGACCGCGGTCTACGGCTCGATAGAGCTAAACAACAACGACGGAGCATGTGTTATGTTTTAAGTTTTCTCTGTCTTTTGTCGAAGATGGCGCGACTTCACGAACCGAATGACAGGAAAAGCAGAGAGGGTGAATAAACAGGTCGAATCCGGCCAAAAGAGTCTGTGAGGGAAGAAAGAGGGAAATGAGTAGGCGTGCTCAGGCGCCGCACGTTGTCAAGGGAGAAGTGTACTAAGGGCGCCTCACACCAACCACAAAACGAAAAAAAAAGGAGAAAAGAGCAGTGAGCACTACGAAAGAGTCAAATTGAAAAGAAAACTCAGCCGCTCACTGTGCCTTATCCGTTCCTGTTTTCCTTCTGTTTGTTTTTTTTTTCCGCTGCTGCTGCGCGCACGTGCTCTTTCGTGTTCCCAAAAATCCTCAAGCGCAGTAGATAGGCGATCGGAAGGTGCGAATGTGTGTTATGTGATCCCCACATAGGCCGGTTGGGCTTGGAGGTGTGGGAGGGTGGGGGGGGGGACGGAAGCAAGCCTGAAAGCAATACTCTCAGAGAATGCGGTCCTGTTGAAACAGATGGGGCAGTGCGACCATTTTTTTTTTTTTGGTTCCTCCTTGAAGCTTCTGTGACAGTGCGTGACTGGTTGAAAATGAATTCATATGTGTGTGTACGTGTGTGTGTGTGTACAAATGGGCACACACACGCACACACGCGGACCGTTCGCGTCGCCAGTAACATGAGGTAAGATGCTTCCCGCACCCTGACCTGTCACGTTGCTGCTGTTTTTTTTTTTTTTTGTGTGTGTGTGTGTTTGCGAAGGCTGACGAAGAGAGACGTCAGGGTAGTAGATACATACACAGAAACATACGTTGTGCGATGAGAAGAACGTGCCGGTTGAAGAAGAAGAAGAAAAAAAAAAGAAGTAGTACGCCACCATAATACAGAAAACCTGGTCTATTTGTTTCAGCTGACATCATCTGCGAAGTCTCTCACACGTTCTCCTCGCACCGTCACGTTTCGCTTGTCCAAAAATGAAAATAAAATCAGTCATCTAACATACATAACAGTGCAACGCCACGATCAATCCAATGCGTCGGCTTCACGCCAGGTGTGGTCTCAATGTCTAGAGAGACGACAAAATTGGTCGAAAGTCCTGTTGTTGAGAGCGTACCCACGCGCGCAGATGTCTTGTACACGGGGCACGTGTACGTCGTCGCAGTACTTGTGGTCACCGCACGGCGCACCGGCTCCATGTGAATGACAGGCATCGGCGTGTACAGCTGGCCCTTGTAGCTTTCCTCTAGGTGACCCTTCACGCTCTCGAAGCGCGCACCCTCTAGGTAGAGCCCGTGCACGTACACGCCATTCTCGACCTCGTTTTCAAGATCGTCGGGCACCTCAGATGTGGTGACGTTCGTTTTGAACTTGACGTCATCGATTGGGATGCGGTTGGCACGACTGTACGTCTGCAGGACACCCGTGAGGAAGCCCTGCGGGAAGAAGAAGCCGGAAATCCAGAAGCTCATTGGGATGCCGTTATCATTCCAGTCGCGGAAGAACTCAACACGACGCAGTGTGTCGTCAAACCAGGAGGCGAGCGGCTTGCGTGAGAGGTAGCCGCCGTCGTGCCAGTTCTGTGGGACCTGCCCGAGCAACATCGAATCGAACATCGCCTCAAGCTCCGCGGACATCACCACCTCACCCTTAATACCACGTTGCAGCTGCACGAGCGAGCGCTCAAGCTTCTTGATGATGGCGTTGAACACATCAATTTCCTGGCTCGCAACAGTGCCGAGCGAAATCATGGTGCCCGACTCTGTGATGCGGTAGGTGTCGGGGTGGCCCTTGGACTTGTCAATGAGGGTGGGCAGGCGACTCTGGAACTCTATCACCGTTCGCAGTACCTTTTCTTCGGGAGAGGCACCCAAGGCCGCCTTGGCGCGCGGCTGCACAGACAAAATTGCCGTGAGCTCGCGCCGCACCGCAGTCTTGTTGCACGTGATATCGGCGTTGTCGTGCAGACCGAACAGCTCGGGGCTTTCGAAGGCGGGCAGCCCGGAGAGGTACGCCCTCATCTCCCCTAACGCGCTGACGTCAGTGGGGATGTGGTAGACCCCATCGGCGGTGATGTTGAACTGCCCAGGTGCCACAACGGACTCGTTAAAGAAGCCCTGCAGAATTGTGTGCAGGCAGCGGCTGTCCAGGAAGTCCGTCACACGGCCACCGTAGTTAATGACACCAACCATGTACTGAAGCGCATTCCACGGCACCGCCTCGCCGTCATCGCCAATGTACGTTGCCAGTGACTTGAGGCTCGCAGAGAAGTCCGACTGGTTCCACTCGTACGGGATATTCCAGCCAAGAGGGCCAAACTTACGACGCTCCTGGATGACGCCGTGGAAGTACGTGAGGGCGAAGAGCAGGCGGCGCCACGTAGGCGCGTTCTGAGGGCAGCTGTCCCACAGCTCTTGCGTAATTTCCGTCGCGAAGGAGTCACGGATGTTGGCCTTAAGACCCTTGGGGGGCTCTTTGACGACCTTCACGCCAGACTGCAGAAGCATCGCCGGGAAGTCGGCCACCGGCATCGTCGTCAGCCACAGGCGGAAGTCGCGGTGCACATCGGCGTGCGTCAGCTCCTCCAACACACGCTCCAGCGACGGCATCCATGACGTGTATACGTGACAATTCTGCAGGTACACCCACGCGCCATCGCGGCAGCCAGAGCGGATCATCTCCTCCGCCTTGCGGCCTTGATCCTGGCCGAGCGATAGCATGAGCTTGCGCGAGCCAAAGCCCTTGCGCTCAGCGAACTCCGTGAAGAGCTGGGTCGGATCCGTACCGGCCGTCAGAATGAAAATGATGGGCGCCGTCGGTGTACTGTCCACGAAGCAGCCTTCGAGATCAAACGCAGGGGACTCGGTGAACGCCTTGCCCATGGCCTCGGCAATGACCATAGAGAGGCCGTAGTTCAGCAGGTCCTCGCGCAGTGCCTTGAGCACCAACACCTTGTGCCACGTGGTAGCCTTATCGAGGAAGGGCGGGTACGTCTTGTAGGCCTTGCTGTCCTGATACCACTCCTGCCAGGCGCTTTCGTTTTCGTAGAGATCATCACGCAGGGTGGCCAGCTCTTGGACTTGACCAGAGAGCGCGACAGCCTCATTCCAGCTCGCGAATGGCAGCCAAGACGGCGCAGGGTCGGCATCCTCGTCTGCGTACTTGCGGCCCTCACTGCCCTTCAGCAAGAAGCTCCACTCCTCGTCTTTCACGATGCCCTCCTGTCGGGCCACCTGCGCGAAGAGTAAAAACGCAAAGATGAGCTTGTCCTTCTCGAAGAGACCACGGCAAATGGTGTTGTACGCGTTCAGTGTCACGGCAGGAATAAGCAGACCCACACGCTCCTCCACCTTTTCGCGCTTCGGCGTGCGCTGCAGGGTGCGGGCGAAGAGCTGCTTGAAGAACTCGAGAGAGATCTGGTACATGTGGTCCAGTCCGGAGAGTTGTGACAGCACGCCGTAGACCGTCGAGCCGCGGGTCGCGACAGGGCGGTACCGGTTACGCGCCACCTCAATGTCTTTCTGTGTTTCCTCCGCGACGTGCAGGGCCTCAGACACGGATTCACTCGTCACCTTCGCACCTTGCAGCGTGTTGACGAGCTGCTCATTGTCGAGGATGTTGCCAGTAGACGAAGCGAGCAGGTACAAAATCTTGTCCTCCAGCTCCTTCAGCTCGTTTTTGCCGTTCGCAATGTCCATGACGGTCTTATCCGCACGCTGCTCAAGCTCGGCGTACTCGTAGCGGACGACATCCGCAAGAAGCTGATTCTCCAAGCCGGCCTGCGTGACAGTGAAGTTGATGATGGTGACCTTAATCTGCAGCTCCGGTAGGTAGTGTGGATTCGACAGCTTAGTCGTCATGTAGAGCCGGAAGTTGGGGTCGTAGTCGACCTCGGTGTCACCGAGGCGAATCAACAGACGACCTTGTGAGCGGTACGTCTGCCGCAGCAGCACGGGGTCAAGTGTGGCGTCGAGGGCTTCTTCGACATTTTCGATGAGCACTGGCAAGCCTACACGAATGGCGTTCTCGAGCGTGCGCATGTAATTGGGCTCGCTGAGCTTGATAACGCGGAGGTTGTTGTCCCGCTCCATTGTTCGGATCCAGCTGTTCGCTTGTCCCTGTGGGTCAATGCACAAGCACCACCGCTTCGAGGTGGTGACAACGACGCCGTTTTCGACGCTGAACGGATCGGGCGGCAGGCCTTGTCGCGCCCAGGACCGGACTTTGACGGGGTCGACGATGCTCTGCACCTGGAAGACGTCCCCACCAACAGGAATATTCCGCTCCACGCAGAGCTGGTGCCAGTGCTGTAGCATCTGCTCGCGGTATGGGGTTGTGAAGGGAGCCAGGTACGCAATAAAGCCAGCCGCAAGCGCGACCTTGCCTGGATGTCCGGCCTTTTGGGCTTTCAGACTCGCAATGGAGCGTGTCCAGCGGATCTGTTCAGAGGACAGACCACTCATCAGCTGCTCCGCGCGCTCCAGGCGAACCGTGGTGAGGTCGATGTCATCCTCAAGCTTTTTGCGCTTCTTGATGTTCTCATCCATGTCGCGGCGCAGCGCGTCAATCTTGTCCTCCACCTCCTTCAGTCGTGCCCGGGCCGCATTCAGCGCGCGATTGGCAACGTCCAGCTTCGCCTCGGCCTCAGCCAGGCGAGCCCGCTTCGGAGCGACCACCTTGACGACCTCGTAGTAGTTGTTGATCGCCAGCACCCACAGGGAGAGGGACTTGCACGCCTTGGAGCTCTTCGCCACTTCTTCTGGCTGAAAGTCTGAGTTGTTCACGTACTTTTGAATGGCCTTGACCATTTTTTCCGTCAAATCATCGCGCGGGTAGTTCTGAAGGTCCTTGATGAACTCCATGCGGCTCATCACCAGCTTTGCACGGTCCCAGGAGAGATCCTTCTCACCCAGCAGAATCAACACCGCCTCCAGGACGAGAACCACACGTGCGGCGGGCTTCTGGAAGCTACGCACCTCACGGATGTCATCAGGGCGCAGTTCGGCGAGGGCGTCCTCAGCGGCCTTCAAGATGGGCATTGCCTTGTCGAGCTCTGCCTGACACTCCGCGCGGATGCCATCGGCTTCGGTCTGAATGCCATGGGCCACGGCCTCCTCGTTTGCACACTGCGTCTTCACGACGGCTGCGGCGGACTGCTCCTGCTCCACTTTTTCCATAATCTCCTCCGTCTTTTTCGCGGCCTCGAGCAGCTTGGGCTGCATGCTCACCAGCTGGGCCTTCATCTCATCCACCATGACCTGCGTGCTCTGGAGGGTGTTCAGACCGCCCTGGTAGCGGTTGATCTGCTCTGTGACGATCTTATCTTGCTGCGCGAGCAGAGTGCGGTACAGTGTGAGAAGCTCGAGGTACGAGGTTGGCGTCGTGTAGTTGCGGCGGCGCAGCTCCGCGTAGAACTCCTCAGAACTGTGCTGCACATCGAGATGAATTGCGACACACAGCTCAACAAGGTACGGCTTGACATTGGCCTCGATCTCCACCGGCTCCAGCAGGCGTGCGGCGACTGAGGCCAGCGCGTCAGACGGCCACTGATCGAACCAGTCGATCGTGCAGCAGTTGACCAGCGATGGGAACATGCGCAGACGACGACGGAATTGGTCACCAATGGGCGACATGGCCATCACCACGTGAACATTGTCGCGGCAGAGGCTAACAAAGTGCGAGAAGATAACGTTGCGTGTCTCCTCTTTGCCCGCAGCGGTGGCTAGAGGGCGGACCGACTCAACGATTTGATCAACGTCATCGGGTTGCATCAAGTTGGGAATCTCGCCCGTGTTGAGCAGGTTGTTGATGTCTTCGATCATCTCCTCGTACACGATCTGCGCATCGGACAGAAAGAACAGCACGGGCTGATCGCGGCAACCGCCCGCGAAGAGAACCTTCTTCATGCAGTCACGGAACTCTGTCATGCTGAACGTCCGCGTAATGGCGACCTCGTAGACCGGCAGGGTACAAATAAAGGCGGCCAGTTTGCACAACGACTGGCGTCCTGTGCCACCCATGCCCACCAGCAGCGCATTGCCGCGTGGCTGGCGCAGAATGCGGCAGATGCGCGAGACGTGGCGGATCGCGTCCTGGAAGAAGACGAGCTCCTGGCTCTTGTTGTACTCCATGTTGTAGCCGGACTGGTACTCGAGAAACAGCTCCTGCACCTTGTCGTAGTCGCTGATGGCCTCGTAGTGGGCGCGATCGCGGCGCACGTAGTCGCCAAAGAGCACGTTTTTGCTGTCTTTGCGCCAGGGCACATCTAGCTTGGCCTTCACGACGTCCTCAAGCGTTGCCCACCACCACGCGCGATCTGCGTCGTCGACAAGACGGTCATGGAACGTGCGGCTGACCTCATGGATGAAGACCTGAGCCATGTCTGCGCGCGTCTCAGTAGTGGTCGGGGACACTTGCATGATACCCTGAACAACCTTGCTGACATCGCGCAGGTTGAACGTGTAGTGTGAGCGCGTCGGCGTCGGCAGCTTCTCCGCGCTAATACGCTCGTAGCAGGCCTTGGTGGCCTCGATGAGGTTCATCGCGAATTGACTGATCTCAGTGGAATGCCACTGATGGAAGAAGCCGTAGAGGATGGAGCCGAAAATGCGTCGCATCGACGCGTCGGAGACTGTTGGCTGGCAAATGAGGTGAAAGCGCGACGTCAGCCGCTGAGTGACGTCATGGCGGCCACCACCAGGCACGCCGCAAGCAGCGAAATAGACGACGTCGTGCAGCTCCTTGAAGGTGGCGGGCACCTTGTGCTTGTCGAAGAAGCCACCCTGCGTGATGAGCTGCCGAAGAAGCTCTAGTGGTGGTGACGCACCGTACTTCTCGGGCGTCGGCATGTTCAGGTCGTCCACGAAGAAGATGACGCGCTTCCCCGGCGTGGGGCCGAGTACGTTGCTGCGCACCTTGTTGAGCTTCGCCTCGAGGCGGTCCTCGATATCTTTGCTGCGTGTTTGCGCCGAGAAGACAGTGGAGAAGTACTCCCAACTGCTCTGCGGGTCGTCGCCTCGAAGCGAGTCCTGGACGAAGTGAAGCATGCCCAGCGATTTGCCGGTGCCCGTGACGCCATTGAGCAGCACGTTCTGCGAGGTTGAGGCGAGCACGGCGAGCAGCGTGTTTAGAGCCACTGTCTCCGCGGTCGGCACGATGAGGTCAAAGTATGGAGTTTTCGTCTTGTACGCAAAGTCTGGCACCAGGTGGTTCCACGTGATGAACTGCAAGGACGGGCGATGCACTACAAGGTCGTACATGCTCGTCTCTTCAGGTGTTGTGACAAGGCCAGGCAGATTGGCGTCCACGTGCTGGCGCACAAAGGTGCTGAAAGCCGCACGCGCGTCGTCGCGCAGGTTGCCACCAACGGACCACACGAACGCCATGACGAAGTAGAGGTCGAACAAACGGGCCTCATCAGCTTCGGCGACGGTGGCGGCCGTGATGGCAGGGCGACGGAATTCTTCTGGTGGCTCGTACTCCTCCTCTGGGTTGGTCTCCTTGCGCACAGGCAAACCAAACTCGTCGAGATCCAGCTCCTCGTCCTCTTCAGGTGCCTCAGAAGGCCGCAGCACACCACTGGGCCACACGCTCTTCTTCTTCTTGCCTTTTGCGGTGGGTGCGGTGCCCTCTGTGCCCACCTTGGTATCCTCATCCAACGAAAGAACGAAGCCGTTGAGCAGCTCGATGCAGTTGACAGCCAACTGCGCGTCCACAGAGGGAATCCATTCGCGGCAGTGAGTGCGGATAAAGTCAAGTGTGTCGGGCAGCAAGAGTTGGAGCAGTTCCATCAGCCGCTCACCGCGCACGCGCTCGTTGGCGGCCGAGAGTCGACTGGTGAGACTCTGCGCAACAGGGGCCCAGCCGCGGCCACCAAGGTAGTGCGGCTCCATGTACACCATACCGCAGCGCGAGACCGTTGCTGGTGAGGCCACCTTCAGGTCCTGCACCTCGAACATAAATGTAGCTGTCGCTGGGAGTTTGATGCGCTCGCCATTGAAGAGGCACAGCAGCTTGTTGTCGTCGAGCACGGTGTTCATGTTCTCGATCCAGACAGCATCAACAGGGCCGTCGAACACCACCCATTGACGGTCTTGGCTGGAGAGTGCTGTGCGGGTGATGGTGCGGGCAATGTCACTCAGAATGCCGTCGGTCCACTCGCGCGTCACTTCGTTGACCTGGCCATAGAGCTCACCCATGGTGACGGACTTGGGGTTCAGCAGGTGTGTGCGGACCGTGTTGAAAAGCGACGTCTTGCCTTCAGGATCATGGCCGTCTGCTTTGATCTGGGTGAGCGCGCGCTGCACAGTCGAGATAACGGTGCTCTTGGCACTGAATGTCTGGCCCACCATCATCACGCCATGACGAACGACCAGCGTGTCATAAAGTTGCATTGCTTTCGTGACGATACCGTCCACAACCTGGAGGCCATCCTTCTTCATCTGCCCTTTGATGTACGTCACCAGGAGCTCGCTGGGGCTGTCCTCAATCTCCACCGTCGGGAAGAGATCTTTGACGAGTGCCATGAAAAGAATCGTGTCCTCGCGTAAAAATTTCGGTACGTTGGAGTCCACCATGGCGCGGATCAGCAACATGTCCTCGTTCTCGTCAGGGTTTTGTCGCTTGAGTGCGCCAGCCATAACAAGAATCGACTTGACAGCACGCATGCCAAAATCGTAGTGATCCTGCTTTGACAGCTGCTCTGAACTGAGCTTGTACAACTGCACCATTTTCTGCGCCAGCGTTCGGGCATCGGCAAACCCTTCCGAGTAGAACATAATCTCTGCGATCAGCGCGTAGTCGGGAATCATCATGCAGATGGGACGGAACAGTGCCTTTAGGTTGTCAGGCAACTCTGTACGGCCAGCGTAACCAGGATTCATGGTGATGAAGACGCCGAAATTCTTGCTCAATCGGATCGGGTGACCGTCAAAGTTCATGCGGTCGAGCTTCTGGCCGAGAGCTGTGGTGATTTCAAGCATTTGCTGCGCAATGACGGAGAGTACCTCGAGTTCTATACGGTTGAACTCGTCGAAGCACGCCCACGCACCAGCCTGCGCAAGGCCGGCAAACATGCGAGACATGGTCTTGTAGTTGATACCGTCCGAGCAGTTGAACACAACAACCTGGCGTGCTAGTGCCTTGCCAAGGTCCTTGACCGACTCCGTTTTACCTGTGCCGGCGGGGCCTTGCGGGGCGGCGCCGAGGTTCATCGCCAGGGCACTCGTGCACGTCAGGAACGCGCGGTCAGTGAGAGGCGTAATCACCAGGCGGGGCTGATTGCCAAGGTACTCGTAGCCGTACCAAAGGTGCGCGCTGCAGTGATGGATGCCCACGTTCATGGATCCCGGCACTGTCGCGTCCTTCTCCCAGTAGTAGCGGAGCTGTTGAGACCAAGAAAAGTCCTCGACCCTACTGACCTCGTCATCTGTAAGCTTCTGCACAATATCTCGGTTGTGCACATTCAAGACGATCAACGTACACACCAGTGTCCGCTCCAGCTTGCTGAGTGGGGACTTGACTAGGTTCACCATGCCCAAAATCTGTTTTTGGTATTGGCGGTGGTACTCGGCGAGCTGGTGGTCGGCAACGGCCACCTCGGTCTCGCTAGACCATGCGATCATGTCCACAGCCTGAATACACTGAGAAGGATGCTCGAAGAGCCACTCCTCGCGCTTGCGCTGCGGTTGCATCTCAACTGTTTGGCGCATGTGCATCAACAACGACGCCTTCATCATACGCTCAATTTCGTTCAGCCACTGCTCAACGCTGCCCGCTGGGTACACCGGGTTCTCAAACATGACCTTTTCGCCTTCGCCAGACTGCATGCCAACGATCTCTGTACATTCCTCATCCGAGAAGATGAGCTGCGCGACTGAGTCGAAGCACTTGGGTAGATGCGGCTGCACTGACTTGGGATTGCGCACGTCGGACAGAATGGACAGCAATTCGTCGTTGGAGAGGAAGTAGAACCGAGGGAAAGCAATACGCTTCGTTTCGAGGTAGTCCTCCAACTTCTTCTGAATGTGGTCGATGTTGTCGTTGCTCTGCTTGATCTCCTCCAGTGTGCCTTCCTCCGTACAGATTTGGTACACGTTTTTCGTCGAGTGGGCCTTGGAAGTGAGTGAGCGGAACAGCTTGTCAACTTGGTCGAACTGGTCACTTTCCGCGGGTAGCTGCTCCTTAATGTCGTCAGAAGAAAAAATAAATTCAAGATACATCCAATTCTTCTGCAGCGTGATCCACTCGTCAATGACTTCAGCAACGTGCTTAAGGTCATGAATCCACTTCTCCACCTTGGCACGAACAGGTGCAACAAAACGAGAGGCCATGATGGTCTGTAGCTCAATCTGGTGGTCATCGAGTTGTTGGATGACATCCTCCAGTGCATCCAGGATGAAGACGCCTTCCCGGCCCTTGTACGGTTTGGTCTCAAAACCGACAGAATCCCACACCTGTCGAACAACATCGAGATCGTTGTTGATCTTCCACTCGCCCGTCGCCAGGCCAGACTGCTCGGCCAAGAGTTCCTTGAAGTTGAAGACGTCACGATCCTGGAGAGCGCGCAAATTGAGGCCGTCGTGGTAGCTGTATGCGGTGCCGGTCATTGCCTTGAGCACAATATTCCAGTGCGCTGGTGACATGTGCTTGTTGGCACAGTCATGGATGACAGCCATGTTCTGGCGGATGGCCTGAAGCTCCGTGATGAGGTGCGGCGCAACTTCATCGTCGTAGCCTTTTTCTTGCATAGTACGGTTCACGTTGCCAGCGCGGCGTACCATGGCGTTGACCTGCTCCTCCATTTCCGATGTCTCGAGCTGTTTCAGCGGCACATCGAACCAGTACTCGACCTTCTTGGCAAAAAGGTCAAATAAAGTCCAGGCCTCGTGGCGTGCCTCGTACAAGATGTCAGCTTGCCGCACAAATGACCAGTCGAATGAGGGCTGCCCGAATAATTTGGCGAACTTAGTGAGCTGCACTTCACTGACTTTGATATCGTCGAGCTTGATTTTGATGTCAACAAGATACTCCATAATGGGTTCTGTGTTCTCGACCAGAACAGCAAACTCCTCGCCTGCGAGCAGCTGCTGGATGCCAACGCACTCGTCCTCGACGTGTCCCACTTCGGCGTGCAGTGTATCGATGTGAGCGGGCATATTTTCCTCTAGGAACTCCTCGGCGTGCATACGGGCCTCCTCAAACACGACGTGCAACGAGACAGACGAGGCGTTGGAACTGCCGAGCGTGCGCTCCTTAAGTTGGCGCTCCTCATCCTCGATGAATTCAACCTGCTGGCGATCCATCAATTCGCACAGGGCTTCGGTCTGTGAAATCTGAGCTTCAATCGTCGGGGCGGACGCAATGACCACTTTATAATTGGCCACATACTCCGCGAAATCCTTGAGCGGTTGCGGGCGTTCGTTCAGCATTTGTGTCTTCTGCTTGAAGTACGTGTGTAGCTGCACGACAGCATCGCGTACTGTGGTGCGCAGCGTCGTGTCGATTCCACTCCGCATAATATGAAGGCGCGGCTCGATTTCCGTTTTGAGCTTGGCAGCGTTAATCCACAACAGGTGGCCCACGAAGGAGGCCATGAGAACACGCATCGCATCCTGTGCGGCCTGAAGCTGTCGGTAGATTTTTGACAATGTGGCTGCGCTGAGTGTTTCCTCCTGTGTCTCTTCCTTCCACTCTTTGTGAACGGTGCTCCACTCCTTCTGCAAGAACGCGATGTGCGGGAGAGTCTTCGCATACGTATCCATGCGCACGTTTGCTAACTGGTAGTCGCCCTTCACGATGTCCAGTGCACTGGCGTGCAAGTACTTCATACGTGCATCCTCGGTGAGGCCGCTGCGAATACTCCAAATACGCGGCGTCTTGTTGAAGAAAGCCTTGAAGAACTTTTGGTCACACAAACGAACGGGTGACGCCGCGATGTCGATGTAGCCACCAAACAACTGCGTAAAGACGCTGGCAATGATGGACTCAGATGGATTGAACTCCATTATCTCCCCTTCCGGCCGCAGAAGAACTTGAAATCCAATGCGGCGCAACTCATCCGTGCTTTGTGCGCGAATGGTGTTGAGTACCGACTGGGAGGTTGCAAGAACTAGTCGGAACAGGTTTTCTGCGCTGATAAAGTCAACCAGACGGATAAAAATGTCCAACTTGGAGTACTCGACAAAGCTGCGTTTGAGTTCGCGAATTCTCTGCTCCTGCTCTTCGCGAACATCGAACATGGACTTGGCTTTTTTCTGTGCGCGCGTCTCGGTGCCAGCGCCAGAATTGGTGAGAAGGTACTGCTGGAGAGCTTCGCGCGTGTTGAGGTCAGGCACATCGGCACGTTTCTGCAACACCTCCACCAGCTTCACTAACTTGCTCTCGACGCGATCCATGATGCTGGTGATGCCGGCCGCAGCCTGCTGGCGTTGTTTCGCCTGTACCACGCTGAAGTCATCGACAACATAGTCGTGCTTGCCCTGGGGCTCGTACTCCATGAGCGCCACAGACTGGATATCGTGGGCAGATTTGAAAAGGTCGATTGTCGGAAGAGCAAAGGTCATCTTCGACAGCAGAAGGTCCTTCGCAAGCGTACGGCGCATTCGGGCATACTTGTTTGCGCGCACGCGCTTGTAGAGTCGGGTCAGCGCTTTGTGTACGAGATAATTGCGGAAAAATGGAATCTTGTGCAGCATGTTGAACAAAGATGACTCCTTCATCCAATCAGCAAGCGAAACAACCTCGGAGGGGCTCCCCGGCGCGACGTGCACCACACCCGTCGCGCTCATGATGTAATGCTCGCGCTGCTCGGCACCTTTCGGCACCACAACAAGACTGTACGGTTGAAACTCCAAGCCGCGCGGCACTGGGTTTAGCAGGACGTACTTGACGTTCGTGTTGCTTCCGTTTGCCGAAAAGAAGGCAACAACATCTTCTGCACTCCGAAGATCGCGAATAATGGCTTCGTCGTCGGGCGCGACGCGCTTAGATTCGAAGTCGTACTTTGGTTTGCGGCTAGCCCTTTGAATCGTGCGCATCAGCTCAACATCGCGTTCGTCGCTGGGTTCACTGTCGTAGATGCGCGCAGGGCCACCAACAGCACGGACACGGCTGGCTGCGGGAACCGCCTGCATTTTCGTACCCTTGTACGCGACCTTCGACGGATCCTGAAACTTGTACAACTGTGATGGGTCTGCAGTGCGTTCGAGTCCCTGTTTGACATTTGTCTCCAGCTGCGTTTGCGGCGGGGTTTGCGGGCGAGCGCTGCGCTCCAGTTTCTCCCGAAACGTCAAATTGGAAGAGTTGGGGTACATCTTGTCCTTTCTTTGTATCGTCTCCCTTTTTTTTTTTTTTTCAGTGGTGCTAGAGAGCTTGTGTCTAGAGAGTCAAGTCCTCTTTGTTTAGCTGATTGGCGGATTAAGCGAAAGAAAGGAGCGTGTGTGATTAATAGAGAGAGAGAGTCGGGGCGGTTTGTGTTGCTCGCGTGGGCCGGTTGCCGCGGGGGCGCTGTTGCTGTCGTGCGCTCCTGGCGGGGCCGCGGGCGCCGGGGGGGGGGGGCGGGGGCGCGGGCGGCCGCCGGCACACCGCCCGCGGCGCCCTGGGCCGCCGCCATCCCCAAAGCGCCACACACCACACGCCACCCGCCAGCCCCCCCCCCCCCCAACCACACCAACGCCAACACACGCGCCGCACCCAAAGCAACCATAAAAACAATAGCTACGAATATGAGCACCTCAACCACGCTGGACGAACTGGAAGCCAGGGTTACAAGCTTCCTTGACACTCTGGAAAATGAAGGGAGTGCCAACGGCGATGAGGTCATAGAGCGAATGGCGGACTTCCAAACACAGGTTTACAGCCTCAGCCACGTCATCTTGGGGCGCCTTGTAGCTGAAGAGGATCAACGCAGGGAAACGGGTGGACCATCAGCGTAAAATATGAACGGTGCTGTGAGCTGATTTTGCCGCCCTTGCCCCTGCGCCACCAACGGTAGCAGTTTTTGTATGACAGTCACTATGCTCAGAAGAACCACGAAGACAAAAAGAAATATCCGTAAAGATCGTAGTACCTGTCGTGACCGCTGACCCTCAAGCCAGATACATGTTGCTGCACTCGTATATCGGGGTGCGCACACTTGTAGATACAGGTGCGCGCGCCAACACAATTCTTTGTTGGTGTGCTCTAACGCTTCTAGTTGTCTGTTTGATCCGCTTATCTGCTACTTCTTCTCTAATTACTCTCTCTCTCTCCCTCCCTCTTCGTGTGTCTCTTTACTACCACGCACCCACATGCGCGTCGTGCAAATACGCCTCCTTTTTTGTTTTTCACCTTGCCGAGTTACTGATTGACTGACTCCGTTCTTTTTTTTCCCCCGTTCCAACCTATTTACGGGCCTCTTCTCGACACAGCGGAGGCACGTCTCAAAACTCCCGTCGCCAAGTTTCATATACACTACGGCGTGTGGTTATTCGGAAGAGCTATAATTGTTCGCAACACCTTGTGTTGTTTCTCTTAGAACAGTCTGGGGCTTATCTCAACTCGATTGAGAACGACGGTGATCACAGGACCGTCTCTTTGCTTTTCCTGATTATCGCTTCTGGCTATCGTACATAAACGCTCACAAGACTCCTTCGATACAACTCTGTGTGCTCTTTCCGTTTGGCAGCCAGAGACATATATCGTTATTTATTTATTTTTCATTGCAGCCGTCTCGCAGTTTCTCGGACCAGTGTCTGTCTCGGTTTAGCATCCTTGACGTGCTGTTTCTGATCGAACTGCAGTACAGCTAGGCATTTTTATCCCTTCTGGGCACCACACGACAAAGAGCTGATCGCTGGTGTAAACGAATCGAACGCAGATTTCCTTATTTTCTCTTTGGTCACCATGTCTCGCCGTAAGCCCCAGCTTTCTCTCGCAGGGCCATCGGAGATGCTCCAGGTTATGGATATGGGTCTCGACTTCCGCTCCTACATTTCGCGTGTCGACGAGAACGGCTTGCCGATTCTTGGCAACGTGATTAGTTACTCTGCCTCAAGAGTTGCGGATACGTTTGAGCCAACAGTGGGCCTCCTCGTCACGCTGCTGCATTTGTGTATGCACAACCACGGTTCGCAAGCAGCGGCAAGCACATGGCTCAAGACGTACGACACAGTGCAGAAAATCTTCATCGATCAGTGTGAAAAAGACGCCCCTGAGGTGAAGCAAGCCGAAGACGCGAGGCAGGTCATTGCACGCTACTTCGATGGTGGTCAGGGCGGTGATCTTCACTCCACGATAGACCGACTGCTATTTCTTCTAGATCACCAAAGTGGTATTCGCGGTGCCCAAGCGCCTTCCCAACGCAAAGTTCCACGTGACCCGAAGGGTGCATTCTGTAATCTTCACCTCGCAGACCACAAGTGCTACCAGGAGTTCGCCTGCAACCAGCTCCATCTTCACGAAGCAGGTCCGGTGCGTCACCGCATGAGTTTTTTCCAACGACTAGCCGAAACGCTCCTAAAGGAGAACCGGCCGCGCAACGAGGTTCTTAACCGCGTCAAGGACTCCATCTTTTTCGCGCGCTATGGTAACAAGGTCACTGTCCGTTGCACTGGCAGCTGGATTCCTTTCTTCAAGACGGTTTACACGGATGGCCGCCTCGAGCAGGCATTCCGCTACCAGAGCTTCGCCTGCAACGACCCGTCCTGTGTCAACGAGCATTGCAAGGGTATCCATCCGCAAGACCGACGAACGCTGCAGCCGACAAAGCAGCTTGATCTTCACAACCCGCAGCAAGTTTCGACTGAGCTTGATGAAGAGGGCGAGCATGTTGTGGCAGCACTAGAAGCGCAGGCTGACGGTGGCATCCCGCCCATGCAGCTCGCACCGCCTGTGGCTGTCTCGCCGAACACCGAGGCCTGGCGCACAACTGTTCGTGAGTACGTGCGGCAATCAGGTATTCCCCAAGTGGAAGCTGATGAATCACTATTGAAAACGTTGCAGGATACGCGAGTGACGGGTACGCCCTTTTCCTCGATGTCCAGTCGTATGACACCGCTGCTTGAAGAAATGGACATGTTAGCCCTCAACTCTAGCGTTTCGTCCATGAACAGCAATACAATTAACGAACCCTAAGTCAGTATGGAGATGAAGTCCAGGAAAAAAAAAAAGAGGGCAAATAATCAAGCACACTGTCAAAGAAGCGGCGAAAGTAAATATGGCCATGTGTGCGCATCTGTGTGCTACTGTGCGCTGCGACGGACATCGCCTCCGTTTTCCTATTCGTGGAACACGCCACGTCTCGCACTTGAAACACAATTTTACGTTGCAAGGTTGATGTAGATGTTTACATGGTTGCAAAAATGTTCGTAGAGGAGCCTAAGGAGCCGCGAATAGCATGCCTTTTTTTCTCCTTAGCTCTTTTGCAACTGTTCCACCGAATACCTGCTCTCTACAAGTTTCTGTTTTTTCCCTCGTCCCCGTACCATCTCCATCATGTAGGTATGTTTGTGTCCGGAGGCGCGCTTTAAAAGAAGGAAGGTCAATGTAGGGTGAGTAAGTAAAAGAGGAACGGAGAGGGGCAGAGAAATATAGGCGAATTTGCACCAGCGCCTGCCTTGGCGTACAAGTATGTTGTCGTGGCGCTCAACTTATCGAAAACACTTCCCATCTCGTTTAAACCCGCATAAGCTCACCTTACATGTCCTTTTCTTTCCCCTGTAATGTGTCGACCGTGGTTGTGTTAACTTGTGACTTCGCAGCAGTTTTTGTTCCCACACCCATTCTGCTCCATGCCTCATTTCTCCCTCCCCGCTCTGATGCTGTGTGCTGTGCGTACCATTGAATTGCCCCAGACTCCCCCCCTTTTTTTTTTTGCGGTCGTCATCCCAGATCTTATCGTGCTTTAACTATATTATACTCCATGTTATTGGTGATCCCTCTCCTCTGTTTCGTTCTGTCTTTTCCGTTTGTTGCAAACTGTACAATCATGACAGCGGAGGCACGCCGAGACAATCACGATCACACACTCTTTACACTGGCAGATAGCTGTTGTTCATTGGTCTTTGGTACGTGCGTGTCTTTGAAGGCATTCATGTGAATCTGTTCACACAGGTCGTACACGTGAAGTGAAACTGAGGTGTCTCGACGACAACCGAGACGTGAGGGTGATGCCATGCTGAAGAAAAGCTCCCGGCTGCCTTTTTTCTTCCCCGTGACTTTTATTTCCTCCATCGTTTTGCTTTCTCTTGCACAGGCGCGGCGACAGATAGCGACACAGGAATTCATAATTTCATCAATAAAAAATAGACGTACTGAAAGGACTCGATCGTATCTACATGTGACCCAAGAAGTCGATGAACTCAAGATTGGCAGTGTCCTCGAAGAGAGAGAGAGACGCGTGCGACCTTACATCTTCTTTTTTTTTTTCTCGCCAACGACTTTCAACAGCCCGTTGCATTCACGATCCGCGTATGTGTGTGTGTGTGTGCAGGTGGGCAACATTCTCTTTTACTCTGCGGGCGGTGCGTGCCTACTGAGTTCTGCACGCCATACGTCGTGCTTTTCGCGCGTGATTGTCATTCCATAAGGCAGTGCACATGGACTGTGCCTGTTGCAAAATTATATCGTGAACTCTTCATATTCTCTACGAAACCCGCTCAACCCGTTCCCATCCCTTGTGCTCTTTCTTCATCCTCTTCGTTACCGGCAGTATACAATTCTTCTTAAAGACTACCTGTTTGATTACGTTGTTGTTTGTTGATTTGAGAGAAAAAAAAAGTAAGGTGACACTCTCACCTTTCGATACCGCAACACTATGACAGTTTCCAAGCGCACAGTGTGCGCAGTCGTTTGTTCAGCGGTACTCACTAGCCTCTTGCTTGCATCCTGTTCAGCGCAAGCGCTCGTTGCTGGTGCTTCAAGAGATCTACAACCCGTTTATGATCACGCACGGGAGACGGGTCGATTTGAGTGCCTCGACAAATCGAAGACTATTCCTTTTACTGCTGTCAACGATGACTACTGCGATTGTGCAGATGGTAGCGATGAGCCTGGTACATCCGCTTGTGTCGGTCTAGACATTCACGGTGTGCTGCGTGCCCAAGATGGCAGTGATGCCGGCTTCCTTTGTGCAAACGTTGGATTCCGATCGGAGTACATTGCGCGGTCACGAGTGTCTGATGGCATTTGCGACTGCTGTGACGGCTCTGACGAAGTGAACACCGTATTTTGCACGAATGTCTGCGCGACCGTAGAGAAGGAGCGTGAGGCCACTCTAAGGGCTGAGGCAGCCATGCGGGCCAAGGCCACCACCGTCAGGGCAGGTATGAGGCGCGAGGCGGAAGCTATGCGCGCAGCGATGGCGAAGGAGCTAGCGAAGCTGAAAGCGGATGTCGCGCGCTACGAGGCTGATTTGACAACGCTTGAGAACTCGATCACCCCACTCGTAGAAAAACAGCAGGCCAAGAGAGACGAACTGAAAAAGGTGTATGATGCATGGGTTGCCGCCAACAGAAACACACCCAGCACAGAGGACGGTGGCGCCCTCTGTGTGGGCTGGCGTCAGACGGGTAAATGCCGCGCTGATGGGCCGCTAGAACCTGATCTGGATAGAGACTGTGACGACGTCATTCCCGAAAGTGCTTCTGGCTACTGCGAGTGCATCCCCAATACTGAAACTGAGGATGTCGGCGACTCTGACGCTGATCCACTTAACGTACATCACGGCTTCGCCTGCAAGCACGCACCGTTGACCTGCGCGTACGTCTGCGCTCACGAGGGCCGCGCTGGCCTGCGCGACGATGCCCCGCCATCGGACGGATCGTCGTATGTCCTCCCCGAGTTGACGTCACGAGAGGATGACATCGCACAAGCACGCAGGAGCCTTGACCGTACCCGTGCTAAGCTTGAGGAAAGCGAACGGACACTCGCACGAAACCTTGGCACCGAAGATCTTCTGCGCACGCTTGATGGCCAGTCGTTCACATTGGACCATCAAGATTACACGTATGAGCTCGTTCTCTTCCAGAATACGTTCCAGCACAATAAAGGCCAACGCGGTGGCCCGTCACTTGGCAAATGGCACTCGTTCGCAGAGAGCACGTACTCCAGCTGGGCCAAAGATGCGTTTGATCTTTCTCAAATGATTTACAAGGACGGCGCGCGCTGTTGGAATGGCGTGGTTCGCTCAACGGACGTACATGTTGTGTGCGGAGCCGAGAATCGCCTCGCGCTCATCGAAGAGCCTTCCATGTGCAAGTACGCGATGGTCTTTGAGACCCCTGCTATGTGTGAGGAATAGTACAGTTCCATCCTGACAGTTCATTGGTGTTCTGTATACTTCCTCTGCACCCACCCTTGCACCCCCTTTTTTTTTGTTTGTTCGCACCGGTAGTCCACTGCATTGTGGAACGCGAGAAGGACCAAAGAGTACATCAGGCACGCACACACACGTATTGGAAAAAAAAAAAAAAACACTGTTGAGCTTGAAACAGAAGTGGCAGAACACCGGTGCTCTTATACTCGCTCAGCTACGCCAAATTCATTGTGTAGAGGCTGCTCAGCAATGTCCATCCACCACCACCGTGCAGCAAAGTCGGTACATCATTTGACCCAGAGGCAGCACTCACATAGTATGACGCGCACACAGTGCTTCTACTTCTCTCTTGACGCTTCTTCTCACTGCCCACACGTTTCCCCCACCTTTTCGCTCGTCTCCTTCTCCTCACAACGACCAGTTTTTCTGTTGGTGGCGCACCGTTCCGATCGTTGTGTTTGCAGCAATATGCTTTTCTGTTTTCTGCTCCAGGCTGCTCCACAACGATGACACCCACAATTATGCACGTCAGTTTGACGAGTTTATGATACAAAACGATTGTCGCTTTACAATGCTCTCTGATGTGTGAGCGAGCCTCGGCAGTGCGAACAGTGCGCATTTCGGTTCATTTCCTCTATCTCTCTTTCCCGCTCTCTGCGTTTCTGGTGCTATGTGTTGGCGGAGCGTCTTGGTCCACGTGCGCACACGATGATACCCACAATTATTGCACGTCCGTTTGAAGTTGGCATGATACAAAAACAATTGTCGCTATTTCCACGAAGAAAATGTGTTTTTGGTGCGCAGCGTGTACAATGATGTGATGCGTTTCCGTTAGCCTTGGACCAGCCAAGCGCTTGTCTATCTGTTTGGTGCGAGTAGTCGTCTGTACATGTCGGTGTGTGTGTGTGTGTATGTGCCCTTCCTATCTCCTCCAAAATGGGATCAATCCTGAAAGCTCCTTTAGAGTCATTGCCGGTGCCACTTCTTATGGTCTGGTGATGTAGTTAACGTAGCTAGAATTCCCTACGCTTTCCGGATGCTGCAGTCGCCGAAAGTGTCGGCTGCTGTTCCTCTTGCTATATATATATATATATATATATATATTTGTATATTTGGTTTTGCAAAGATTGGTGGCGGGTATACTCAACCGCCGTTAAACTCTCTATCTCAACTGAAATTTGAGCAAGAATATGTGATCGTAAAAGAACTGACGTGGCGCCCGCTCAGGCGTCTCTACTGTTGTGCATGGCCTTGTGCTCTCCGAGGCTCGTTGTCTCTTCCGCGTTGTGCATACACAGACACACACATTGCTGTATGCTACCCTGGCTAAGAAAAAGGAAAAATAGAATACTCCCACTGTCTTCTCCACATTATGTCCTTTCTATGGTCACTCACATCTTAGCACAATGAAGTCACAACAACATCAACACAGCTACTGTGCTTCCCTCGCAAGGCTCAACTATGCTCTCTCGAAGTGCTCTGCGTCTCACGCCCGCACTGGATCCGAGGATCCGCATGTGTGGGTTCCCTGGTCGCTACGTGCAAGGACCCAAGGCTCTTCAGCGTCTTGGCGAGGAGCTCTCCCGCTTCGGCGCAACTCCGTTTGTGTTGGCTGACCCGTTTGTGGCCAAGACAATGTCCAATCAGATCGATGCCGCTCTCAAGAAAGACGGTATGCTGAAGGACACTGATGTGAACGTGTTCAACTCTGAGTGCTGCGACGACGAGGTCAAGCGCCTGTGCAGGGAGGCCAAGAATGCCTCCGCCGTGGCCGGTATTGGCGGCGGCAAGACGCTTGACACCGCCAAGATTGTCGCCCATGAGCTGAAGGTTCCCGTCGCCATCATTCCCACAATTGCCTCCACCGACGCCCCGTGCAGCTCCTTGTCTGTGATGTACACCCCAGAAGGTGCTTTTGATCGCTACATTATGCTTCCCAAGAGCCCCGATCTGGTCATGCTGGACAGCGAGGTGATTGCGCAGGCGCCCGTGCGCTTCCTCGTGGCAGGCATGGGCGACGCCCTCGCGACCTGGTTCGAGGCGGAGTCGTGCATGCTCACCCAGAGTGGCAACGTCGATGGCTACCTCGGTGCCCACACCTCCTTCGCCCTCGCGAAGATGTGCTACGACGCACTGCTCGAGTACGGTGTGGCGGCGAAACATGCATGCGAGGCCAAAGTCACGTGCCCAGCTCTCGAGCGCATTATCGAGGCCAACACACTCCTCTCCGGCGTCGGTGCGATCAGCGGTGGCCTGGGTGCGGCGCACGCCATTCACAACGGTTTCACGGCGCTGCCCGAGACGCATGCGTACATGCACGGCGAGAAGGTCGCTGTGGGCTTGGAGGCCTCCCTCTTCCTGACGGACCGTCCACCAGCGGTGATTGACACAGTCTACCAGTTCTGCGAGGACGTCGGTCTGCCGACCACTCTGGCTGATATTGGCGTCACCAATGTGACTGCCGAGAAGCTGCTCAGCGTTGCGCGCAGTGCGTGCGCCAAGGGAGAGACCATGCACAATGAGGCGGGCATCATGACACCAGAGGCCGTGGCTGCCTCGCTGCACGCTGCCGACGCCTACGGTGTGGCTCGCAAGAAGCAGAAGAAGGCGTAACCACGCACACGCACACACTCACAATATTCCCCTTTTTGAAAAATCCCCACTGTTAGTACCGTACCAAACGATCAAGAGTGCTGCACCGGTACAAAACACGCGACTCCGCACTTCGTACCGTTTGTTTCTCTTCCCCCTCCCCATCTCTATGATTGTGATCAACACACATTCCAAAAAAAAAAAAAATGCCTTTCCTTTTGTCTCTACTACTTCATTGTCGCCTCAATTCATTTTGAGCTCTCTGTCTTCCCTCACACAGGGAGTGTGGATGTGTGTGAAGAGCATTTTTCTTTCTCTACTTCCTCTTTTCCGTTCCTTTCCGTTCGTTCCCCCCGCCTCCGTTTTTCCTTGCGCCATCCATATTCTGTTGCCGCTGATCAGGACGATGGCATCATTACAAAGACAAACCTGAAACTCACACGCACTCGCACGCACACACGCGCACAGAATGTGTGAAGACTCGGAAACGCTGTGGTCCACCGCCTGTCCCCTCCGCTATCCTCCTCATCGCGACAGTTTCCCGTCTATGCGCATGTGGAACCCGCCACCTCCTTCCTCGATGCGGAAAATGTGATGGCTCTACTTCATACTCTGTGTTCCTTGTTCTTCCCATTCCTCCTTTTATTTTCACGACACTACACCTCACCACTCCTTCCGTTCCTACAGTACATTCTCTTGGAGTCTTCTGTTCTTTGGTGTACTTGTTCCTCTTCCTTCTTTTTTTTTTTCCCCGTTTGCTTCGTTCCTCTTCCGCCGCTGTTTTCACCGGGCTTACCACCTCTTGCCCCGGCTCCCGTTGCCACGATACCCCCGGTCACGATGCTCATTCATTCCTTCATCAATGTGATTGTTTTGATTCTTCTCATCTCCTTTGCGCTAAACTATCAGACCAAATGGAACGATGAAGTGGCGCATTCTCGTGTGAGTTTAACCTCTTATCTTTTCGATGAAACTGAAAAGACGCTCGACTCGCCTCGTCACCGCGTTGAAACGATTGATGAGTTCCTGGCCGTGCTAGACCAGACCACGCGCAATTATTACTCCCTCCCTGCGACGAGCAGCGGCACGTTTATGCACTACCTGGAGAGCACCGGCGAAGAAGACGTGGAGGCCCAGATGCACCGCAGACGCCCACAATTGCGTGTGCGTGCGCCACGCCTGTCCATCACGTTTCACAACGGTACGGAAGACAGCCGCGACTACGGCACTCTCATACGCGAAGTGTTTTTACTCAAGCCCAACAATCGACTCGGACCTTTCGAAACGCCTGATGCGCTGTTGTCTGTCCATCATTCGTGCGTCCCAAGCGAGGATGTCGACAGAGCCTTCTTCATCCCTTGCCGCGCATCGTCCATTGGGGAGCTCTTTGCCCGTCTTGTACACGTGCATGTAAAGTTCTCCTTGTACAGCCTTGAGCGCGGCGACGAGGGCGAAGCCGTGCCTGTTTCGTGGGATGTGGTCGCTTCGTTTACGCTGACGGGACACAGTTCCGTCATGGACATGCGTGCCTCAGTGGAGTACGTCGCCGTGAGCCATACACATCGCGTACCTGTTCTCATCGCCAGTGCCCTGCTCGTGCTCGCCTGCTTTGATGCCTTTTTGCGGGTGCGTGACATCTGCCGACAGCGACGTTACCGCCACGAGGGGCTAGCAGAACGTCATGGTGTGCCTCGACTGAGCGCCGCTAACCCAATTCCCGCCTCACGAGGCGACCGCGCGACCACGGGCACAAAGACGCCGCCGACCGCAGCGATGACAACAACAAGACCCGCCGCCGCTCGTCCGCCGAGCACGACCTTGCTGACGGCACACGAGGGTGGATGGAAATGGCTGGGCCTCGTGACGAACGCCTTCACGATTGCTTTTGCTGCCGTTTCTCTCCACCGCCAGCTCTTCTGCACGCGCACATTCCTAGCACGCGAGCAGGCTGTCACGCTTGTACTTGGCTTCGCGTCGCTCTCCTCGTCTTTTATGCTCATCGCGCTGCTCAAATTCTTCCCTGCCTACTACGTGCTGATCGACGCGCTCTTGACAGCCGGCCGTCATCTGGGGCTCTATGCACTGGGCGTCACGCCGTTCCTAGTCGGGTACGCCATGTGCGGCACTGCCTTCTTCGGCGGGTTCGGACCTCACTTTGCCCACGTCCCCACCGCGCTAGTGACGTTGGTGTGCTCGACATTTGGCGACAGTCTCATGGACACCTTCACAAGCATCGACCAGTCCGAGTACTGGCTTCAGGCGTGGGCCGCCCGCCTGTTCTTCTTCACGTTTCTGTTGTTGTTCATCTGCAACGTACTGAACGTGGCGCACAGTATCATTCAGGAGTCGTACAGCGTGGCAGTGAGCAGCTTCGCCGCGCAGAAGGCACTGACGGAGTCTCGGCACAGCGATGGCGATGATGCCATTGGTGCTGGGCAAGACATGGACACCACGGGTGAATGTGTCTCGCCTGCTGCTCGTCCTCCTCTGAACAGCCGAGAAATCGAGGAGATGCTTCGTAAGCTCTCTTCAACGTCCCTGGCATCGCTCTCTGTCAATCCGAGCAGCTAGCCGATGACCCATGGCTTCGCATTTTTCCGTTTCCCTTTTTTTTTCCTGCCGCAGTCTCCGTCTCGTGCTTTGTTGTGTCTATATCTTCCTCACCCTTTCTTCACGTGCTCCACCTGGACTGTTTACAATCAGCGGAGCAAACACACCGATGCTCATTCCAAATAAACAACAACAGCAACACCACCAACAACACATTTTTTTTTTTTTTTTGAAGAAAAGCAGAACGAGAGAGAGAGAGGGGATATGATACTGAAGTGCGCATGGTACCGGTCAGTATTCTCGACGACCTTTGAGCGTATTCGCCTTGGCGGCCACATGCATCGTACCACACCTACTGCGCTTCTTCGTCTCTCTCCCTCTCTCTCTCCCTCTCTCTCTCCCTCTCCCTCTCTCTCTCTCTCTCTTACCCTCCTCCGTCGCCTCTACTCACGCATCACGCGCCGCAATCAACACTTTCCGCACCTCTTCCCCTCACTGCCTCGATATTCTTGTGACTTCCCCTCTCCTTTTTTTTTATTATTATTTTTCTTCCATTTCTCTACAACACACACCCACAGCTAAGTGAAAACGTGACTAATATTAGCTGTGACGATCATTAGCAACCCCACAGCACAACCGCATTACTGGATTAGCGCACACCAAAGCCGGCGAATTATAACAGCAGCGACTCTGAAACTCAACGGTCGTCTGCAGTGTACCGTCGATATCCAGTATCCCGTGTGTGTCCACTCAAAGAAATAAAACTGAACTCGTACGATTGCTGGACCTTGCGTCCTCTTTGTTTCCCCTGTCCATTTCACTTTTTGTTGTTTCCTCGCTCTCTCTTTTCTCGTTGCTTTTGTACCTTCTCGTCGTGCGCGCTTCCCTTTCCCCCTCTTGGCATCTTCAACAGCAGCTGCATCGTATTCCTGTTTCTTTTTCCCCTCTTCACCGACTCGCTTGCACGCACTCACGCACTGGCGTATACGAGGAAGTGCATCCAGAAACGAAAACAACAGCGACACCACCACCAGAGCGATTGCGCCCGCCGCGTAGGCATCGTACTCCTGGTGTACAAGTGTCAGTGACGTACTCGCTCCCCTCATTGCTCCGTACGACACGCGCACGCACGTGGTTCTAACAATGACCGACAGCCACGCATCAACAGCGTTGCCACCCGGCATCAGCCACGACACATCGCCGCTAGCCCATTCGCCTGTCCAATCGGATGCGATGCGCAGAAACCAACGCGACACGTGCGATGACACCTGCGAGCACAGTCTGAAGCAGCCTGGATTCCCAAACGCCATGGACTCTCGTCACCACTCGGTCTCCACGATACCACCCGGCTCTCCGCCCATGTTGCGTCGCACTGTAGGGCCTGAGCGGTCCCCACAAGCGGTCATGAGCCCGCTCTCCGAGGCATCTTCCATGTCTCTAGACGTCTCTTGCAGCGGCACCGCAAGGGATACGCAGACCCTACATGAGTGCTGCCTGTTGACCACCGAAGGGACGAACGAGTTCTTCGTTGATCGGGACGATGAGGAGGAAGAGACGCGAACCGATGGTGACATCGAGGACGGTGCGGACGACCGCAGTGTCTTGTCTCCGACGGGTGAGACCATCAACGTGACCGTGAACAACCTACTGGCACCGCAGCAGCGGCGTCTCAACCAAAACAGACAGGGCCAGTACTGGGACCCTATCACCGCCCCTTCTCCGGAGACCGGCGTGGCGACAGCGGTTGCGGCCGCAGAAGCCACGCCGGGTGCGGCGGCCTCATCAGACTGGGCTCCATCTGAACAGCCCGTCGCCCCTCATGCCAATCCGACCTCAGGCACGTCCGAGACGCCGGAAGTGACAAGCGCCGCTATTCCCCGTGCCGTTACGCTCCTCACACCCATCTCGTGCGATGATGTGACACGCAGGTCCAGTGCCGTGACCAGCGGCTTGCAGAGCCCGATGAAGATGGTGTCGTCAGCGAGCCTCCCGCCGGATCCAACCATGGCCACAGCCGCGCCGACTGCCTTTCCGTCCCGCGACGCGTCCTTGGTGACATCGCCTTCGAAAACGACCGCACAGTCCCTGACCGCTCCTGCATCCAGCTTCCCACCATCACCACCACTGCCGCTCCCGGCATCTTCCTCCGTTGGCCGGAGCACGAGCTCGCAAGCCCAGTCCCTCCACCGGCTTCTGACCGGCCTCGGCAGCACCAGCGACAACAGCAACACCAATACGCCAGGGCCCCTCCCAGTCCAGGGCACATGGCTGATCCCCACAGACGTGCAGGGTGGCGGCGGCAGCCTGGCCGCGTCGTCCCGCACACTCGATATGGGCTGCATACTGCCGTGGGTGGATAGTAAGGAAGACATGAACAACGTTGTTGCTTCCGTCAGTACAGGCACCGGCGAAGAGGATATCAGCGTGCGCTCCGCACAGGGCGATTCCTCTCCGCGCTCCACCACACCTCTGCCCTGCATGACGGTGCCGCAGAATCAAGCGCTCTTGCGCAGCTACGCCGAAGCCTACGTCGATCCGTTTGAGAAGAAGGAGCAGCTGTTCAGCAACACGGGCGGCTACATGAATTTGTCCCCCGGCAATGTGCTCCACAACCGCTATATTCTGGTGCGTAAGCTCGGCATGGGTGCGTACAGCACGGTCTGGATGGCCTATGACACACAGTTCACCCACTGCTACCGGCAAGATCGCCGCTTTCAACGGCAGATCAGCAAGGACGACACGACGACCACACCAGTGCCAGTCGCCGCCGCCGCCGCCCCCACGGCCGCTGCGACCCTGACCAAAGAGAAGGACGACGCCAGCATGTACTCTAGCCACATGACGAGCGCGTCGTCTCACGCGAGCTCACCTTTGGTGGAGGACATGGCCCCGCCTGCGTTGCCCTTCGTGGCTGTCAAGGTGAACAAGTCGAACCCGGTCATCGCCTCCAGCGCGCGTTATGAGATTGGCTTCTACCACTACTTACAAAGCAAAGTGCCATGCAGTGCCCCACTCGCACGTATGCTGCAGTACTTCGAGGCACCGAGTGGTAACGCGGTACACCTGTGCATGGTGATGCCCCTGTATGGGCCGAACCTGATGTGTGTGTGCGATGCGTTCCGCCGGAAAGGCCGTCGCGAGCGGCGCACGGCGGAGGATATGGCGATGATAAAGCAGGTGCTGCGTGATGTCCTGCAAGGACTCGAGGCGCTCGAGCAGGCGCACATCCTACACACCGACATCAAACCGGAGAATGTGCTCTGCGCGATGCCCGACCCGCGCATGCTGGCAGATATGGAGGCGTTCTGTGAAGCCAATCAGGGCAACAAGGACAGCGCACACCACGATGACGTCCTCACCGTCGCCGAAGTCCGCGCGGTCTACCACGCGGCGTACCGTTGCTCCAGTCAACACTTGGTCGTTCTCTCAGATTTTGGCTTGTCCATTGTGATGGAGCCGAACCCACTCGAAGATCTATCGAGCCCCGCGACGCCTGGCGCCTTTCGCACCGCCCCTCCCGCCCCGTCCCCAACACGAAGCTCCGACACACCTGCTGCTACGCCAGTCAACTCGGTTGCACCGTCGCGGTCCACCTCCGTCGACAACGCGTCCATGGCGGCTTGCAGCGGCGCCAACTGTTTCCTCTCGCCTGACCTGCTCTGCGAACGCCGCCCGAAACCGCTCTTGGCGAAGCTCATCGAGCACCAGCGCAACTATCCCGTGTTCGAACCCGGTGTGGTGCTCAACACGTTCGGTGCCACTATTCAGACTCGCGAGTACCGCGCGCCGGAGGTGATACTCGGCATGGACTTCACCGCCTCCACAGACATGTGGACCTTCGGCTGCCTTGCGTATGAGCTGGTTACTGGTGACCTCTTACTATCCCCGCGTGCGTACGGCCACACCAGCGTGGACCGTGAAATCCATGCGCACCAGCTCTCCATGATGATGCAGCTTATTGGCCCCATCCCGGAGTCCATCACCTCGATGCGCGTACTGTACAACGGCTACTACACCCGGAAACACCTTGGGACGCACTTGCCGATTCGCCCGTCTCCGACCACGTGCACTCCAACAACGATCCCTTACGCGAAGGACGACGAGGATGCTGGTGCGCCGTCACCCATGACCATGAACGCGACCTTCCCAACGGTCGCGTCCTCCACCTCCTTGTGCACCCCCACAGCGCGTCTCACATGGGAACATCCACCGGTCCACCTCGACCTCTACTACGACCGCCAGGGTCGCTTCGTGCTGGGGAACCGTCTGCGTCCCTTGCGCAAGCTCGACAAGGAGTTACAGGCGTACATGCCAGATTCCTCGGGCACACCCTCCGCTGCGCCGCTTGCAGCCACCTCGACAAGCTCGCCGTCACCCACCCCTGTGCCCGAGGCTGGTCTGGACACATCCACGCAGTCCCTCGAGGCGAAGTCGGACGAGATGGCCGGGGCGCAGACAGGCGATTCCGCATCGGATGAGGCAGCGTCCATCGCAGACTTTGTTCTCACGTGTCTGGGCTCTTTCTGGCCAACGCAACGTCCCTCCGCATCGGTGATGCTTGGTCATGCGTGGTTGCGGCACGAATCGACACCAGGTCGCGTCCCACTCTCCTCATCGAGACTGTCCGCGACGTGCGCGCCGACATAGGCAGCACCCTGATGTGCCGCGTGAGGGTACAAATGTGAAGAGACGAGAGCACATCCGACACGTTGCAGATGGAAGTGAGGCGTGTCCTCGTGGGAGACTACCGCAATTCAAGCGGCAAAGCGAACATGTGTGCACCAACACCCACCCACAACAACAACAATGAAATCCAAGAGGGCGGCACGGAGAAATAATAGTATTCAATTGGACCGGAAGTGGCCAACAAACGACGTTCTTGTGCCGTAATACGCCCCCCTTTTTTTTTGAGAGTGCGCTTAATTGAGTGAAGGGTAACGATTGTTTTTTTTTCCCCCACTTCAATAGCCATAAGCAGAAGGGGAACACACACACACACATACAGAATTTGCGGATGCCCAATTCGAAAAAAAAAAAACACCAGCCAGAGCATCCGCTTTTCCCCTTGCGACTCCCACCTGAACTATGTCTCTGGCGTGCGAAGCGAGTGCGTGCGGGCATTTTTTTTTGTTCGCCTCACAAACCACCCACTGCGCTTTTTTTTTTGTCCCTTGTTCTCTTGTCTCTTTACTTGTCTGTGTGTCTGTGTTTGCTCTGTAAGACCTGTTCACTCCCACGTCAGCGACCGTCTCTTTTTTTCCCCCTCACTGGAGCAACACTCAATACAGAAGTAACAGAAGAAAAGTAAAGAACATACGTGACTACTGTTCGGCGTAGCACAGCTTCCGTCGCTCCATATCACTTTTGTTTTTCCCCTCTCTCTTCGCGATTGTCTTTTTTTTTTTCTTACACTGTTTTCGAGCTCTATATGTGCTCACACGTGTCTTATTTTTCGTCGTACTGAAGAGACGTGCGCGTGTTGGTGGTACATTGTGGTGCAGTTTCCTGCAGCATCTCTCTCGACCCTCTCCTCGACTCACAGGCTCAAGAAGACCTGCCCAACCCCCGCATGAGAGGTGCTCCTTGTGCACTCATCTGACCGTGATGAAGTCTAACTAAGTTGCTGACTTATCTCATACCTTTTTTTTCCTTTTTTCCTTTTTTCTTTTTTTTTCTTTTTTCTTCGCCACCTTGTTGCACAGTTCTGAGATTTGGTCGTATTCATGCTTACGCCTTGTTTTCCTTCTGACCGTGATTGATGTATGTGGTAATGCGCGTATTTTGTTTTTTTTCGGCGCCACGGTTTATTTCCTTCGTTTATATTTTCCGTCCCTACTTTTTGTAATTTGTTTTCTGTAGCATTGTTCTTCTTCGCCCTATTCGCGATTTCTTTTCACGTTTTGTTCGTCTGTTCCCTCTTTGTTGCCGACATTCGCATTTTTTTTTGTTTGTTTTTTTCTTCTCTTTGCGCTCTCATAGTACGCGCCGTCTCGGTCGTCAATCTCGCGTACTCTCTGGGCTCTCGTAGGACGCAAATGCTATAGTGAGCGAGATACTTTTCTGTTTGGCTTCTTCTCACCCGCGCTATCACGTTCTGCTCACTTCTTTACTCGCGCGTCTGCTTTCGTCTCGTCGTTGTTTTTTTGCGAATTCTCTCGCTCCACTACAGGGTGCCCCCCGCAAACTGGTGCGTGAATCAGCGCCGCATGACTGGCTCTTTTTTTTTTTCCGCTTATTGCTTATTGTGTCTGTTCTCTTTTGAAACGGAAGGAGGGGAGGGGGGGGGGGGAGGAGGTAGGGCGACTGGGTGGCGTTGTACCACGAAGGACTAAACAAGAGCATCCGCGACATAGAGTTTTTCTTTTTGTTTCCTCATCAACCAATGCTTCTTGTGAATCCACACCCTCACCCCCTTTGTCCACGCCCCTCGCTCCTACCTTTGCATCTGTTTGAATTACTTCCACGCGCTGAGTAGACGCGCAGAAGTGTACGTGTCGTTTTTTTTTTTCCTGGCTTCATGAACAACGAAGTACACTTTTTTCCCCTCTTGCTCTCTCTCGGTCTCCTTCTCCCTCTCCATCTGATGCTTTTTTTGAAGTGTCACTTCTTGTTCTTCTTGTTCTGGTCCTGTTGATGCCACCATAAGGTCGTCATTAATTAGGCATATATTTGTGCGGGTGAGAGAGCCGCTGCCCCTGTGCAGCCGTTTCGTCGTCTACGGCACGTGATCCCCTTGTTCTAGCTTCATTTCAACACGGCATTATCTTTTTGTCTCTCAGCACCGTGGCCCGTTCCGCCTGGCTCGTCTGGCTCGTCTTCCCGTCCTCTGTGCATGAGTGAGTACGTGCACTGTATCTTGACGCTTTTGTTTCCACTGCTGTACTCACACGCACTGTGGGAAAAAAAAGGTTTACTTATGAGGGGGGGGGGGGGGGAAACGACGTGGTGTAAGGACGAACACGGGGCTCTGGATGCGATGTGGAGGTGTGGACACTGGTGTACGCTCAAGTAGAACTCAGGGATAGTACATACAGGAACGCCCCTCCTTTTCGCCCTTTTTTTTTTATGACGTGTTTCTTAATGTCTTTTTTTTTTCCAGCTCTCCAACTTGACTCGAAGGCTGATATGTTCATTTGCCTTCTTTTTGTTGTTCTGCGGCTTTCGGTGGTGCTGTTACGCAGGCGTGCCTGCCGCGCGGCAATGACGCTCACTCAAGCACGAAACGTGTTTGGTAGACGTGTTTTTTGTTTTGTTCTGCATCTCACACGCATTGCTAAGTGAGGTGGAAGGGAGGGTTTGCCAAAGGAGAGACACCAATTCCTGCGTGAATACCCACGTTTTCAAAAAGAAAAAAAAAACGAAACGGAGCGAACGAGCGCGTGCGGTGATCGCATGCGTCTTCGAACACTTAAATGGAAGAAACTGTTTAAAAAATGGAGGAAACACACGCAACGTCTCTAACTGAACACGCGTTTGATCGCGCACTTTTTTTGTTTTAAACCATCCCCAATCGGACGATTCAGGCTGTTTGTCTCGGTGGTCTGGTTGGGCTCCGTATTTTTCTTCCGCCCCCGCACGGTTTTTCTTGCGCATAGTATACCGACAGGTTGTCACGGCACAACTTGGTACACATCTTGAGCAGAATGAAGGCCTTGCACGCGTGCCGCTGCGCCTCTCTGCCGTCCGCGAGGTGCGGGTCATGGCAAGAATGCTTTTATTTGTTTGTTTATTTGTTTATTTATTATAAAGAATCTCTTTTCTTCCGCAGCGTGACGAGAGAATAGTGACTGTCATCCAGTTCACCTCCTCTCGCTCTCTCCCTAAGCTCGTTCATTGTGGAAACGTGGCACCCTTCATCTTTTTTTTTTTTTTCCCATCCTTTTGAGGTTCATTCGGACCCGGCGTCGCACCGTCATGGCGTGCTTGTGTTGGTACAGCGATTCACATCTCTGTTTTTTTTTTTCCCGACGCGTAACCGAGGAGCTTTGTCAGATGATGAAAACAGAAGAATAAAACACGAAAGGATCAAAAGAAAACGAAAAAGAGAAAGAAATCAGGAGGACCGCGACAAGGTCAGGTGCTACGCACGTGAGCGCGCGTGTACCGGTTTCAGCATGAGCGGTGCATTCGGCTTGTCGACTAGAGATCGTGACTCCGTCCCTGACATGCCGCAGACAGTCGTGTGTCTGGCGCCGAGGCAACGTGTTCGTTGGCAGGCCACCAAGGACGTACAACGACCACCGTGGCTCCGATGGGATGTATGCACTTTGTGTACTCTTGCGTCGCGGAGCCTTACACGTTCTTTCTTTCTTTTTTCCCCCTTGTATACCGGGCGTCCTCGGCTGGCAGAGAGAGACCTCAGCCGCTTCTTCTTCGCCTCATCGTTCTCTCCACACTTCCGAATTTTGTTCTTCTCTCTCCATTTCTCTGTCCTTGCTTTTGTTTTTTTTCTCTTGCCACGACTCCTCAAAAAGAAACAAGGAAGGAAACGTCGGTGCTCTACACACCCTGTTGTTCTTCTCTGCGCTGACGTGAACACACACACACACACACACACACTCACCTCGTCATGGATCTTGAAAGCGATTACAATGGCGGCCGCTCCGCCAATTTCGTGCCCAAGGTGCAGTGCTGCATTTGCGGTATTCTCATCGATCACAACCCCAGCAACATGTGCCCGAACTGCCTCCGCTCGCATGTGGACATCACAGAAGACCTCCAGAAGGAGTACATTATCATCTACTGCCCGGAGTGTTTCCGCTACCTGCAGCCTCCCAAGTACTGGGGCCGTGCGGAGCTCGAAAGCAAGGAGCTGCTGACGCTTTGTTTGAAGCGCATCAAGGGCCTCAGCAGCAGCGCTGGTGGAAGCAGCACAAAAGCCAAGCTGGTTGATGCCAAATTTCTTTGGACGGAGCCGCACAGCAAGCGCATCAAACTTAGGTTGACTATTCAAAAGGAAGTGTTCAGTAATATTGTCATTCAGCAGGCGTGCTTGATTGAGTACATTGTCAATTGGCAGCAGTGCCCGACGTGCCAGAAGGTCGCCACGGGCCAGCCTCAGTGGAACGCGTGCGTGCAGCTTCGTCAGAAGGTGTCGCACAAAAAGACGTTTCTTTACCTGGAGCAGCTCATCCTCAAGAAGCGGCTGCACGAGAACTTCACCCGCATTGAGGCACAACCCGGTGGATTGGACTTCTTCTTTGGCCACAAGAGCCACGCACTCAACTTTATTGAGTTCTTGAACCGCTCCGCACCTGTCACGCGCTTGGATGCGGTGCAACTCGTTTCCCACGACTCGAAGAACAACACAGCCGTGCAGCACTACACGTACGCGATCGACATCGCACCGCTGTGCCGTGAGGATCTGATCCTCATTCCGTACAAGGACTACTACCTCAAGACGCTCGGTGGCATGGGCCCTCTTGTGCTCGTGCACAAGGTGTACAGCTCCATCGTCTTTCTCGACCCGAAGACGCTGCGCGCCGGTGAAATTACGGGCACCTTGTACTGGAAGAAGCCATTCCAATCCATCATGACCTCGCGCGAAATGGTCGAATTTTACGTGCTCGCGTGTCAGCTCCTTCCCACCACCAACGGCAAGTACCAGCTTGGTCTTGTGACGGTGTGCTTGTCGTCGGAGGTAGGCGAAGGCCGCGAATGGGTGGTGCAGTCGCATCTGGGTGGTATCCTGAGTCCGGGCGACCTTGTGAAGGGCTACCTGCTTGAGAACCAAGTGTTTAACAACGAGGACATGGACGAACGCCGGTACACACCTGAGCAGCTGTCGGACGTTGTTCTCGTCCGCAAGCACTTCCCTGCCCAAAAGGCGCGCCGCAGTCGCCGCATGTGGAAGCTGAAGCGCCTGGATGTGCAGACGGCGCAGGGCGAAGATGCCCGCACCGCGCAGAACCGCCGAGGCAACAACGCTGGCAACCGCGGAGGTAATGAGGACAATGATGAGCAGGAGTTCGAAGACGAGCTCGAGCGTGACGAGGAGCTCCGCCGCGATGTGGCCGTGTACAAGCTGCTCGACTCGGAGATTGAAGAGCGCAAACAAAAGGTCAAGTTCACCACACCGGAAGACGCGGCCAACGAAGAGAACGGCGAGGACGACGAGGCCCCTGAGATTCCCTTGGAGGAGCTCCTGGACGAGCTGCACTTCGACGGCAACGAGGACACGGCGGCCGATGACATGGCACCTGGAGAGGATAATGACGACGAGGAAATGGTAGAACCCGAGGCGCTGAAGGCCTCGAAGCGTGTGCGCCTGGAGTAGCCGAAGTTCTTTTTGGGCACACGCGTGACGTTGTCGGAAGCAAGCGTGAACGCATCGCGTAGGCTGACGAGCATCATGTGATCTCCTCCCCTCCTCTGCTTCTTTTTCCTTCTCTATCTTGCGCTCACCGTCACCCCCATTGACGCGACCGCTGCGTGTCCTCTTGAGCGACGCCAGCTCTGACGTGCCTATCACCCTTTGTCTTGCTGTTCTCACACGCCTCGCTGACATGAAGTATTTAGCGCGCTCGCTCCTTCTGTCCATTTTTGTTTTTGTTTTGCCTGGTTGTCACAATGAAGACGCTGTGGCGTGAGTGACGTGTGCCTTCTTTTCGCGGCTTCCTTTTTTTTTCTTTTGTTTCCGCCAGATAAATAATCTTAAGTGGCTCCCCCCTTCGCGTAACAATTTCACTCGCTCCGTTCTCTTCCTTTTTTTTTTTTTGACCGCCTTCTTCTCTTTGTTCGCGTCTTTGAAGAAGTGTTGGAGTGGATACTAACTACCACATGTTTTCCCATATTTTCATTTTCGTTTTCCTCACCTGCTTTGGCGCCTTTTCGTGGAATCCAAGTCACCCGCTTCCATGCGAGAGAATCGCGGTGTGCACTTTTTTTTTTTTTTTTTTGGGATGATACCTAGGGACAACGGTGCGCGACGAGAAGCGAAAGGAATACAAAAGATAGGACACCATGACTGGAGATGGGCGAACATCCGTCTAGGCACAGAGACAGAGGCCCCATTCATCGCCTCCCCCCCACGGCAGATGAGCGCCGCTCAGATGCCGTCAGATGCCGTCGTTGTGTTGCGGCTTGACGACACGCCGACGCATGCACGAAAGGCAGCACATCAACAAAATCTGGTTGACGCGTGTGAATGCGCGCAGGGCCAGTGCTGCACGACACAAGCGGAGAAGGCACACGTAGATGTGAGGGGACGGCTACGTGTGCGCCACGGACGATGCCACATGTTGCAGATTTTTCGAACGTGACACGGAAGGACACCATACATGAGCGACCGTATCTTGACCCTCTCGACACAGACATGTACTTTTCCACGTCCCCCTCCCCCTCGCCATGATTTCTCATTTTTTTTTTTTTGGAATTCCTTCGGGTTATAACAACGTTTCAATAGTGAAGACACCTCATCTTTTTGTTTCTGTTTTCTTTTTTGTTGTGCCATGGCAGCCCTCCGCTTACGACGCGGCTCTCTTTGCTTCTCCATGTGGCCCCTCAGGGGTGGCAACCACTCACTACACACGACCGGCTCGACCTTGTGCGCACCGATCAACACAGCTGAGGCGAAAAAGAAGAAGCGGCACAGTCGACATCCGCACCGCGTGGCGGATGAGGTCGCCTCGTCATGGACACCGTGCCATGCCCTCGAGCGCGTGGCGCACGCACTCGACGAGCCTGTGGACTCCGCTACGGTGGTTTCGCCTCAGCTTCTCACGCGATGGGTGGAGGCCATCCAAACGCAGCACCCGACGGGCTCTCGCTCGTCTGAGGCGGACCATGTGGAGAGCTCCCACAATGACGACGGTCGCCAGCTCCCGCCGTCCATGTGCTTGGCTGTCATGCAGCGTACGCTACGTCACCGCGCTGTGCGCGCCAGCTCCATCGCCGCAGGTAGCGTGTACGGCATGCACCACGTGCTTCCTCTTGACACGGCACGGCAGAATAGGCCTGCCCCACGACAACACTCTACCGCAAGCAGCACAGACACGTCTGAGCGGAGCACTCGTCTGCGCGCTGAAACCCAGGTGACGATGTTGGTTGCTTTGGAGAAGACGCTCATTGATGTGGTTTCAGCCTCCGTGCGTGATTTCTGCTGTGCTGCCTCCGTGCGACTCACCGATGCGAAGCGCGTGGCTCCACAACATGACAGCGCACACGACGACCACCACCCGTGGTCCCGTGAGGACGTGCTCACTGCATGCGGGACACTGATCCTGTACTCGGCGGCGAGCAGCTTCCCAGACGCTCCTGCCTGTGTGCGCGCGACGCTAAAACACAGCGTCCGACCGGCGCTCCAGCTTGTGTACCAACAGGAGGTGTCCGCTACGGACGAGATGTCACTGCGGGCCACTCAAACACGCACACCGGTAGCGAGGAAAGCGCTCGGACAGCACTGCATCTTTGTGACCGAGCTGCTTCTCCGCGTGGGCCCCTCGCTCACGTCGTCGGTACCGCTTCGGCAGACAGCGCACGTGGATACGGTCCAGCGTCGTCTGCACCGCGATGTCTGTCAACACGTGGACGCCTATTGCGACACGCTTTATGCGTTGCTCGATGAGCTGTCACGAATACAGAAACGGCAGAGAAAAAGACTCCACCGTGAAGACAGCGCGGCGGGGGAGGCGTGCATCGTTGAGGAGCTGCTGTGGCATGTGCACTTGATCACGTCATGGGCTGCTCGACTTCCTGTGAGCGTGCGCATGACCCCCACCACCGCCACTGGTACGCGTACCTCTTATTTTCCCATGACGCGTGCCGTTGCGTGTGCGCTGGATGTGGTGACCGCGGTCTGCGCTGTCTTCCCCAACGCGGTCGCTTCGTCAGGGCACGCGCACGCTGCTGCACACGCCCGTCGCATGACGGGGCAGTGGTGCCCGCTCGTCGCGCAGCTCGCCTACACGACGGTCCTTCACCACACACTCAATGATGTCCGCGCCGCATGCGCGGCACACCCGGCCGATCGTCTTGTGCAGCGTTGTGTGATGTTGCTCGATCGTCTCGTCACGCACGACCCCGCGCTGTGGTGGAGCATGGGGGAGGAGGACGCTGACATTGTCTGGGTACAGTGGGCCGCTGCGCTGCACTTTGCTTCGCGTCGTGCATGTGCGGCTTTTGATGTCTTCGACAGCAACACGCGGGCGTGCCTGGTTTCGGTGCAGTCCGCCCTCCTTCAGTACGGCCTAGAGCGGGTCATGCGTACGGCGACGACAACAACGACGCCTGCGACGACGCTGACCCCAGTGGCCAAGGCGAACGCCATGGTGCCCCCGTCGCGCGTGTTTGTGCTTTCGTTTCTGCGTGCGTGGACAAGGTGGATGCCGGGGCTGCTCAGTGTGGCCGGTCATCTGCCCAATCGCGTCTGTCAGGGTCTTGCGTTGAGCTCCAGCGTTCAAAACGTATGCCCCCGCAAGACGCACGTGCCCAGGGCTCTCCTCGACTTGTTAGAAGTGGTGATGCGGTACGGTACCGTCGAACCCACGGAGCCAACGCGCGAAGTTGGCTACCACCACCACCACAACGCGTCTAGTCCGCGCGCGGGTGCCGATGACGGTGCCTTTCCGGTCTTGGCCCGCAAGAGCGATGCGGCTGTGCCACGCCATCGGGTGGATTCATCCCCTGCGCCGAGCCTGTCTCTTCCGCCCGATGAGTCGCGTGTCCACCCGCCTCACCGTTCTCGCTGTACACCAAATTTTTCGAAGCGACTGGAGGACGCCATTGTGGGGCATTGGATTGGCTCGGACGACCGCATCCACTGTGACAAGGAAATGCGTGAGGACGAGATTGAGCTTTTTGGTTATCTTGACGCGCTTTCGCAGCTTCGCACACATCGCCCACTGGCCGTCACCGACCTCGCCACAGATGCCACGCCGTTCCCTCAGACACGTCAAAGCGACGGAGACCGACACATGGCTGCGACCACGACCGCACGGAGTCGCGTGTGTAAGGCGTATTTACCCTCTGCCGAGTGTATCGTGCGCTTGACACACCACACGATGGACCTGGTGAAGGGCCTCGTAGGGGCACTCACTCGACAGCACCATTGGCACCTTGGCGCTGGCCACCTCCGCCACAAGGCGCCACTCTTCTTATGCACATGCGTTGCATTCCACCGTGCGCACGTCGATGTCTTGCCTGAGGCCGGACTGTGGTGTACGACGCCGCTTGGCGATGACCATGTCTGCGCGTCTGGCGACCCACAGACAGCGCACGCCATGTACTATCAGGCCGCTTGGTTTTTACGCGATGACGCCATGGCGCACAGGCTGACTGCGCTGCTGGACGGCGTCAGGCCCGATACGGCGCAGACGCTGCTCCCGTTGTTCGATCGTGCTGCCCAACGAGACCTCCTGATTGCTTGCGATGAACGTGGTGTTCACACGGATGCGCTTGTCAGCGGCCTCGGCCGCGGTGAGGAGGAAAACGTCTGGGCGTGGTGCGTCGTGCAGTGCTGTGCAAGGCTCGTCGAGCCGACGTGTGCAGCGCATCTGGGCGTGAGCAGCGCGTTGATCTGGCAGCACTGGGACCACGTGTCGTCCCATGCCTCGTGTCGGGCGCAGGCTCGTGACCACACACTGCTTCGACGCGCTGTACTGGCGATGGCGGAGAGCCCCTCCATGTGCGTGGACACGGCATCGACTTCCCCGCCCTCAGCGCTGTGGACGCTTACTTTGGGTCGCCGCGACATCGTCTTGGACTGGCTCCTCTGTGCTTTAGCCGAGAGGCGTCACTCAAACAGTGCCGATAGGTGGCAGGCTGGAACGGCCGCGCGGCATGTCGAGCTTTGTGCAGAACCTTGGCTTCCGCTGCGGCGTCCGGCCGCACGCGGCACAGACGACTCCCCAAGAGCTGTGCGCTGTGCCTTCACGGATCTCCAGCATGTCTGGGGCAGCTTGTGTGAAGCGTACGACCACCACACACACCAGAATGGTGTGCCGAGCCGCGACACAGCTCACCTCGCTGCCGTGCTGACCAGCTTCTACCAAGCGTGGGAAGAGTCGGCCTGTTCGAGTGAGCAGCGCAGTGCGTTGTTCAGTGCCGAAAATATGGATGACGCGGAAATGATGACGAGGACGGGTAGTGCTGCGCACCAACGAACGCCGCCCGTTCATGATCTGACTCTCTGCTCTTTCGAAGACGACGGGGATGCCGTCTCAAAGCGGTCTGTGTTTCCGCCGGAGCCGGACGACCCACACAGTTTCTCCTCTGAGAGGAGCTGTCTGGACGCGGTCTCAGCTCTGCTGATGCATCCGCAGCGTGTGGTGGCTCTGGTGTACGCGAGAGACGTGCCCTTGACGTTTCTTCTCCACCTGCTGAAGAGGTGCGTGCAGGTGGCCACAACGCGCAGGTGGGTGGGCACTGCCGCTGCGCTCGATGATCTGTGTACCTGTCTTGTGAGTCTGCAGCTTGTTGCTGCCGTGCGTGCGCTACAGGCAGACAGTGTCGAATACCGCCACAACGACAACGCGGACGTCAAGACCAACACAAGCACGCCGTGCACACTGCACGACGGTGATGGCATCAACGCACAAAGCTCAGAGAGTTGGGAGCCTTCTCAATGGAGGCTGACGCGTCTGGATGCGCTCTGGCGCTTATCACAAGAACTGCGTGACGATGTGTGCAGCGGCAGCTCGTGCGCGTGCGGCCGCGGTGGACGCACTAGCCGTGCGCTGGCCAACGCTTCCCCTGCCTGGTGGACGACGCACAACCAGACGCGGTTGCACAAGACGTGGCGCTGGCCATCCGTTGTGTGGCATACGCTGCTTGTGGAGCGGGCATCGATTGAAGACGTGCTTCGTATTCTGCCACACGTCGATGCAGAGACAGAGAGTCACACCGCGAGTGGATCGCCTCCGCTGGAGAGGCCATTCGCGCGCGAAGTGCAGCAGATACGAAACGCTCTTCAAGCGTGTTCCCACCATTTCGCATCGGGCACGTGACACATCACACACTCAATACTTGTTTTTTTCCCCTCTCTTCTGCTTACTTGTCTTCTTTTGTTGTTTTGCTTTCAAGATTTCACTGCCGTTCTTCTGCGTTCCTTTTTTGTTTTTCTGCTTTTCACTTCCTATGCTCACACGACAGACAAGACCCCATCCTCTTTGAACGCCATTGGACGACGCCCCACTTGCGGATGAACCTCACGGCTGGGCACACACGCCGGCAAAACTACCCCTCCCATCCCGTCACGCACACACTGTTTCCTTCCCTCGCGCTTATCCCACTGATATCATCGACTGTCTCCAGCAGTGCCCGTTTTTCCTTTCTTCCGGGCTCTCCCCCTCCTCTTCCTCTCTCTCTTTTTCACGCACACCGTGAAGCACCACGGCAGCTATTCAGGAGGTATCCATGGACCAGTTCTACGTGGACCCATATGTCGACGGTGAAGAGGGGAGCGGTGGCCGTGGCGCCGGTGCGTCGCGTGCGCGCCGTTCCAAAAAGCCCGTCGTCACCCCCGCCTACTCGCCAAGCGCCTCACCGGCGTCTTCAGCTGGCGTCAGTGCGCCTGCGGAGACACCCTCACCTTCGCCCTCTCCACACTCCTCACGCGCTCGGACTACTACATGTCGACATGCCGACAGCCGTGGTACCGCAGAGCGCACGACCAGTATAGGGATGACAGCGAGCTCCCGTTCTTCCCCCGGTGTTGACATGGATGTAGTGGCTGAGGCCAGCGTGGCCAAGAGAAGTCCCAGAGCGACGCACCGTCCCACGCCGTACGCATCACCACCACGACGCCCACCAACTGTGATGTCTCCCCGCACAGATCTATCGAGCTCGCCGCGCATCACCTCCACCCGCTGGCACCCCGATGTGACCCTACACAACACATGCACCGGCCAGCGCGAGGCGAGCGATCCCCTCTGGAGCGCCTCCGCGACGGATGAAGTAGCATATTCGACCCCACCTGCTGCTGCCGTCGATGGACCGCGCAGTCCGCGCGCGCGCACGGCCGCGCCGGCGGCACCACGCACACGTGGTCCTGGCTCTCGCACAGTTGTTCCGGGCTCCACGCGTTTCGAGCCGTACCACCGCCGGCCCTCCTCGCTAAACTTGACCAATGCCTTTACTGCGGCGACCGGCGACGCGGAGGACGGCAGTGCTTTCAGTGGCACGACCGTGCCGTCGCTGTTCGCCACTATGCACGCACGCCGCCGCGTACGACCCGACGGGACTGGAAGTAGCGCGACCATGGCGTCCAAGCGTGGCCCACGCGCGGGTACAGGAGGGTGCGAAGGGAGCAGTGCGCTGGATGCGACTGGGCGCCCGAGCCGCACGTATTCCGGCGGCAGCGCGGAAGGCGAGGAAGGCGAGGAAATTGAGACGCTTGAGTTACCGATGCAACATTACGTGGCGCAGAGCGCGTACACCATGAAGAACCCGTTCCGCACACAGGACTTTGCAGCGTTCGCGGCCAATCCCAGCTACGCCAATCCCCCAGGTGTCGCCACCTACACGGACGTGCCGACCAGTGGTGATAGCCTGTTCTTCTCACAGCGTGCAAATGAGGGGTCCTTTCTGATCCATCGTCTCGTTGATCTGACCATGCCTGTCAGCGAGGCCGACCGCGAACGTGTGTACACGTACTTGGGCCGCACACTGGATGTGCTACAGACGGGTGAGTGGTTCCTGAAGTGGACGCGCGACAATAGGATTAAACAGCGCTTTGTCTGGCTCAATCTTCAGCGTGGCACGCTCATGTGGTCTTCAACGGCGAAGCAGAGCCTCCTCGACAATTCGGAGCTGAAGCTGTCCACCGTCACCGATGTGAAACCGGACTGCATCCAAGACGAAACCACAGGTCGCGTCTTCTACCGCATGCAAATCCGCACGCCCGATCTGTGGAAAACGTTCGCGACGGAAATTAGAGAGAAGTTCGACATGTGGTTCCAGGCTTTGGTGGAGCTTACACGGCCAAACTTGACGAATGGTCTCCCAGCTGTGTGGGGCCGTCCGTCAGCGACGTCCAACACGAACGGACGTGGCGTGCCTGGCCGTTGGACGGCGCGGTACAGTCCTCTCAGTGCAATTGCCGAAGGTGCCGACATGCAGCTCGAGATGGGCGGCTTACCGATCGAGCGACGAACCTCCTCAGGCGATTGAGTCTCCATCCCCAACAGGCGAAACAGTGGCACGCGCTTCCTCACCTCCCTTTTTCGCGCGTGCTCGGACGGATGCGTCTCTCTCTCTCTCTCTCGCCTTCGTTTCTCTCCGCTCGTTCGCTCCACAGTTTTCTTTTTTTTCTTTTCTTTTTTTCTTTCCGTATCATGTTCTAGATCTTTGTTTTGCATTGTTGCTTCGTACAAGACGCTGCCTACTCGTCAAACGGTACACACAACACCCACACCACCACAAGAAGAGAGAGAGGGGAAAAAAAGAAAATGAATAGTGAATCGGTATAGTAAACGAAAAATGGATTCACTGCCATTTTACTTCGCCATTTTTCTTACGGGTCCCGCCTATCGCGCACAACGGCGACGCTCTCGCTAGTGCGTGCTGCGGTGCGTGGCGCTAGGTCACCGCGGTGTACAGCGCACGTGATGCTCACAGTGCGATGCACGCCTCGTCTTCTACCTGTGTCCTGTTTCCTCCACTCTTTTTGATTTCTCCGTGCTTTTTTTTTTTCTTCTTTGCTCTTGATGATCCGCCTGTGATTAAAAATCGGAAGTCCGCTTGACGTGTGGTGCATACGCAAACTGACGTTTTCCGTACTTGCTTATCGTCGCCGTTTCGGTCCGCAACTTCCTCGTTTTCTGTGGCCGTCGCTTCCAACATCATCGGAGGCCTTTCGTGCTGTCTTTTCCGTTTTTTTTTTCCATCCCTCTTTTCTCTCTCTCTCTATGGCGGAGAGTGCGGCGGGCGACAACTTCTTCAAGGGTGATCAGGCCGTCCTAGACGACCTGGCGAAAGGCGATGAAATCGCTGTGCAGCCCCATGATCCGTGTGGCTACTACGCGGCGCTTGGCGTGTCCCTCCACGCGACGCCTCAAGAGATTCGCCGCGCGTTCTTGTCCCTCAGCCAACGGTACCACACAGACAAGCACGCCGACCAGCCCGCCGTGATGCAGGAGGCGATGAACGACCGCTTCCAGAAACTGATGGACGCGTACGCGGTTCTGTCCGATGAAGCGCAACGCGCCGCGTACGATGCTGCTGGCGCCGGTGGACCGGATCGCCTGGCGCTCGTGCCCAAGAATATGCGGAACCGTCCGGATATCATCGGTTACGTCCACGCCTTGGAGCGGCAGGCGAGGCTGATCAAGACGGCCAAGCTACTAGCCGCGACGTCGGACATCAACCTGCACTACTCCACCGCTCACTTGTTTCTACCGCACCGCACGTTGGCCGCCATGGCCGCCCAGCCGGCACGGGCGAACGTGGGTGAGCCTCACACCGCAGTGGACGACAATGACGATGACGATGCGCCAAAGCCCGAGCGTCACGCGACGTCGTCTGACGACCGCCCGAAAGACGACGCCACGGCCACGGCCACGGACGCGCCTGCGACTGAAGGGCAGGCGCCAACACCACAGCAGCCACAGTCTGTGTCTGCCGCCATGACCGCACGCGAAGTTGAAATCGACGGCGAGCGTCAGTTTGTGCTTATTCCCTCTCCTGACATGCAGGCGACACTGCGGCAGCGCATGCTCCAGAAACAAGGCGTGAGCGGAACGTCCTCGGCGCAGGGCGCGGCACGTGGTCGAGCAAAGATGTCCCGCTCCCGTGCGCTGCTCTTCGCCGTCGTGCCCAAAAAACTGGGCTTTCGACACACCTTTCAGCACCCCATCACACCCCGACTGGGTCTCGAGATCCGCACGGATGCCGCGAGCGAGGGCCAGGTGCAGAGCATCTCAACCACGGCTGCGCTAGAGTTCCAGCAGGACGCGATTCGCACGTACGCCGTCACGCTGCGTTCGTCAGTAGCGGGACTGAAGATCGCCATGTTCCAGCAGCGCATCCTCTCGCCCATTTGGACTATGCGCATGAAATTGACGGTTCTCAACGGTCTGCAGCACCTACAAAAGCTGGAGATGACCGTGATTCGCAAGCTCTCGCAGTTCATTGAACTGGAGAATAGCTTGGCCTGGTCTCTTTTTCAGCACGGTTTCTTCAAATCCTCCATCACGCGTACGAAGGCGTCCACCGTGCAGGGTCTCACCACGTACATTGGCTTCCACGGCATGTCGGTGAGCGCGTACAATGTGCAACCGATCGTCTACGGTGGTGGTGGCGCCGGGACAGCCGGTGAGGCCGATGTGGATGAGAGTTTTCGGACCTCTGCCGAGCAAGACGAGGCAGACGCCGATGAGACGGCCGTGCTCACGCGGCACAGTGGCCCGTCGAAGGGTCGCCTCGAGTACTCGGTGAACTGCTCCCCATTCACGGGGCAGACACATGTTGGTTTCAAGGCGTGGTACTACCACAGCCATCTGCAGCACTTCGGCATCGCCTTCATGACCGTCATTCCCTACTCGGTGAGTCCACTGGCCTTCCCGCTCTTTTTGGTCGCCAGCCCGCAGCACGCCGTCGTCAATGAGGTGTCCTTCTTGTACGCCCGTGGTCAGCATCGCGTGAGCATCCCTGTCATCGTCTTTATTTCGCCCAATCTAAGTCGCGCGGTGGCGTGGATTTCCGTTCCGCTGCTGCTGTACCGTTTTGGCCGGCTTGCCTACCAGCCCTACGCCAAGGCCCACACCGCCGCCCGCTTCCTTGAAGCGCGTAAGGCACACGTTGTCGAGGTGGACCTGGCGCGCGAGAAGGCGATGCTCGAGCAGCGTGCGCTGGAGACCGCCGTCATGATGAGTCGCGCGCAGGAAGACCGTCAGGGCGGCTTGGTGATCATCAACGCCCGCTACGGTGTACTCAAGCCGCGCTTCACCGAGGAGGTGGCGCGTCCCGTGCTGGAGGCTGCTGCCTCCGCTGCCGGGGCCTCGCACGGCCGTCTCAGTCTGCTTGGAAAGCTCAAGGTGACCCTCACCTGCTTGTTCCCCCGTCTGCGTCGCCGTGCTGCCGCCGCCAACGATAAGAGCAAGGGCACGACAAGCGCGGCCGCGACGCCACAGCCAGAGGGAACCCACACCTCTCCCACCACGACGACCACATCCAACGACCCGCACACGCCCGTGCCGGTAGCGGCGTACGCACAGGACGATGACTCGTTCGGCGAGATGCCGCTCACGATCGACGTCACCGTCGCCGTCCAGAACCTGGTGCGTGACTCCGCCTTGACCCTTCCGGAAGGCACCAAGAGCAAACTCGTCGGCTTCTGCGATCCGGATCCGTACACGCCTGAGAAGAAGCAGCTGCGCGTCATGTACTGGTTCCGCAAGAAGAAGCACGTGGTGGTCGTGGACGACCTGTCCGGTCTCGATCTGCCACAGCGCGAGCACTTGATCGCGTGAAGTGGGTTGGCCGAAGAAGAGAACACCCAAGGCGAACGAAAATGTTGAGAGGAGGGCAGGAAAACAAAAATCGGTGCGCGAACACAGACAAAAACAGCAACAACAAAAAATATGTTTTATGCGCGGTGTGTGCGCCGGTCAATTACTGCGGAGGAGAAGAGAACAAGAAAAAGAGGATGAACAGTGTCGCTGAGCTACGGAAATGCATCTACGTAATTGACACATTTCTGTTCTGGTCGCTGCTTGACTGCCCGCATTCTTCTTTTTTTTTTTTATACTGTGCACCATGCGAGCCACACGCACAACGAGATCAAAGGACCGTGTTCCTTCCCATTCTTTGTTTTTCTTTTATTATCACATCCAATATCTAAAGTGAAGTACAAAATACCTCATGAGGAACAAGTGAAACGTGTGCGCTGCCTCGTGCCTGTGCACGACAGACGACAATGAGCGTGTCTCTGGGCATCACGCATCGGAAGTGCAGTCGCCTGTCCGGGCACCATGCTCGGAGTGGTAGCGGCGGATCGAAGCGTCTATGGTGGCTCGAAAGCTTCGCAAAGATGTGAGGTGAGCGCTGCCAATACCGGCACCAGCGACTAGTCGTCACAAAGCGACGATGCGTATTGTGAGCGCGATCACATGCCGCATTCTTTTTTTTTCTCCCACTTCTTTTCCTACTTCTTCCCTCGCCCTCTCTGGCGCCTCATCTCGATCACTTTTCGCGTCCTCAGATATTGTCTGTTGGCTCGTTTTGTCCCTTTTTTCTCTGTGTTTCTGTCCTCAACCGACGCCAACGATCACGCACGCGTGCAAATACTCTCGCCTACTTCTTTTCATCACTTCCACGCACACACACACACACACACACTCACCGACACACTGACATAGTCGGCTGATGCTCCTGGCCACACGACGTTGTGGGTTCCAGCACCTCGTACGTCAGGTTGACACGCGCGGGTTCGTTGGTAACTTCCGCCGTCTTGATCACACACGGGCCTCATCGACGCAGAAGCGTGCCCTTGCCGCGGTGCGTGAAAAGCAGAATGTGCTCATATGCGGCCACCACGGCACGGGAAAACTTAACATCCTGCGCGCGATCGGCGAGCACTGCGAGGAGAGCCTCGGCCTGCGGGTGGCGTACGTATCCGCCAGCAGTCTACGCGCGAACCGTCTCGGTGGGTTTTTGCTCCATCACTTTATTGGTCTTCGCGTGAGCCGTGATGATCTGCCGTCGCAGGAGCAGTTGGAGGGCACGCTCGAGCGGCACACTCGCCTTGTCGACTCTGTCTACGAAAGCTGTGTGCCGAGTCTGTGCAACGCGGATGTTCTCATCCTCGACGCGGTGGAGAAGATCGACCCGGTGATACTGCGCGCCATGGACGCCGTCGCTCGCCGCCAGCGCGCGAAGACGAACGCACCCTTCGGCGGCTTACGTGTCTTCGCGGGTGCCGACTTCTGGTCGCTGCCCGTGCACCCGCACAGCGACCTCGGTGGCTATTGCTTTCAGCTCGCCGAGTGGCCCGCCATGTTCCCAAGCCAAGTCCTCCTCACAAAAACCCATGGGCAGACGCCAGAGCTGCAGATCTTCACGGAGAAGGCGCTGTTTGGCACGCTGACCATGTCCGACATGCGCGAACTCGAGGCCGCCTCTCTCAAGGGCAAGCCAGCTGCGCACGGACTCCTCACTGATGATAGCCGTGTGCTCGACACAAGAAAAAAGAGGTCTGCGGCAGAAGCCGATGCTGAGGATGAGGACGCTGAGGGCGAAGAGATGGAGGATCTACCGTCACGCTGTCAAAAAAACACGTCTGCTGCCAAGCGCACCTCGCTGACCAGATCCAAGTCCTCGACGGCTGGTGGCGCGTCTTCCATGCTTTCCTCACTCTTCGACGAGGTACAGTCCAACGCAGACTCGGTCATCAGCTTTACCCCTCGCTTTCCCAAGCAGCCGTGCGTGAAGGTGCTGCCCACCAAGTACCGCCAGCTCAAGCAGGTGGAAGTGGGTAATTTCCTCGTCAACACGCTCCTCCAGAGCTCGCTGCCCATGTCGTACGGACTCGTGGACAACCTCAGCATCGAGGAGGGCAGCCGTGTTCACCTGCTCATGGACGGACAAGACACCTATGGTGTGGGCGCCGGCGCTGTGGGCGAGGTCCTACGCACCAGCCCGCACCGCATCACCGTGCATTTTCTCAAAGCGCAACGCACCGTGGACATTCCGCGCATGCGCGTTACCGTCTACCACCCAGACTATCCCCAAGTGAAGTATCAGCTGGAGCAATTCCCACTCTTCCCACGCGAGCGGCTTAGCCCGATGAACATGCATCACTACGGGCATGCCTACGGCGTGGACATCAACTGTCGTCGTCTCGCCGATACAAACGATCTTGGCAATCTGCTCGCACACATGCGCAGCTTCGACGACTTCACCGTACGAAACGTTCGTGATTTTGTCCACCTCGAGGGCATGGTGCATGAGCCCACGCGTATCTACTATCATCGGATTCTCGGTCGCCCCATGACGGCTAGCGGCGTGTCGGAGCAGTGGTGCCGCAACTGTAAGGCGTTTGTGCCCGCCGCCACATTCTTTGATCACTGGACCACGTGCGTGCACTCTGTGCGGTGGTGCGCGGAGTGCAGCAAGACGGTCCCGCTCGCGGTCCTCGAGCCGCACAGGGAGAAGCATCAGGTGGTGATGTGCATGGACTGCGGGCAGGCAGTGGAGTGGCGTCACTGGGAGGCGCATCGCCTGGCCTGCGGTCCCATGATGCGTGAGATCAGCGCAGACAATGAGTTCCTCCCTCTCCGCACGCGCCAGCTCGCACTGGAGCTCGGCTTGGATAAGCGTGATTTACATACCATGAAGTCTTTCTCGCGCTCGATGCTGCCCAAGTCAAAGCTCCAGGTGCACTGATCATGGCGGTCTAGGGACTTGGCACACGCTCTCCTACACACGAGCACACGTGTTCACCAAGCAACGGTGCACTGTTCTCTCTTTTATTTTGTTGTTGTTCGCCCTGCCTTCCCTCACACTACGTTGATTACAGAGTCACCCATTCCACATACCTTGGAGAAGACGTGAAGAAAAACAAAAGGAAAACGAACGACAACGGCAACCGCCTCAGCCTCGCATGCCCACTCCCTCGTATTTTTTTTTTGTGTTCGATTCGCGTGATTCTGACAATTTGAAGCAGGAAGGAAGAGCCCTGTAGGAAAACACGGAGAAGTGACGTGCCGTTCATTTCCAGCCAGACGCCCACGTACGCGACGTGTAAGTCTACGGTCTGCCAATCTCACGACGCTGCGTATCTCCAACCGACACTCATGCGCCACTTCCTCCACACTCTCCACTCCTCATCCGTCGAATGAAAGATCGGTGACGCTTGCGAAACGATCGGTGTCGTTAGTTTCGAGTCAACCAATTCGCCGAACGGATTGACAATGCCCTACTCACCGCCGCCCGCCAGGTTTCGTCCCTTCGTCTCCGCGGATCTTGACGACTATCTCCGTCGGTACTGGGCGATTGTCTTCTCTGTCGGCTCGCGTCCCATGGAAACGGGTCACATGCGTCATTACCTCTCGTGGTACGCGACACGCCTGAAGGTCGTCGAGCTGGACCACCACCTGCACGCCGACGCCCTCCGTCGACAAGTTGCCCACCGTGCGGGCACACCAGACCTTCCGGTCCTTTTTGTGAACCAGAAAATCGTTGGCACGCTGGCTGATGTCAAGTCGCTCGAGGAGCGTCGCTTGTTGAAGGATGTCGTTCAGTTCGGCTTCCAGTGGAAGACGGGAGCGAGCGTGCAGGGTAGCCCGCAAACGCTGCACACGCTGCCTTCCGCGTACAACGATGCGGCGCTCTTCCGCGGACGCTGGCGTGGCGCGCCCGTGGCTCGGCCCGTGGTGCGGCTGCCAAGCCTTCATCCTCATATGCCGGGCAAAGACGAGTGAGAACGCATGTACGCGCCACGTACGCAGTCCCCTTTCTTCACACACACACACACACACACAACTTTTTCACTCTTGACACCTCACGTGGGAGACAACAGAGATAAAAACAACATCAACAACCAACGTCAAGAATGAAGGGTGTGTACGCGGCGAAGTGGTCAGCGGTGCTGACCCTTCACGCCTCGCTGCAGACACCTCTCCTGTTGTCGAAAGCGACCGTCTCAGCTACACGAACACAAAAAAGAAATTCATTCACGAAGCGCACATTCAGACGCGCCGTGCGCGAACATTTTCATTGTCCACACGCGTCTTCTCCGCATACGAGCGCTCTCCATGCATACGGGCTTCATATTTTCTCTCATATGCGTGCTCTACTTCTTGCTGCCCTCTTTTTTTTTTTCTCGTTGTTGTGCTTCTCAGAGTGCTCGACACCACAACGTGTCTCTGGCGCGGTGGTAGTCTCTCATCACTCCTCCTGACGCTGTATCATTGACTCATTACCACACAAACACACTCACACTCACACGCGCGCCAAGATCTTCATGTCAGGTGAATCACCCTGCGCACCCGATCATCCTTCGGACTGTGTGCCTTGGCACTGCAGCCTCGCCTTTTATCGCGGCTTCCGACCCGCGCATGTCACCGGCGCTGTCGATGCATCATCTACTCGGACAGAAGAAGATGTGTTCATCATTTCACTTCACAAACGTCTTCTGCCACCCTCAGACGTGAGCGAGCCGCTCGACCACGACTACGTCAACGAGCACTACTCACAGCAGCTGTCCAGCGATGAGGGCCTTGAGTTTCTGCGGTTAAACTGGTGTTTGCTGCTGGCGCTCCTCTTTCCGTACGGCGGCTCTCCGGGTACGTCCGCAGAAGTGGACCGGCGCGCAGACGACAAGGACCAGATGAAGGAACGAGGACTTACTGAGGCACAGCGGACAGCGCGTAACGAGGCGACAACTCAAACGCCAGTTTCCGGGACCGAAGCGTGCGACGCGGGTCCTTTGTCACCCGTCGACAATGCCGTCATTCGCGACCCCGGTACACTGGATCGAGTCTACTTTAGCTTCATCGTGTTTCTCCGGTTCTTCGGATGGCGTGTGCACGACGAGCAACGCGGTGTGCTCGACCGACACCGCGGCTGGGAACGTCGCTATCGGCGCCTCGAGCCTGGTGCAGGGAGAACGGCTCCGGCCACTCAGATAACGGGCGACGGCGTCCAAGCGCACGCGGAGGCTCTGCGGCAGCTTCACCAAGCGCTCAACGGCGCTGCGCCGACGTATGACGGAGATGTCAACTTCTACGAGGTTGCTCTCTCACGCATCCTCTCGAGCCTGCTGAGCGTTGGCCTCGTGCTCTTCGCGATCCGACTTGTTGAGTTCCTCTTGGACGAAATGAAAGCGTCGCGTCTTGTGGCGTTACTCTCGCTGGTCGAGCAGCGCTGGCTACCATTGCTGGAGGCGCACGTGGCGGTGGACCCGAGCCACACCAAAAGACTACGGAAAAAACTGCACCGTCTGACCCACAGCGACTCGGACTGAGAGTGTCACCTACATAGCTTTGTACGTGCGGAGAGAGTGCCGGACTCTGTCAACTGCTCTGACACGTGCTCTGACGTTTCGTGCGGATAAGACACCCACTGGGCGAAACAACAACAAACGAAAAAAAAAAACACAAAGTACACACACACACACAAAACATCGAGAAGGCGCCTCTCTGCCTTCTTTTTTTCCCTCGTTCGTATGCAACGCACTCCCTCCTAGAGCAGCGTCAGTGTCAATTGAGATATCCTCTGGACCTCTGCTTCCCTTTTCTTGTCGTCGACATCCGCTGCCAATCTGTTCTCACCTCCTGTGCGCCTCTTCGCGCTCGCTCTGCCTGATCCGCTACTTTTCCTTTTTTTTTTTTTGTCTCTCTCTCTCTCACTCTCGCTTTTATTTTTCTGAGTTCGCGTGTCGAAGAGAAGAGTTCGTAGTTGGAAAATAAAAAAAGTTGTTGTTGTCCTCGACATCGCGTAGCGCACCGTCATCATGCGTCGGTACCTCTTCTGCCGAACAGGTGTGGTGCTGCAGATGGCCATGCAGCCTCCCACTGGTCCGATGGGGAACACACCCGGGATGCCAATCATGCCCCCACGACCCGGCCAGTCGTTCAACATGCAGAACTCGATGCAGATGGAGGCCGACCGTCGTCGCAAGCTCGAGGCCAACCTACACGAGCGCTACGAGGTGGTGCGTGAAGAGCGCACACGCCGTAGTGGCCGCACCATTGGCATTGACCTCGGCACCACCAACAGCTGCATCTGCTACGTGGACGACGCGACGAAAGAGCCGAAGATCATTCCCTCTCCGACGGGCTCTTGGGTGTTTCCCACGGCCATCACGTTCGATAAGAACCACGAAGTGCGTCTCTTTGGTGAAGAAGCGCGTGCCTGCGTGCGCACGAGCTCGAGCGCCACACTGTGCAGCGGAAAGCGCCTGATCGGTCGAGGCTTCGGCGAGCTGGGCCGCGTGCAGGCAGATTTAAACAAGACAAACATCTTGACACTTAACGAGAAGGGCGAGGTGGCCATCGAGGTGATGGGCCGCACGTACACAGTGGTGCACATCATCGCCATGTTCCTCCGATATCTCAAGACTGAGGCGGAGAAGTACCTCGGAGAGCCCGTGGACATGGCAGTGGTGAGTGTACCCGCGTACTTCACCCCTCAGCAGAAGGTCGCGACCGAGGATGCGGCGCTCTGTGCGGGCTTTGACGTGCTAGAAATTATTGATGAGCCCTCTGCCGCATGCCTCACCTACACCGTACTTCACGCTGGCCACGAGACGGAGGCGGAGAAGCAGATGCGCATTGTCCGCTCGCTTGTCTTCGACCTTGGCGGTGGCACGTTAGACTGTGCCGTCATGGAGCACGACCGGCGCCACAATCGCTTCAAACTTGTCGCCACGCACGGTGACCCGCTCCTCGGCGGCAATGACTGGGACACAGTCATCTCGCACTACTTCGCTGAGGAATTTGAGAAGAAGTGGCGCATCCCCATCGAGGAGGCCGAGGGCAACGTCGGACAGGGCGTGGCCGCCTACCGCAACCTGCAGTTGGAGGCGGAGAAGGCGAAGGTGCACTTCACCTACTCGACCGAGCCGTTCCATGGCTACAACCGCGCCTTCCACTTCTCCACCGCGCTGCGCGATATCGTGCCGCTGGAGGCCAACCTCTCACACGAGCAGTACGTGGAGCTGACGCGGCCTCTCCGCGTGCGCTGCATGGAGTGTGTCGAGACTCTCTTTAGCCACACACATATCCGTCCACAGGACATTCACAATGTGCTCCTCGTCGGCGCCATGACCCGCGATCCGCCCATTCGGTACATGCTGCAGGAGTACTTTGGCAAGACCGTCGTCGCCGAGGACACCTGTCCGGCCGATTACGCGGTCGCCATTGGAGCTGGTATTCGTGCGGCCATGCTGCAGGGGCGCTTCACCGAGCTCTCACGCAACACGCGCTTTGTCTCGGGCACCATGCAGGCGCTGCGTGAAGGTGGCGTGGTGCGCCGCACGTGGGGCAAGCTCAAGAACGCCATTCTCAGCCCTGTGAACCCCAACGCGATTGGACAGCGCTGGCGTGGCCGGGCGAAGGGACTGTCCGATGAGGAGATCGCCAACTACGCGAAGGAGCTGGTCGAGTTTGAGGCACAGTGTACGCGCCGACTACTGCTGGAGCGGGCAGAGAACGATGCGAACTACGTCATGCGCCGTGTCACGCAGGACTCGAACCGCAAGCAGGGCATGCAGGAGAAGCGCATCACCCAGCTCGCAGAGCAACTTAAATTCTGGCAATACATGGTTCATAATTTCCACGACCACGAGGAAGAGCTTCAGCGCACCGTCGATGAGCTGCAGGCTGCGCTGGACGAGCTGGACGGCCTGACCGGCGACAACCGAAATGCCCTGACCTCACAGGGTACTATCGACTTTTCGAAGAACGTGAAGGCGAGCGTCGATGCGGCTATGGGTCGTGCGCCAGAACCAGAGCCGGCGCCGCCTGTCGCGGACGAAGGTGCGAATGCTGAATCCTCAGCGCACAGCTCGGGCGCGACTAAAGCGGCTGCAGGGGAAGACGCCACACACACGTCGACTGCTGGTGGCAAAACAGCCTCGGCTAAAGCAGCCAGTCCTACGGACGCACCACGCGGGCCGAAGATCATTCGTCGCCGCGCACCGCTGCCCGAAGCCAGCTCAGAGGCCCAGGAGCTCATTGAGGCCGGCCACCCTGCACTGCGCCACACGGACGTGGAAATCTCCGAGAGCACTCGCAGCGCATTCCTCGAGTCACAGGTTGAGGAGCGTGCGTGGCGCGAGCCCCCTGTACCACCGGGTGAGCGCGGCTCTTGGCAAGAGGTGAAGGCTGCCGTGGATGCGGGTGAGCCTGTTGGTGCCCCTGTGCCGTGGACTGAGCTGCACCGACCGATGACGATGGAGGAAATGCTGGCAGACCTGAAACGGCGTCGACCAATTGACGATCCACCGTCCGAGGAGCACCGTGTCAAGATGGAGGAGGGCCTCGACATGCAGACCATGACAATTGTGAGTGAGCCTGTCGACATGGTGGCTATCCAGGTCGCTATGGACGAGGAGGATGTCGCAACGAAGGAGAGTGCCGACGAAAGCGTCCGGCTCAACCGCGAGCGTGGCATGCAGATCTCGGAGCAGATGTTCCGTCGTTGATCGGCATCTGGTCGCCTTGTGTTGGCATCACTTCGAGCGTGTCTGTGTGTGTGTGTGGGCGCTTTGTCTGCGCGCGCAGCGACTATGACTGCGTCTTGATTAGTCTTGTTACTTGTTGATATTGTCGCAGTACCGCCGTCTCTGCGTTGTTCCCTGGCCTCGCTGTCTTGTGGAGACGTGCTCGCAGTTGCGCTTTCTTCTTCTTTTTTTTTTGTTTGCCGTTCCCCCCACTCCTTTTCACATGAACTGTTGCAGCGCGCCACACTCAACGATCCATTTAATTCTCACACGAACCTCCCGAGAGAAAGAGAGAGAGAAAAAAAAAAAAGAAGCGATGACATCGATGATAGTCACGCTATCACGAAAACAAGATTGTCTGTATCAAGCACAACGGCGTTTCGTGTTGGGCTTTCTTAGACTCATCGAGGTGAGCTTACTACACGTGTGTGTGTGTGTTGGTGCACTTACCTCTACGCACAAGCACTTTTTCTTTCGCAAAGTTACCTCGCTGAACTCACGAACACTGCTTTTGTTGTTGTATCAAGTGAGAAGACAGAAAAAGTGAACCAGTAGGCGAGTGTCGTGCTCACACCACGGCAAGATGCCGTCAACGCGGCTTCACTGCAAACAAGACTCATTCCCAACCTTCATTCCTTCTCGGACTCCCCTTTCTCGTCAACCCTCTCGTTCTTATCTGTACGCGTACCTCACACCCATCACTCTTATCTGCCGACAGAGAGTAAGATCAACATTCGCCATGCCCGCTGACAAGAAGGACTACGCGCTGAAGCAGGTTCAGACCTTCGGCAAGAAGAAGACGGCCATCGCCGTTGCCACCGTGACCAAGTCTGCCCAGTGCAACATCAAGGTCAACGGCGTGCCTCTTCAGCAGATCCTGCCGGAGACTCTCCGCAGCAAGATCATGGAGGCCGTCAACGTCGTTGGCGCTCGCCACTTCTCTCGCCTGCGCATTGACGTGACCGTGCGCGGTGGTGGTCAGGTCTCCCAGGCCTACGCTACCCGCCAGGCGATCGCCAAGGGCCTCGTCGCGTACTACCAGAAGTACAAGAACGAGACGGAGAAGGCTGCTCTGAAGGACACGTACCTTGCGTACGACAAGTTCCTGCTGATCGCCGATCCTCGCCGCTGCGAGCCCAAGAAGTGGGGCCGTCACTCTGCCCGCACGCGCTTCACCAAGTCCTACCGATAAAGTGGGACTGGTGGATTGTCTTGTGCTGACGACACGTTCATCTTGACCATCCATGACTATTTTGTATTTTTCTTCATTTCTGACTAAAACGCACACCAAAAAAGACAAAACTCACAGTAAAAACTGCAAGTGTCTCGCGCAGACAAGACACAGAAGGCGACGCCTCTTGTGTCGTGGGACTCTCTTGAAAAGTCCAGTCGCTCACGTACGCGCGCTCGGCACTCTCATCCTCGCAGCACCAGCAGCAGAGGAAGGGGAGCAACCATCCTCTTCTCGTTGTCCCTCTAGTCCCATGATCTGATTCGTGCTACACCGCACCACCGCAGTACCGCCCCCCCCTCCCCCCGGCATATGAGAGGCGTTTGTCGCTTCGTCTCTGTTGTCTGGGTGGGGGGAGCCCATGGTGGTGCGTTCCTTATCGTTCACGGCACCATGCGTACAAAAGGCCGTCTTTGTGCACCGCGGACCCTTGCTCTTTTAACTTCCTCAGCGTGCGCCATGACCCTATTTCATCAACGCCTCTCCCCTCCCTGCCGTAATGCGCGTTCCCTCTCCACTCCTTCATCACCCTGTATTCTTATGACTTCTTCACTCACACCGCGCCTTCGCATGTCTCATCTCGTCAGGAAAGCATCTTTGTCGCCATGCCCGCTGACAAGAAGGACTACGCGCTGAAGCAGGTTCAGACCTTCGGCAAGAAGAAGACGGCCATCGCCGTTGCCACCGTGACCAAGTCTGCCCAGTGCAACATCAAGGTCAACGGCGTGCCTCTTCAGCAGATCCTGCCGGAGACTCTCCGCAGCAAGATCATGGAGGCCGTCAACGTCGTTGGCGCTCGCCACTTCTCTCGCCTGCGCATTGACGTGACCGTGCGCGGTGGTGGTCAGGTCTCCCAGGCCTACGCTACCCGCCAGGCGATCGCCAAGGGCCTCGTCGCGTACTACCAGAAGTACAAGAACGAGACGGAGAAGGCTGCTCTGAAGGACACGTACCTTGCGTACGACAAGTTCCTGCTGATCGCCGATCCTCGCCGCTGCGAGCCCAAGAAGTGGGGCCGTCACTCTGCCCGCACGCGCTTCACCAAGTCTTACCGATAAAGTGGGTTCACGCGCGGCTTTTTCTCCGGCTCTCCCTTGTTTCTGCTGTCGCGTGCAGCTCGGACTGGGGAAAAAAAAAGAGCTGAAGAAGCCGCGACGGGTCCAACTGTTTATCTGGCTCGCTCGTTTGCATGATGGACTAGCGTGATGAGAAGGCTGTGGTGCATTCTGCGCACACCACACAGTGCTTTCCTTGTGTTCTTATTTTACTTTTATTGACGAAAACCAACCAACCAACCAAGCAACACGTAAACGACCCCTTGAAGCGGACCGCCATGAGCGGTCGACACTGGTGGTCAGGAGCGATTGTCGTGCGTGTCAAGCGCACGCAACCGAATACGTGTGAGCGGCGCGTGTGAGCGGCACGCCTCCGTCTTTTTCCTGTCTACCCACCGCCCCGCAGTCTGACCGCATCCGCCGTGGGGTTGTTGTGCACACATGGGAAGGACCAACGCAACAAGGCGGCGGTGCCGGCCGTGACGGTTCACCTCAAGCGCTTTTGATTGTCCCCTTAGCGGTGATGATTTTGCGACGAGCCTCACACATGTTCTCTCTCCATCACCATGGCTGTGGCTCTCTCACCTCTCTTCCCACTTCTCTCTCCCCCTTGTCGATCTGCTCTGTTTCTCGATGTGCGCCACGTTGCCGTTTTCTTTTTGTTGTTATTCATCTGCTCTGTGCACAGTTTCTCGTCCATCGTTGCTTTCTGAGGAACACGATTGCTTCGAACGCAACGACTCTTTGGTCGGGCGCTTACAGATTTAGCTACACCCGTACGGTCGTACACCCACGTAGACACCTCTTCCCGCCTCTCGTCCACTGTCAACCTCCGAAGAGAACCGTCCTCTCCTCGTCTGCGCTGCTTATTTTTGACGCGGAAACAAAGAGGTACACGACACCATAGACAAACGCACACACCAGCATAGAGAACGACACGCACGTGGGACCAATGATCACTGTCAAGGCCATCGGCGTCGTTGTGGACGACAACGCGCACTTCCTCACCACTCTTGGCGGAAAGCCCGTTGTGCTGACAGACGGCTACACGATGGAGCGCGCCGTGTGGGAGGCGCCGGTTGGTGGCAGCCAAGGTGCGTCGAGCAGGAAGAGGGTGGCGGCCAACACCCACGTTGTTTTGGCATACAAAGACGCACACGCAGACCAGACTGGTGCGGAAGATTCGACCATTCCTCGCTTTCGGGCCACCGTTCAGCTCTCCAAAGTGGGTCAGCCGCCACTCATTACGGTGGTGCGTAGCGACGATCCGGAAAAGAAGTGCTACAGCAGTGACAAGAGTCTTACGGCCGCGTGGCGAGAGGCGCTGCAGGAGGCGGCCAAGGACTTTCCCGAGACGCCCGTCGCGGAGACCAAGGCCCCCAACGGTCTGCGCCTGATGGGTCTGCATCTCATGGAAGTGACGGCGGAGATCCGCAGTTTGGCCGGTGGTGAGGCGGCGTTCGCCAAGGCTGAGTCCGCCATGGCCACTCGCAAGGCCGAGACCGTCGTGGACGAAGCGCCATCTGTGCAGAGTACCCCCGGTGTGATTGTGACGGACAGTAAGCCTGCTCAGAAGCGCAGCCGGGCCAGCGCGTCAGCAAAGGTGGCGTCCAACACCGGTGCAGTGGCAGATGCAGCGGCCGCGCCTGCGACCGCACGCCGTCGCCGTAAGACGGACCCCGCTCCCACCGCCACCCCGAACGAAGCTGTGGCGAGTGCCTCGAAAGAAGTGCTCGTCGTGTGTCCCGATTGTGGTCTCGCCGGCACACCCTTCTGCGCCGCAACCGGCAAACCGCACGAGGCGGCGCCGTGCCCCAAGTGTGGTCTGACAAGCGCCTTCTGTCCTGTCACAGGCGAGGCGCACAGCGGTGCGATCCAGCGTACAAACCGGGAGAGGGGCGAGGTACACCTCCCTGGTGCGCAACGGCGCGCCTCGAAGAAGGCTGCATCGGCAGCCGCGACCGCGGGCGAGACGGCAGAGTCCGCCGTCACGGTCGAGGGCACACCAGTGAAGAAGACCTCGACGCGTCGGAAGCGCACCGCGGGTGAGGCCGCCATCGAGGGCGACACAGACCAGACGGGCGGCTCCGCATCAACCGCCGATATCAAGAAACGCCGGACGCGGTCTTCCAAGACAACCGCTAGTGTGGATGGGCAGAGCACGAGCGCCGATGGCAAGCGCCAGACCACAATCTCAGAATCGGCGACACCTGCCGCCGAGCCGTCACTGGCCGATATCGCCCTGAAGGAGCCTGACGTGTACATTTACCCGACGCTCCGTCCGCCCCTCTCGCAGACCGAGCAGAGACGCGCGCAGCACAGCATGGAGCAGAGGTGGCACGAGAAGGCCAGCGAGCCTGTCCTGCCCGTCATGGCCCAGGCACTCTATTTCCCACTCGTGCCTGCGAAGCGTCGCACAGCGGCGGGTACGGCGGGTGCTGCACGCCGCGGCAAGAAGGCCAAAGCGGAACCCAATGAGAATGAGGACGAGGACGAGGATGAGGATCACGACGTCAAGGAGGGCGACAACGAGGCAGGTGGTGAGAGCGCTGACGTGCCGATCCTTGTGCACCCCCTCGAAGTGCGTGATGTGGCCACGAGCACAAGTGGTAAGCGCCTCACTAAGTTTCTCTGGCAGTACACCAGCGAGCGCAGTAAATTCGACATGCTGCGTGCACTGAACGCTGCGGCAAACGCCACGACCGCGTCCGGCAAGCCATCCGCTGCGACGAGAACGGGTGCCGCAGGGGACGAGGCGAACGAGGAATCGACGATGCATTCGGACGCGCCGAACGCTGAGACGAAGGTGACCGCCACCGGCGAGGACATGCCCACACAGACGATGTCAGATCGTCAACGGAGTGACTCACAGATGGACGCCGCCACGTTCATCGCTGCGAGTGTGCTCGAGGGCACGAGCGAGGCGACACTACCACGCGTCGAGAGCGTATAAGGTACGAAAAGAAAACGATATTCAGATCCACACCGTGACACACAAGGACAGCATCTGGGGAATACAAGGGCAGCGCGACGTCCGTGCTCTCTGTGCTATTTGCCTGTGTGCGAGGCGATTCAGATTTCTCTTTTTTCATGAAAAAAGAAAAAAAAAAAAACAGATCAAGTACAGACACACAAACACACAAATAGAGAAGTATGCGATGCGAAAGGGGATGAGCAGCGGAAGGTGGTTGGTGTGTGTGACCTCGACGCATGCTCTTGTTCCCCCCTTCCCTTCCCCTCCCCTCCCTCCACTCTTGGAACAGATGGACGGGACGCAGTTCCGTGCGTGTGCGCCTTGCGAATGTGTGTGCATCACAGTCCTGGCACGTGCGAGCCGCGCAGGCTGCGACGACTTGTGCTTTGCCTTTTCGAGTGCGCTTCTGACCTCGTTGCACACAATTGTTTTCTCATGTTTTTCACTCTCGTCCTACCACCCGCTCATCCTCGCTCTTTTTTTCTTTCATTCTCCGCTACTCTCAGCACACAAGTCAGCGCACGCCTGTACTCTCTTCTATCTCTGTCCCCGTCCATTCCACCTGTTCTCCTGTTTTTCTGCGTGTGTGTTTGTGTGTGTACCTTCAATTGTGTTGCCACGCCAAAAACACACTCATTATGGCATCTCGCATCGCGGTGAATAAAAAAACGGTGGAGCTTGTGACGGACCTCCGTCATGAGTTGCACACACATCCCGAGCTTTCCAATGAAGAGGTCTGGACCAAGGCGCGTCTGCTGGCGTTCTTGCGTAAGCACACCAAGAACCTCATTATTCACGATCGCAAGACGTGGTTCTACGCGGTGTACAAGTGCCCGGGTGTTGTCGACGGCAAGCTAAATGGGAAGCCTGTCGAGAACATAGCCTTCCGCGCTGACTTTGACGCGCTGCCGATGGACGAGTACATCAAGATTCCGTGGGCCTCCAAGATCCCTGGCAAGGCGCACAAGTGTGGCCACGACGGGCACAGTGCAACCATGATGGCGTTCGCGATGGAGGTGGACCAGAAAGGCGCGCCGAACAATATCTTCTTCCTGTGGCAGCCGGCGGAGGAGATCGGCAGCGGCGCCCTGCAGTGTGTGCCGATGCTCACCGAGGAGAAGATCACCCGCATCTTTGGCTACCACAATCTCCAAGGTTTCCCGCTGGGCTCTATCAATATCATCGACGGCGTGATCCAATGCGCATCGACTGGCATGATCATCAAACTCACCGGCTCGCCTGCACACGCCAGTCAGCCGGAAACGGGCCGGAACCCATCGTTTGCGATCGCGAAACTCATCCAGGCCATACCCGGACTCACGCAGAAGTCGAAGCACCTTCTTCTGTGCACCATTGTGCAAGTGAACATTGGGAACCGGCAGTTCGGCATGTCGGCGTACTACGGCGAACTTCTCATGACCATCCGTGCCACCTACGAAACGGAGCTCGAGGCGTTGCGGCTCTCTCTGGTGGCCTTGGCGGAGTCCGCTGCACAAGAGGAGGGTCTCAAAGTGGAGTTTGAGTACAGCGACCGCTTCCCGGAGACGAGTAACGAGAAGGACTGCGCGAATCGCGTTCGTGCCATCGCCAAGTCGAAGGGATTCGCGCTGAACGAGATGAACGCGGCCCTGCGTCCCTCCGAGGACTTTGGCCACTACGGCAAGGTGTGCCCCGCCGCGTTTTTCTTCGTCGGCAACGGCGTTGACTACCCGTCTATTCACACACCCAAGTACGACTACCCAGATGCAATTCTGCCGACAGCGGTGGAGATGTTCAAGGGTCTGGCAGGCATGGCGGAGGAGAAACCCTCGTCTCTTTGAGACAGGGATGAAGGATTCGTTGGTATTGAACGTCTTTTCTTTGTGTGCCTTTCCTCCCTCTCTCTCTCGGTCTCCTCTCGTATTGTAACTCCTGTGAGCGTTTTTTTTCCTTCTGTTTCTCTCACCTTGGTTTGTTCGTAGAGACAGCGCGTGCATCTCTTCCTCCTTCGTCCACATTGCTTTTTTTCTCCCTCTCTGTGTGTGTGTGCCTCGCGTTTACCCCGTCTCCTTCCTCTGATGCACCACATCTACGTGCGTGACCAACAGGGACACATCTCGAGATCATTTGCTGTGCACCACCACCGCTGGTTGAAATGAATGAAAGAGTACCGCGCACAGAGGAGATGGTTACCAGTTGTGCAACCACGCTGTGCGTTCTTATCTCATGGCAGAACGACCCCTTTTTTTTATTTCCTTTTTTCGACTTGGGAAAGCTCGCAACTCGCGCGAGATGTGAATACGCGTCTCCTCCCATCACATCCGTGTCTTTTCCTCGCTTCCTTGTTGCCACTGTTGTGCACGATCTGCTGGTGCTTTTGCGTACTGCCTTCTCCCTCTTCTCTTGTTTTGATTTCTTCTTGGTTTTTTTTTGTTTTCAACCTGTTTATCGAATGGCCATGTTGTTCTCCGACCCAACCGAATTCAATGTGGTCACTGCTGAAGCAGCACCACCACCACCACCAACAGCAAAAACAAGACACACATACGCAGACCGGAAGCGAGCACTCAAGAGGAGGAATAATGAAGTGTCGGGTCGAATAGCAGACAAGGAAACGACTTCCGTACACGCCAAGTGAGTTTCTTCGCGGATGTCACTCCGACACACTTACCGCGCACACAGGGCTCGACGACCGCAAACAGGACTCGTCATCGTCGGCGAAGACGGGGCGTGCTGCACGAATCAACTCACACATGTGCCTACTCTGCTTTTTGTTTCTCTCTTGTCAGCGTGTTCCCCTCCCCCCTCCACCACGTTTCCCACCACCTTTCGCCCTATTTTTTTTTTTTTGAATCTCCACGATCACAACCACACGCGCACACATTAATCAAATAACGGAAATGTACAACGCGTCAGAGAAGTACTTGGCAGACATTCATCAAACTGTTTTCCGTCTCTCTCGTCTGTCTACACCTTCGCTGCTGTTGGTCCTTTTTTTGTTTCTTGTCTCGCCTAAACAGTTACTGCCCGCTCTTCTTTTTTTTTTTTTGTCTTCGCTTTGCAGCCCTCTCATGCTGAGCGTGACGGCACTTCGTTGGGCTCGCTCGTTTCGTTCAGGAAAGCTGACGGATGATTTCGAACTTGTGATTGCCAAGAAGGCCGTGCCGTTCGATTACGTGGCGATTGATGTCGGCTCCCTCGTTGGTGGAGCGCTACGCCTCACTCGATCGGTGGCGCCGACAGAGCAGAGACGCGCGAAGGAGGTGGGCCGTCTCGTATCCCAGCACCTACTGCAACTCTTGAGGCGTGTACAACCGACACGCGCGCTCTTCTTGACGCTCGACGGGGCCGCCCCGCTGTGGGTGGCCGCCGCCGCGCGACTCACCAACGTGCCCACTCGCCGGCTGGAAATGCGTTTGGCGCGCCTGCCCGCGTCGCCGCTGATGCAGGCCGTGGAGGATCGTGTTGTGCGCATGCTGCCCGATGCCCGCCTAGGCACGCGAGAGATTGTGTGGAGCGGCACCGGTGTCGCTGGCACGAGCGAAGAAAAGATCTCTGCGTGGGCCCTGGATGTGGCAGCGAGGCCAGGATTTGACGGCACACAGCACTCCCTCGCCCTGATTGGTGGGACGGACCTGTACTTGAACGCGTGGGCATTGACGAACTACTACCGTGTCTCCTCTTTGGTGGAGCGTAACAACGACCTGGTGCGACTCGACACCACGGCCGTGTTGGAGTGGCTCGGTCTTGATGACATGGCTGCCCGCGGCGAGAACACAACAGTAGCGCGCGCACGCACGGATATGCTCTTCCTGCATCTTATTGCCCAAGGTCTCTCCGCGATGGAACTCAGTCCGGTGACGCCCGTCTTTCTGCCGCATCTGTTTGACCGGTACCAACGCCTTACCGTACAGCCTCGTCAGGCCACAGAGTCGGACGAGACGTCCCAGGTCAGCGCAGAGGCAGGCGACGATGACAACCGTTTTCTTTTCGAGGATGTGGTGGAGAATGGCCTCGCGTTACACCTCGGCGCGCTCATACGTGTGCTCGCACAGGGCACACGTGCCAGTGGAGTGATTCGCGCCGCCTATCAAGCACACGTCGATGACTATCTGGAGCACGCGCTGCAAGTCCACGCACAGCTCTGTTGCGGCGAGACACCGGATGACGGCTTCGTGCCTGTCTATCTTCAGCCGCATACGGGCACGCATCCGGGTGGGCCCAACGTGTTTGACGTGACAGCGACGACACCAACAACACCATCGGCATCTGTACCACGCCGTGCTGATGTGACTGTCTCGGAGCTGGTGGCGCATCTCCTGGCCCTTGTCGGCGTCAGCGATACGACCACATTCTTTAGCTCTACCCCGCCAACAAGCTCAACAGGTCTTCACCAACGACGCGCACGCCGCCGCCGCCCTCACCACTCCACCACGCAGGCGGCACCCAACGCAGTCGACAGCCCCGACCCCCGAGCCGTACCGGAGGCACGCGCTGTCTATTCCTCCTGGTCGCCCACGCAGCCGTTGACGGCAGCGGAGGCGACCATTCTCTCTCAGCACGCGCCAACGATCGTGGAGGAGCTTCTGCGTGGCCTCGTCGGGGCGCCGCCGCAGCCCAATGTGGGCAAATCGATTGTGCTGGCGCCGTCGGTGGAGGAGGCACGCACACGCACGCAGACCGCACTCGCTTTTTGTCCACCCGAGGCGCCGCCTCGTGCGGTGTGCTTGGGCCCGTCGTACTGCTGGACGCAGGCGAGGCGGAGCAAGCTCTGGCACATGGCCTACGTGGACGTGGGCGTGCGTGGACGTGAGAGCGAGGTGCGTCGTCGCGGCAACGCGCGGACGGATCTCGTTCTTCAAACGGATGCACAGCACAGTACTGCCCGCTGGTACAACGCCTCGACACAGGCCTGGACCGCCGTACCCCGCTTCCCACACGCACCCACGCTGGCCCCCACCGCATCATCCCAACACGCGACCGACCCCGCTACCGTGGCGCGATCGTCTGCGCTGTCACCGCCGCCATCTTCAGCACCGTCCTCGCTCACGTTGGTGTCGTGGAATGTCCTGTTCGATCGCTACAGCGGCCAGCCAACGCCACTGGGCATGCCTGGCATCGACTGGTGCTCACCTCAGCGTTACCCCGTGCTGGCCAAGGTGATGGCGCGAGAGAACGCAGACTTCATCGGGATGCAGGAGGTCGAACCGGCCTTCTTGTCTTTCCTCGCAGCAGAGCCCTTCTTCCGTGATCATTACATCTTCTCGTGCGACGCCGACAGTGACGTGATTGCGCCGTGGGGCGTGGTCTTGCTTACCCACAAACGACTCGCACCGTTTATTACGGCGATGGAGCACGTGAACATCCCCGCATGGTCAGGCCATGTGAAGTTGATGCCGGTGGCAGCGCTGCGTCTGCCGCACGGCACGGTTCATATCGCCGCCGCCCATCTGCTCGCACCATTTACCAAACAGAACGTTAGCGCGCGCACCGCACAAGACGACACATTACGTCGCTATCTCACCAAATCTATTCCAGCGAACCACGACTGCCTCGTGATGGGTGACTTCAACGACTGGCCGACGAGCGAGTTCCTGATGCCTAGCGAAAGCCGGTATGTGGAGTGTTGGCCGCTGGTGCACCCAGACGATCCCGGCAAAACGATGGATGAGACCAACACGTTCTGCAAGCTGAAGATTGAGGAAATCTTCTTCGGTCGCTCAGACAAGTTCTTTCTTCGGAGTCACCAGATGAAGCCCACCGCGGCGCATCTTGTCGGCGTAAAGAGTGTAAACGAGGAGAACGACAACAAGGACGCACCCGACTACCTCTTCCCGTCTGACCACTACGGCGTCTCGATGACTTTTTCTGTGGGCCGACTGTGACGCACCTACACACATACACACGTGTGTACGTTTGTTTGTGTGTGTATGTGTGTATGCTGATGCTCGAGGATGAAGAATCATTACAGATATCTGAAAAAGGGAAAGCGACATTGAAAAGAAGCGAATTTTTATCTGTCACGATCGAACCGAACACGAAGTGGTGACAGCGCGATGGATTGGCCGAGGAAAAAAGGAGTCGCCATGATCCTCTCTCGCTCACCCTCCTAGTCCATCTCGCTCAATACACAATTCGTAGGCGAGCGTGGGCCTCTCTCTCCCTCTCCTCAGTGGCCGCATGCTCTAGCACTGAGACGTGGAATCTGTTCGACAACCGACAATGGACAGCTAACCGAAGTGCTCTCTGTAGTTTATTTATTTACCACGCGCTCTCTCTCTCTTTTGTACGTTTCACGTGCAGTGTGTCATTGCCCACGCATACGTGGAGGAAAAGCGACGCATTCCTGCCGTACGCTGGTCATACCGTATCGCTCTCGTCTTTCTTTCTTTTTTTTTTTTCAAGGAAAAAGCTCTTCTGCGCGTCTTCATCCAGCTCGGTTTTAGTCCCATGTTCCGCCGATGCGCGGCACGTTCCGCGCTCAGCCACAGCCGTGTCGTGGCTGAGCGCTGTGTCTCGTCCAGTCTCCTCGTCGCACCACGTGGTGCGCCTTGTGCTCCTCTTAACAGTGGGCGCCTCGTCTCCGCTGCGTTGATGACGAACTCACGTCTGTACAGTACCACGTGTGCGCTCCGTGCTCCCAAACACGTCGCCGGCGAACAGGATACGGACGGTGAGTCTTTGCTGGACTTTGAGTTCGACCCGATGGCGAGCGTCCAGCATGATGCGGCTGTGGAGTCCGCGAAGCAGAACATCGATACTGTCGCGCAGAACCTAGCCCCTGATCACGCTCCACCAGCCGTCATGACGAAGATTCGCGCGTACCTCGAGCAGCACCCCGTCGACCGTCTCATTGTCGCGACGCACGTGCAAATCACACACGTACAGAACCCGGAGAGCGGCGCGGAGGATAAGGCCAATCTCAGCCCCTGCACACTGGAGGAGGCACTCGAGCAGGCACAGCTCCGCAAGCTGAACCTAGTTCAGATGGGTGCGCGTGGGGAGACGGCCTTCTGTCGCCTTCGCGATGAGAGACCGTGGGTTGCCAAGCTCGTTGCGGATGACATGAAGGAGGTCGAGGCGATGCTCGCCGCGCAAGGGGAGAGTGGCTATCACGATGACTCTCAGGGTGGCGGCCATCATCCGACCAAGACGCGCCCCTTGGTTGATCATCAGTTCCGCGATGTTGTCGACGCGCACTTTGTTGGTTGGAAGAGCAAGAAGATCTGCCACGATCTAAAGAAGCGGCATCCCGTGAAACTCACCATCAGGGAGTTCCAGGGCGTCGAGTCGGCTGTGTTCAAGATGCGCGAGATGTGCACCGCGATGCAAAAGTACGCGGAGGAGGAGCATATCTATCACTACTTTACCAGCATCGTGGCCAATGATCGCGAGCTGAGCGTGACCTTCTCACCGGCGAGTGCGAACAAGTCCGGCACGGTGTCGCACACGGTCAAGCATCCTGGCGAGAAGGAGTGGGCACACACATTGAAGCGGATGAGCGACGCGTGCCAGAAGGCTGGCCGCTCCGGCACCTACGTCAAATCCGCGTCGTTGAAGCCACGCAACGTTGGCGCGACCATGTACCGTGTCGACAAGTACGGTCGCCGGATTGATTGAGCGTCAAAGAGTGCGAACAACGGCGAAACAACCACAAAAAAAAAAAAAAAAGAAGCCGTCACTACGAAAAGCACGCTGACCATCTCACGCTGCTTGCCGTCACGAGTGCCGAGCTATTTGCAGTGTGGCCCACTGTTTCGATGTAGCTCTTCCGTCTTCCGTCTTTTTTTTTTTTTTTCGTTCTGCCGCGTGTCGATGCGCGTCCTGCCTGTTTTCTCTCTCTTATCTGCTGGTACGGGTGATCTACAATCAAGACAAACAAAAAAGCCACCACCGCTACAACAGCAACAAGAAAACAAAAACAGTCAGTAGTATTGCAACAAGAGGAAACGAGGAGGCATACTCGGTGTCCGTGTGACACATCAGACCTGCGATGCGTGACCGGAGGGACTGTGAGCAGCAGCCACCCCCGTCACGTGCTCGGCACAGCGTCGCGTGACACTTGTGTGATTGTTTGCGCCGCAGTCAGAGTCCGCAGCAAGGCAGGAGCGTGCATGAAGCCTGTTTCGTCGCGTTTTTTTTTTTTTCGACATTGTTGTGAGTACACATGTGTACATCTATTTTCGCTGCTCCTGTATTCCTCGACCACTCTTGACTCTTCCAAAGTCCTCTCCGTCCTCTCCGCAATCTCGTCCTTTGCTCCGTTTCGTTTCTACGCGACGAGAAACCACATCGGTGTCGATTTCATCCTCTTCTTCGGTGACGCCTGTCTTTTCACTTCCCTGCTGTCTTGGGTTCCCTCCCTGTGCGGAACCCGTGACGTCCACTGTACATTTTCCGTCTACTACGGAACGAGTTCTTCTCTGTTTTTGTCGCGTTCTGTTTGCTGAGACTTGAGTCGCGACGAGAAAAGGAAACACGCGTGCCATAGGAGGCGGGCGTTGTCGCGATATTCCGTGTTCTCTCTCGTCACGCTTGTCTCGTTGCCATTTCACGCTCCACGGGCTGTGCGTTTCTCGTTCTGCACACATACACACACACATACACACACACACTGCATCTTGCGACTGCTGTTTCTTTCTTTTCTCTTTTCTTTTCTTTTTCTTTTTCTGTCCTTTTTTTTTCTCCGATTTTTTCCCCCGGAGACGTGAAGATCTACAAAGATGGGCGGCCGCAGCTCCACACAACGAGACGCGAGTGGCAGCAAGATCAGGAGGGCCGATGCCACTGACGGAGTGGGTGCCGGCTCGGGGTCATCATCGCCGTCGCCGCATGGTCAACACAGCCAGCAACGTGACAACCAAAGGTGGGTGGCACGCTCACGCGCCGAAGGAAGGGCCATGGACCGGTACTTTTCAGACCCCGCTTACCGTCGAGGCGCGTACGAAAAACACCACGCCCAGCTTGTCAGACGCGCTCAGCAGCGTGCCCGTAGAGGTCGCCACCGCGGCGTCGGCGTCGACGACAGGGAAGACGCGAACGACAACTACTACAGCAATGAATACCTCCGGGTACTGCGACAGCGGCGTGCACAGATGCCGCAGGATGCTCAGCACGCGTCACCTGTGGTGACGTCTCCTCACAGCGGCGCTGGTGGGGACACGCTATCCTCCGCGGAGGATCTTGATCACGCGCCGGGCCCGACGAGAACATCCTCTACCGCCATCACAGCGTCCGCGCGCGCCGCTGCACGACGTGTGCCTTCGAGACGCGCGTCTCCGGAGGTGGAGGCACTACCCTCGCACAGCGGTGAGGACGGCACCGTATCCACGACGACCACCACCTCACCTCGGCAGGGTGCCGCCGGTGCACCTCGCAGATTCACGCCGACCTCCTCGACAGACACCATCAGCCGCGGCCAGGCAAGGGTGACGACGGCCACCTCCTCTTTCGCACCTCCGACGGTGCCGGACACAACCGAGACCGAGACGGCCGTGCTCGCTGCAACTGTATCCCATCGACAAGCGGCACCGTACACGTCAACCATCTTTTCCGACTCCACTCCGCTTAACCCCGTCGCGACCAGCCTCACCAACACCACGGTCAACGGCAACGCTGGCGCTCTGGAGAGCTTCCCTGACAGCCTTCGATCAGAGTCGGATCTGTTGTCCGTCGCCACGTCACCGCAACGCGTGGGCTCGTCCTCTCTGTATGCGCCTCGTGCAGAATTGCAGCGTGGCGGTGCGACGCCCTCGACAACTCAGCCGGTGCCCTCGTCGTATTCTCTCCGCGACGAGGATCAGTATGACTACCTCAGACTCCCTGCGCGAGGGATGTCGTCGCGGCGAAGCACAGCGAGCTCGGACACGTCCAGTCGACGGTCGGTGCGGACGGTGGCACACCGCGGCGCCTTGCCCACGGTGGCGGCGCCGTGTTCAGCCACGCACACGGGGCGGTCGACCTTTTCGTCGGCACACCCACCACGCCCGCCCCGTTATCACGACCCTCTGCGGGTCACCGTCCCTTCGACACAGAACCTGGAGACCGCGTCGGCAGCGAGCACAGCGCGGACCAGAGCGCATCACGTCCAAGAGCCCCGCCGCGGGCCGAATGAAAGGTCGAGTGCATCGTCTTCGGCGCGGCCGCGACAGCGCTTAACGGCGTCGGCTGCGGCTGTGGAGCGGGCGATGCAAGCGGCACGATCGCGACGACGCGGCCCACCGAACAACTGGTCAGGATACATCGACACGCAGGACAGGCGACGTGGCGCAGACGGCGGCACCATGCCTTTCCTCATGCACGGCGCCTACGCCGGTGCGGACGGCTACGACGACACTGGTGAGCCAGCAGGAGACGCTGGTGCGTTTTCCATGGACGCTGGTGTCTTTTAAAACCCGAAGAAAAATCATATTCCCCATTGACGCTATCGCATGTGTGGTGCGAAAAACACAAAGAAAAAAAAACCAAGAGAAAACGTCTCCTAGAGCGCGGACAATAGCTCATCACTTTTTCTTTGCGGTTTTTTTTTTTTCACGGTAGCCCTGCTCCGCCGCTACGCCACACGTGCTCTCGATGCGCTGTTCGCTTTTACCATTTATTTGCTTTCCCACCTCCGTTCGTTTGCTCTTTTTTTTTTTTTTCTGTGTGTGTGTGTGGTTCTTCGCCACCGACCTGTGTACTGTCTGCCAGCGTTGTGTACGCACCGGCACTACAACGCACCATCACCGTCATCACCAGCTGCTTCGTAGTGAAGCGCCTCAGCACAACAGCAATGTCGCTATCAGACAGGTCTCTTCCCCTTTGTCAACGACCCGCCTTGCCCGTGGTGTGATTTACTATTTCTCTGGTTGTCCCGCCTGCCTGAGTCACAGATTTGTGTGTTGCCGTCCACTCGACTGCATGGCGCGTGAACAAAATGACAAGAAGTGAAACAGAAAAGCCCTCACTGTCTACTCCGCTGCCCACGTCTACCTTGCCTTCTCGCGCTCCTTTTTTCTTATCGGTGGAGATTCTCTTCCCCCTTTGCTGCCACCAAAAGAGACGATTTTTTCTTTTCTGTTATCCTCTGAGCGTTTTGTTTTGTCTGTTCCCAGCCTTCCTCGTCGCTTCACTTCTGTCTTTATCTTTTTCTTCCCTTTTTTTTTTTGTGAGGAATTCTCCACTGCTCACCGCTAGTGTCGCGCGTTCAAAAGGATCCATCCGCCCCCCTCCTTGTGCTGCCTTAGCCAAACCGTCACATGAGCGCCTCGCAGCACGCGGATCCGGACGCCCCACCGCCACCGGCGACGTCGACGTCGGCGTTCACCGTGTCAGACACCGGGGCTGCCGCTGGTGCACCCGCCCCTGTCCGTCGTCGCGGCCGCGGTACGTTCTCTCAGCGTTTGCGCACAGAAGAGGTCGATGAACGCGCTGGCCGTGCGGGTGCCCAGGACGATGCAAGCTCCGTTTTCACCGCCAACACGACCGCCGTGGTGCTGGCGACCACTGTGCTGGACAAGGTCACGTCTCACCAGGCGGACGGTGGTGGCGAAGACGCCGCAGACACGGAGACGCCGAGCTTGTACGAAGGAGCCAAGTCGAACATCCCGATGACGTTCGCCTCAAAGCCCGTTCCACGTCAGTTCTTCGGTGAGTTCGCGGAGGAGACCCAAGAGGCAGACACCATCCGCCAGCTGCTTTTCCGAAATGAAAAGCGTCGACGCTACTGTATTATTATCGGTAATCTGCAGAGTACGGAGCGCGTGGTCCAGTTGAAACTATTCGGCCACAGCGGCCTCAAGCCGTTCCATCTCCAGGACAAGAAGATTCGACTCGTCAATTTGTCTATTGGCCGCCCACGCCTACCACCGCCAGAAATTGAAGCCGCGCGTCGTCTCGCGGAGATGGCTGAGCGTGGTGAGACGATCGACTTCGCGCACGGCGATGGCCAAATGGACAGCGCTGAGGACGCAGACGCGGAGTGCGAGGCACTCCAGTTCGACCCGCGACCTGTGGGCGACGATGGCGATGAGAAAGACGACAGCGACAATAGCAGTTTCGACATCACGGCTCTGCCTCCGCCGGACGACCTGCTTTTAGCCGCGACGACAACAGCCACAGCCGCGCCAGCGCGCGACTCGTCGGAGAATGACGTGGTGACCAACGAAACCGCCGGTCACGCACTCTCGACGCATTCACAGAGTCAGAGTCAGAGTCAGCTTCAGGGCGTGCCTGTGCCGGGCGAAGAGGATCCGTATCACGATGTCGGCGATGTGGACGACTACAACGATGAGGAAATGCAGCCCCTTGTGACGGAGCACGCGAGCCACTTGGAAATGAACGAGGGCCGACTTGCTATGAGCCGCGTGCTCACCGCCAAGTACTTCCGGTGTCTCGAAAAATACTTTGCCAGTGAGTTCCGCTTCCTGCTCTCCTTGGACGATGTGCGTCATCAAAACGTGTCCATTCGGCTGCATCTGGGTGCGGCGTACTGTTGCTTGGCTCGCCAAGGTTCTCACTCGGCGCCCCTGATGCACGCGACGTTCAGCGAGTTCGTTGATCGAATGAATGAGGAGTCGATGCAGCTCTACTTCATCCGTGATTGTCCTGTGTGCGTGTCGCGCGCTGTGGACATGGAGTGTGGTGCCCTTCATCACGAGGCGAGTCTCACCATGGTGAAGATCTTTTTCTTCTCGAACGAGCGGCAGGGCCGGTCTATTGCACGCGCGGCGTGGGACAGCTCCATCAACGCTTTTCGTCTGCTTGATATGGAGAACTTGGGTGCCACCTTCCACTGGGACGTCTTCTCGCTCGACGAGACAGCCGTGCAGGCCTCCACATCGGCTGACAAGAAAGGCAAAGCGGCGCTGGCGGCGGCGGTGGCCGCTGCTGACGAGGCGGAGCGGCTAGAGACGGGCGCGGACGCCTTTGAAATTCGTAACAAGTCGGTGGCGTATCCCTTCGAGGTGGAGTTCCGCACCTTCCGTCGCTGGAAGCAGCACATCGACCACCCCGCAGGTCCGCTCGCGCAGGCGATTCTGGAGAAGTTGTCTATCGCCGAGCTCAACTCGATCCAGCACAACAGCAGTATCGGCTACGAGCGCATTGACCTTTCTCATGTTTGCGAAACGGACTACGCGTCCGAGGATTTTAATGTGGAGCGTATTGTCGTGGAGCGCACGCAGCGTGGCCGCCCACAAGGTACGGATATTTTGGTCGACAACGTGACAGCTCTCTACATTGAGAACTTCGCCGCGGCCCGCAACCTCAAGGATCGTATCAGCCAGTACGGCGTCTTGCAGGTCGCCAAGGAGCAGACCATGAGCAACAACAACTATCTGCGCGATCACAATATCCGTGGCGGGTTGGTGAGCGCGCGGGGCATGCGTGGGCGAGGACGTGGTGGCCCGCGCCGCGGTGGGCGTGGACAGTACGTGGAGGAGGTGTCGGCCACAGTGTCGGACGACGTGCTGGAGAAGGTCCTGCAACCGACGTCGAAGCTGACGTTCTTCAAGTCACGCGGCTCCACAATCCACTGGAAGCTGCGGCCGGAGAAGAGTGTGGAAGAGAACATCGCACCGATGACTGAGGCTCTGCGCTTCACGCAGCAGGTACTCAACACGGCGAACGATATTGAGCGCACGTCTGTCCGTGGAGGCGGCGCACCGGAGGCTTTGTAAGCGAAGCTCACCCCGCGGTAGGCGAAGAGTGGAAGGAGGCGGCAGGACAATGGCAAGGATGCAGGATGTCTCGTCGCTCTCTTTTCTGAACTCCCCGGATGGATCTGCCCATCGTGTTACGTCACCGTCTCTCTGTGTGTGCGGTCAGAGCTGATGCTCGCGAAGACCACGCAAACGCAAGCGAAACAAAACGAACGACATGCATCGGCGAGATTCGTACATGGAGGATTACCCTCGCTGTACGCTAGCAACAATCATTACCTAAAACAAAAAAACAACAACAAGAGAATACACGCGTCCCCACCAGTAGCTCTACCCCTTCCTTTTTGGTTTTAAACCGGCACATTTAGGCTGTCTCTCCCCCCCTCTTTTGGGACCGCGGTCAGACACGGCCGGTACACCTCAAGACACGATGGGGGAGGCACACACACAAACACACACATCGCTTGTACATGCCGGCACATCAAGAAAAACACCACGAAGGGAGTGCGACAGGACGAAGCGACCACACCTTCTTCTTTTCTTTTAGTGCCAGGATGGTGGTGCATGCTCCATTGTGTAGACTGTGTAGCTGATGCCGTCTCGTATGCCACACCACCGAGGCACACCCGCGCGGCCCCATTTGCTTGACACTTACAACTCCTGACGCGTTCGCACATGGCCACCCACTCCTCCTTCTTCTCTCCTACGTTTTTTGTTTCTCTCCGTATCTCTCATTCCTTCTCTCTGTCCCTCTTGTCATCATTCCTCGTGCCCAGCTCTGTCTTTTGCTCACGCACACTTCCACTCGGAACTCTTTCTGTTTCTCTTGTACCGTCTCTTCTGAACACTCCACGATGACCTCGGATCCTCAGAGCTACGTCACCCTGCAGCGCCAGATCGCGATGGTGAAGAACACATTCCAGCAGGAGCTGTCTGAACGCTTGAACCTGACCCAGGTTGAGTGCCCAATTCTCTCCCGCGTGGGTGACGGCACGCAGGACAACCTCTCTGGCTTTGAGAAGGCTGTTCAAGTGCGTGTCAAAGACATCCCAGAGTCCACCTTCGAGGTCGTGCACTCCCTGGCCAAGTGGAAGCGCATGACTCTTGGCGATCACAAGTTCCCTATTGGCGAGGGCCTCGTGACAAACATGAAGGCCCTGCGTGTCGAGGACACACTTGACAACGTGCATTCCGTTTTTGTGGACCAGTGGGATTGGGAACGTGTCATGGGTGCGAACGAGCGCACGGTCGAATACCTTCAGAAGACGGTCCGTGATATCTACGAAGCTATGCGTGCGACAGAAAAGAAAGTCTGCGAGCGGTACAACATCGAGCCTGTGCTGCCGCAGAAGATCACCTTCCTGCACAGCCAGCAGCTCCTCGAGAAGTTTCCCAACGCCGACCCCAAGACCCGCGAACGTGAGGCCGTGAAGCGGTTTGGCGCCGTCTTCCTGATTGGCATCGGTGGTAACCTCACCAACGGAGACCGCCACGACGCCCGCGCGCCGGACTACGACGATTGGTCCTCGCCCGTCTCCATCGACTCCAGCAAGGTTGGCTTTGAGACCCACATGGAGGACCACCCAAGCATGAACGAGCTGGTCTCTCTTAGCGGCCTGAACGGCGACATTCTTGTGTACAACCCCGCTCTCGATGACGTGCTCGAGCTCAGCAGTATGGGCATCCGTGTGGACCGCGAGACACTGCTCCGTCAGCTCGACATTACGGGCGACAACGACCGTCTCATGCTGCCCTGGCACAAGCGTCTCCTGAGCGGTGAGCTCCCGCAGACCATTGGCGGTGGCATTGGCCAGAGCCGCTTGACCATGTTTATGCTCCGCAAGAAGCACATTGGCGAGGTACAGTGCAGCGTCTGGACAAAGGAGATTTGCGCTAACTTCCCCGTACTGTGAGCGAGAGGACGCGCACCGGTGCCGGTAGATGTGCTGTGCGTGTGTGTGTGTGTGCCGACAGTCGTGTGATGCCTGTGGGCCCCCCTTTGTGCATCGGTGCCAAACCTTTTTGTGCGCTGCACCTCTCAGGTTTTGGCGGGCGCACGCGGAGTGTCAAAGTAGCGCGGACGCTTCCTATTGAAAGAAGTGGCGACGATCGTTTTGGACTGGCACATCTCACACATAGTGTTGTGCTCGTCTTGACGCGCTACGCCCATGGTGCACATCGCAGGCACACGCAGTGACACCACTCTTCAGGAAAAAACATGAATGGCCTGACGTAGTGAACGGGTGAGCGGCCCCACGTACACACACACACAGACACGCACTTCCGCCTGCCGCGAAAGACGAGCGACGGCGTTGTGCCCACTTTGACGCCCCCCTGCGTTGCTGTGTTTTCACAACGAACCTCGCTTCTCTTTATGGCTGTTATGCTCCTTTTTCTTTGTGTACATTGTGTGTCTGTGTGTGTGTTTGCTTCTGTCAACGTTGATGAACACTCTTTCTTCTCTTTTTTTTTTTTCTTTTGCTCCCCGTACCCCGTCGTTTCCTGTATCATGTGCGCTTGTTAGGGCAAAAATCGGGGAACAGGGAAGCCCCCTTCCCGTTCGGCAGTGGTCGGAAGGAGGTTTACGTGCTTACAAAGCGGAAAAAAAAATGGAGGGGGAGAGGAAAGAATCACTCGCATTAAGCCTCGATGCCAATGAGGAACTGGCTTGGAGCGCACGGTACGTCCACGTGCGTCATCCTGTGAGCGTCCCTGTCATCTTGTTTATTCATCTCACTTGGAGTCCAGGCTGTTGCCTGCAGATTCTAACACGGAAGGGAATAGCGCATGCATCGGGAAAAAAAATTATCTCACCTGGTCTGGCCGCTCGTGTGGAAGTAATAAAGAGCTTACACAGGATGCCCCGGTGAGCTACTCATCTCTTTTGTTTCTTCCTTTTTTTTGTATTTGATCACCTTCTTTGAGCCAAAGTCGCGTTTTCCTACTGTCCGTTGTCTCCCCTCTCTCTTTTTTTTTTGTTTGTTTGTTTCTTCGGCACTTTATTCCACAATTTGTTTTTTTATTTCTCCGATGCGATTCCGTTCGTCCACTCCACCGCTGCACTTTCTCAGCATCTTCGCGCCGTTCGCTTCCGCGCTTTTTTGATTTGTTTACTTCTGTGGTTCTTTATGATGGCTCTTCATGATGGTTCTTTTTTTTTTTTGTTTGTTTGTTTCTTATTCATCGTGCTGATCACCTTTTTTTTTTCTTTGGGTTGTGTGTGGTCGACTTTAATTGCCCCCGCACGCGTTGCGGTACACCCTCGCTCATCCGAGACCTGCATCACACTAGCGTGTCTGGATGTGGCGGGGCGTGCACCGAAGAGGATGACTCGGAAAACGAGAAGGCGACAATGACACACAGACGCACGTCATCTGAGCACGCAGCGGACAAGGACGCACAAGTGGCGTATATTTTTGCTGAAGATCACTGAAGCACACACTCGGAGAAGGAAAAAAATAATATGTGATCAGCCGGTGACAACCAGTCATCAACCCACTCAATCCCCATTACGGATGAAAACGGATGAGTACCAACGGAAACTCGCACCAACGAGTTTTTTTTTTTTTGCTTTGGTCACAGGCAGAGACACCACGAAAGAAAAAGAGAAATTTGAACATGGCGGCGAGTGTTGCAGGTGCTTATGCAACAAAAAGTGGCGGGCAGCCGAGGTGCGTTGTGCTCAGCAGCGCCTGTGCGTCTCCATGTCGTCCCCGCTGTCTGCGTCTGATCAAGAGGTGCGTCGCTTTCCGACTTCCCTTCGCATGGGAGTAAGCGCTTGTTGCAGCCGAGAGGGCGGCGATGTTGTGTGTGGCTATGCTTCCCTCGCCACCTGTCCCACACGTGAGTCGGCACCGAGGCTTCTGTGAGTACGCCGCGTCGTCCCGCTCTCTTCAGTCGCCCGTATCACCTTCGTCTCTCCTTCTTTCCTCGCAAACGCCCCCCTCTCCCTCTCCCCTCTCCCCTCTCCTCCCCACACGAACACATTGGCTTCATCACGCTAGCCATACTTCACCCTTTATCGGACTACAATCAACCCCACTCCCACTCTCTTTTCTTTACAGCGATGCCCACTGACGCTGCGTCAAAGCCCTCGTCCATCTACGAGTTCCAGGTCAATGGCGCCGATCACAAGCCCTATGACCTCGCCCAGCACAAGGGCCACCCGCTGCTGATCTACAATGTCGCCAGCAAGTGTGGCTACACCAAGGGCGGCTACGAGACGGCCACCGCGCTGTACAACAAGTACAAGGACCAAGGCTTCACCGTGCTTGCGTTCCCGTGCAATCAGTTCGGTGGCCAGGAGCCTGGTACGGAGGAGGAGATCCAGCAGTTCGCGTGCAGCAAGTTCAAGGTGAGCTTCCCAATTATGGAGAAGATCAAGGTGAACGGCAGTGATGAGCACCCGCTTTATCACTACCTGAAGCATGCTCAGAAGGGCGTCATGGGCACCACTTCTGTCAAGTGGAACTTTACGTCCTTCCTTGTGGATGGCGAGGGTAAGGCCGTGCACCGCTTTTCCCCTGGCGCCAAGCAAGGCGAGATTGAGAAGAAGCTGCTGCCGCTCCTCAATCAGGCCCCTGCTGGCGCAACCCCAGCACCGCCCGCCAGTGCGTAAGCTAGCCTGTGGTTGTCTTGTGTTGATCTACGTATCAGCAGCATGCCACATCGTACGCTATCGGCTTCACCTCTCTCGCAAACGTAGGAGTACCGCACAGCTCAACTCGCATTGGCATCACAAGATAGCATTCACACACACACACACACACACACACAGACATGCGCGCACAAGGAGACGTAGCCACGACACCATGTCTGTATCCAGCTCACAAACTTCTCTTCTATTGTTTCGCTTGCTTCTTACCGTCTCCCTTGTTTCCCCCTTTTCTCCACTTTTTTATACACGTATCTGATAATGACGCGGTGTGTGTGTGTGTGCGTGTTTATCTGCCGTCACAAAGCCCGAACAGGCGAATCCCAGCTTCATGAATTCTTCAATAAACAAAAAAATCAAGCACGTGCAGTCACACAGCCGGGCTTTGGCGCTAGCTGCTGTGAATTTTTCTGTACCTGATCACACACACACACACAATCCATTAATTCGCTATTACAAACTCGCATCACAAAGAAAATACCACTGTACGCACAGCGGCTTGGAACGAAACGAATGAAAGCGCACGCTATCGCTCTTTCTTCCCCTGTCTCGCGTCTCACCGTACACGTGCCCCGGAGTTGGGAGGCAGCATCGCTGCAAACAGAAAAGAAGACCGTCCGATTGACAGCATGACGCATTGCAGCTCAACCTTGGTGAGTGACACTCTTTGTTGTCCTGTCTTATTCTGTTTATTATTTTTCTCCCGGCCGCGTCTTACGCATTCCACGTAAATCGTCGCAAATAAACAAACTCTCGTGTGTACACCGTTCGCGTCTCTCCCTCTGCCTCCCTTTCTCACCTGCTGGAAGTATCTTCGCCACAATCGCATCCTCCGGTTATCATTTACTTCTCGTTCTCTCTTTTTTTAATTTTGTTTGTACGTTTGTACCTCGTCTGTCGCGCTCCCGCTTCCACCTCCTTGCATTTTTTTTTTCGTAGCCTGCGTAGTAGATTAACGTGAGGAGACCAAAAAGAGAGTAGTGGTTCAATGAAGAACGATAAGAAGACGAGACGCCAGGGCGTCGAGGAAAAGCAAGCGGTAAACGCAAAACGTCATTCCCGAGAACGTGCAACAAAAATACATGTCCTACAAATCAGCATCCATTCTCCATCGTCACTTGTCTTACACTGATAAAGATCAAGCCGCTACGACTTTTGAAACCACCGGCAAGCAGGGTTTTTTTTTTTTGATTCTTTGCGAGTCCCACCCACCACACCCGTACCCGCCTTCGCGTTGGAGGCGGGATTTAACCTGCCACATCGTAAGTCTTGATGCTGATTAAAATCCCCGAATAAAACAAAAGAACAAAATACACCGGAAAAAAAAAAGCAAGGAAAACCCTCCCCCCGCCAAGAAAATGTGAAAATCAGCAGTAATGCGTGGATTCGACTTATTTTGAAAGAAAATTCCATCCTCTCCTCCTCCCCCATCACCTCTGGCTACAACGACGAGAAATTTGCACCTCATCAGCAACACCAGTATTGGCGACCCCGCACCCTGCACGCACACACACACACACAGACACACAGTATGTTTCGTCGTAGTACGAAGGCGCTTACCTTGACTGCCAGTTCTTCCATTTACGCTTTCAAGGTCAATGGCGCTGATCACAAGCCCTATGACCTCGCCCAGCACAAGGGCCACCCGCTGCTGATCTACAATGTTGCCAGCAAGTGTGGCTACACCAAGGGCGGCTACGAGACGGCCACCGCGCTGTACAACAAGTACAAGGACCAAGGCTTCACCGTGCTTGCGTTCCCGTGCAATCAGTTCGGTGGCCAGGAGCCTGGTACGGAGGAGGAGATCCAGCAGTTCGCGTGTACGCGCTTCAAGGCGGACTTCCCCCTGATGGAGAAGGTGGACGTCAACGGCGACAAGAGCGCTCCCATTTTTCAGTACCTCAAGTCCGCCGCCCCTGGTCTGCTTGGCTCCACTGCTGTCAAGTGGAACTTCACGTCCTTCCTTGTGGATGGCGAGGGTAAGGCCGTGCACCGCTTTTCCCCTGGCGCCAATCAGGACGAGATTGAGAAGAAGCTGCTGCCACTGATGCGTGGGACGGCAGCCCCGACGGACACTTGAACAGCTGTCTTCTCCAGCACAGAGAGCCGATGAGACCACATGCGAACGCCAACAAGGAGCAGCGGTTCGCTTTGCAACACGCGTGTACGTGTTCCCCAGTCTCTTGTCCAGGCCTTCTCCTCAGTGCCAACACCTTATTCATAATAACGTAAATGAAAGGACGGATGCTCCGGCTGCTTCGTGGGTCATGTTCCGAAACGCCTCTGCACCTCCTTCTTCGTCCCTCACTCTTTTTTTCAACACTCGCTTTTCTTTTCTTTTCTTCATTTCCCTCGCCACCGGATGGTTGTGTGGGGCACGGACGCTATCATGTATGCCTGTTGGTGTGAATGGCCTGCCTACTATCTCCACCGTCACCTTATACCCTCTCCGACTTGTTTTTTTTCCCCATCGCTTTCCGTTGTGTCGCGCCCACTTGTGCGTCTTCTCCACGGATACGATGCGTATGAGTCCGTCAGGATCGTGCGTCCGCCGCGTCTTCGTACGCGTTGTGGGTACGACCTTTCCTACTCTCTCTCTCTTTTCAAATCTGATTTCGTTGCGTTGATGACATCCCCACATCGCCATTTAGGTTGTGTTTCCTTTCTCTCTATCTTTTTCTTCCGTACTGCCTCGCGCTTGTAGTGCTCATAACACGGCGCGCAAAGAAAGGCGCAGATGAGCGAACGATTTTTTTTTCCAGCGAAGACACGAAAAAAGGAACTTATTGTTCGACAACACAACCTCGTACACTTTTTGTCGTCCCCCCCACGCTAAACACCGACCGCGTGTGCGCCTGAACACCCTAGTGGCTCTCCGTGTTCATCACGTGGAAGACAATGTGTCGTGTATTATGGTGCGCGCACACGCGCGGCAACGCCAAGTCCGCGTTTTCACTCGTTCCGTCAAGCGTGTGCTCTTTGCTCCTCACCTTTACCTTGTGAATCTTCGATGTGTCCTGAACCCCCCCCCCTCACCACTCACATACGCGCTTCACGTGCTTAAATTTGCTGTACCAACGTGCTGCTCATTCAATGGGGCAGCTCTCATCCACATACGTTTTTTCGTTTACAAGACACATTTCGTTCTCTACACTCCCGCACGCACAGGCGCCAAGCCTCGAAATTTCAAGCGTGCACGTGTCATCACGATCGTACAGAGTCCCTGGTTTTGCTTTTCTTAAGAAAGGATTCGAGCTGAGACCCCACGCGTGCGCGTACACGGAAAGAGCCGTTCGGTCGTAGCAGAACAAGAAAAAAAAAAAAGGAACCAGTGGAAGGTCCTACACGCACACATCCATGGACGCCGAATCGCAAACTGAGAGCTCGGCGCCAGTCATCCAGCGAGAGCACAGGGCAGCACCGAACGCGTTAGATGTCGGCACGGAATCGCCCTCTCTGACACGGACGCACTCACCATCCCTGACCACCGTGCCCATGGAGCCCGTAGAGACCCGTGCGCCGGCAGGGACGGAGGTTCCCGAGGACACCGCGGCCACACCTGCAGTAGAGGAGCACACGGTGGTCCCGAACCGGCCCAACGAACTCACCCTGGATCAGCGTCCGAGCAAGACCATTTACGATTTTCAAGTCCTTGATTGTTTTCATGAGCTCTACGACCTGTCCCAGCACAAGGGTAAGTGCGTGCTCATCGTCAATGTGGCGAGTAAGTGTAAGGACAGCACGCAGACGGGCTACGAGATGCTTCAGACGCTCTATCGCCGTCACTGCGGTGAGGGCTTCACCATTCTCGCGTTTCCCTGCAACGAGTTCGGAAACGGCGAACCGGACGAGGCCGATCAGATTGCAGAGCTGCTCTCGTACGCCTACCCCTCACTTGGTGATATTGAATTCCCAATTATGGCCAAGGTGGAGGTGAACGGCGGGCACGAGCTACCCCTCTACTCGTATTTGAAGAGCTGCATCAAGGGCACAGTTGGCCAGGAAGCGATTCGCTGGAACTTCTCTGTGTTCTTGATCGACAAGGAAGGTTATCCACGGTACCGCTTTCCGCCGAACCCGCCCCTTGCGGGCGTGGAAAAATGTCTGCAGATACTTCTCGACGAGGATCCCAACGCAGCGCCGGCCACGAGCTCACCAGAGGCCGTGACGTCACCTGAAATTATCCACTCACCTGAGGTCACCTTGTGCGAGGAGGCCGCACTTCAGCAAACGGAGCGCAGTGCGGAATTCAACTCGACGACCGACACAATCCCAGGAGTAGACGACTCGGCGAATGTAGACGAGTTCTGACCGCGCTCCCTCACGGAGGGGTGCGAAGGCGAGGATCGTCAAAGAATAAACAAGAAATTCTGTGCGCGTGGGCACAGTAAGCGAGAGTGAGAGAGAGAGCCATCTACAGGGAAAAAAAAATGAGAAGTGAGAACGTCACGTACGACACAGTGCGACACGTGTCCTCGTGTGCGCGTTCCTGCACTGGAGAGGGGCACCTGAAGTTGATCACAACTGACAGCAGAACGCCCACGGCGACAAGGACACTCCCCCCCAAAAAAAAAAATAAGACAGGAACACACACACACACACCAACTAGATTTCAAAATGAGTCATTTCTTGTCAGAATACTGCTCCAGCACGAGAGTGGCGCTAACTAAGTACACAATGGCTCAAAAATAATAAAAGCTTGCTTTTCTCTCTCCTTTTTTTTTTTAAAGCGGTCAAACGCGCGTCTTGGTGACAAGGAAAAAACAACAAAATATCGTGTGTTGTGCTATGTCGCTCGCGTGCTTGTTGTCTAGCCAGGGACAATGATGGTGAGGGAATAAAAATAACTGAATTTTGAAAAACGGCTCGCATGCGTACGTCTGAGCGGTATCTCTTCTTCTCTTCTTCTCTTTTTCTCCTATTCCGCCTTCTTATCTTCTTCTTTTTTTTTTTTTTGTTATCCACCCTCACGTGAACCCTTTTACTGGCGTTTTTTCACGTGTTCGTGTGGGCTGAAACTCAAATGCGACAAACGTCAGATACGCATTCACGTATGCACGGCATATTGCGGCGCCAATACGACACTGAGTAGATGGAAAAAAAAAAAGAGCAACAAAAAGAACAACAACAACACCAGTCACGTGTGAAACGTGTCAGAAAAGGTACGCACAACCGAGCCTAAACCTATCGCGCCGTGTTGTTGCTCAGTGACCATTCAGTCTCTTCTTTTTTCTGCTTCTTCCCTCGTACGACGCTTGATGCGTTCGAGTCGCCTCGACGTGCTACGTCAACACCTTTTTTTTTTCGCTTATGCAATATAACCGTAAACGTGAAGAAAAGTCGCCAGACAACTTGTTTTTTTTTCCCCCTTTTACACCTCACACTTGACGTAGGTCTCGTCTTACACATTTCTGTAACCAGCTGCTCAGTGTACATCTGCGCGTCTGGTCTTCACCGCCTCCTATTCGCTTGTTTTCGCTTTTTCGTTTTTTTCTTTTTTTTTTCTTTTTTTTTTCCTTTCCTTTCTCGTTGATGCCATTGGAAAAAAATACGATTGTCACTCAACCCACTGTTCATGTATGACACGCTGCTTCTGCGTAGTATCTCGTGCCTCACTCGCATTGTGCTGTTCGTATTCATTTCTTTTTGTGCCTTTCGTTGTGGTTGTTTCTCTCTCTCCTTCTCTCTCTCTCATGCTGCCGCTGTAGTATTTTTTTCCCGTTTCATTCTTCACGCGTGACCTCTATAGTGTGGTGTCTGGCTGATACTTTTTACGCGCTATTTCTGAGGTCGTTGTTGTCTTTTCACTTCTGTGGAAACAGGGGCACACCGTAACAGGACTGCACTTGGATAGTCCTCTACCTCCTCCGTCCCTTGTTTTCTTTTTTTCCCATATTGCTTCCGTACGTGCGTTTCCCGCTTTGGTCGTGCACGGACACCGCCTACACATATTGCACATATGACACACATGACAAGTGCGAAAACAACAACAACAACATCCATCATCGCTCAAAACGACACACACATGTGTCTTTAGGGACACATGGCGTTGAGTAGAAAAAGAAAGGGAAAAGAACATATAGAAGCGTGAGAAGTATGTGAACCAACGCGGAAATCCGTCCTCACTTCGCCGCTGATCTGTCTGCCTCGATGTGCACGTGCTCGTGGGCTTGCAGAAGCGTAAATCGAGTCCTTCTGTGAACGGTGCCCATGATGCGTTGTTTCAGTGTCTCACGCATCGCGATCGCCCCGCATTGTGGCCAGATGCGACGGAGAACGCGGTGTAGAGGCCCTGTGGACAAGTACGCGTGCGCGCTTCTCCGTTGTTGGCGCGTCCGAGGCCGTCCCGTTCTTTTGTGCGTCTGCAACGGCTGTGCGAAATGAACGCGCGTGACTGTCTCTCCCACTTCCTCACACCCTCTCGATCTCCTGCGTATTTTGCCGTTTCGCTGTCCCCGCTCACCACAAAGCAGAAGTACAGTCTCTGACGTCACTTTCGAATCCCCTTTTTTTTTTCTTCTCTTCATAGCACCCGAGTAGGATCTTCTTGTCATCTGGGCTGTCGTGTGCGCACCACGCGTCGATGCGCCACACATCTTACCGTCACGTCGTGCGGGGTACGCACAGCGCTGCACGGCTTTCTTTCCCACCTCCTCGTGTTTCCGCGTCCACCACGTGGCTGGGAGGATGCGCACACCTTTCTTCCGCAGCGCCTGCGCCGACGTCCTCACCGAGCACAGCACTCGCACCCCGCCTACGCGCGATGCCGGCCAGGTCTCATGCGTCGGTCCCCCGTCAGACGCCGTTGCGTGTGTGGGGCACGACCCCTCACTACGCCAGCGTCAGCCACGATGAGAGCCGGTGTGCAGAGCGCCGCGCGTCCGTTTCCACTCCCGCTTCCAGCTCAGCTTCGGCAACATCGGCAGGTGACGTTAGCGGAGATGCAGAGCTAGCGCGTTGGCGGGCCGCCGCGTTCGCTCAAGCGCAGCTTGTTGTCCAACTCGTTCACCAACAACGTCGAACGCAGCGGCTACAGAGCTGCTTACTCTCGCTACTGGCCCGGTACCGGCATCTCACCACCACGGCCAAAGCACTCGGCCTCGATGCGAGCGAACGACGGCGCTTCCGTGCGCAAGACAAGGACCTTCAGAAGGCGGCTACCGCCCTTGAGCACGCGCGATCCGGTGCGGAGGCTTCGGCCAACGCCGAACACGTACTTGCTCAGCCGACACCTGCATCGGTGTCGCTCCTCTCTCAGCGCGAGGCTGTGGCGTTATTCCAGGAAGAGGCTGTGGGCCTCACTAGCGCTGGAGATCGACGCGCCTCCTCAATGCTAGCGCCGCAGGACCCGTTCTTCCTCTTGACGGCTCTCTTCGACGCGGTCCTGTTCCTGAGCCCGTGTCACGAGACCAGCAGTGGCGCGAGCAGCAGCGGTACGCGGTCTACCAGTGCGCCACAAAATAGAAGCGTGCGCACCTCACTGGCCTCCGGGGGTTCTCTGAGTGCAGCCGTCGCCGATGGTGCTGTGTCTGTCACCGTTGACACTACCGCCGCGCGCCGCTGCTTCGACTGGCTCCTGCAGCACCAGAGTACATCGTCTGGCCTCCCGCGCGAAGTCTGTGTGCCGCTCTGGGTGCGCGTGGTGAGTATGGGCGCGGCGAAACCACACGGACATCATCGCGATGGTGCTGCACCTACACGTGCCCCCCCACCGGATGCCGCGGCCGCCCACTGGGAGTTGTCGTCGATGAAAACGCTCACGCGGTTATTCCCGTTGGCTGCGGCGCGCACAGACATGATGCGACCATCGCCTTGCCCCGTGACGACGCAGCCAAGTGCACTCGACCGAGAAGAGCTGGTAGAAGCGGCACGTCACGCACGAGACTTGGACCGTCAATGGCGCTCGCTGGAGAGGCTAGAGTCGCTCGGTGCCACACCTTCCTCCACGCAGTGGGAGGTGGCGGCTGCACGCCGGGATACCAGTGAGGCGTGTGGAGAACACACACTGCGCCTGGTCAGCGACAGCGCTTTTTACGCACGCTGTCTGCAGCAGCGGCTCTTTTTCCCGAAGTCTGCCCGTGGTGGGACGTTGGGAGGCGGTCTTGAGGCCATGTCTCTAGATGCCCTATTCCATCTCTTCTGCCACACGACCGTCGCAGTCCTCCGGCGTCCGTCTGCGCCGACACAAGGGACAGAGCCATCCGGCCAGCTCAGCCGTGAGTGGTTTGCGACGGTTGTGGAAGCGGCTTGCGTGTGGGTGGAGGCCTCGCGACCCGACGAGCCGCTCCGTCACTCCGCCCAGGCCTCTCCGTGCCCCACCCGCGACGCCTCCTGGTATGCTGCGCGCGACTTGTTTGAATCGAACGCGAAGACGCCGGACCCGTCGCGGCCGCCACCAAAGCAAGTCGAAGACTCTCCGGCACCCGATACGGACGGTGTCGCACACTCTGTCGACACCCGCGATACACTCGTGGAGCTTTTGGTGGCTCTCTGCTCGGCCGCGGCAGCACTCAGCGCGTGCAGGGACTGTGTCTCCTTGTTGTGCACACGCTTGCTGCGCGCGATGGCCCCACTCTGCGCGCGTCTCCCGCAAGCGTCACACACAGCTCTTGTTGACAGTGCCTACGGTCTTGTCTGGTACAGCGCACGCAGTGGCCACACCGGTGTCGCCCATGACGCCCTCTACAGCGTGCTCCTCACGGAATTTCTTCTACCGCGCTGCGCGCGGCAGCCACACGCTTGCCATTCGCGGGGTGAGCTTCACCGGCTGCTCTGGTGCTTTGGTTGTGTGCTCAAACGCTCACCGGGCACGGTCGTCGCGCTTGTACCTGAAGTGTTGGAGAGCATCGTGCGTACCCCAATCCCATTGTCCGAGAAGGCGGTGGTGGCTCTGGAAGTGGCGCGGACGGTAACGGCCTCTGGACTGGTCTTGTCGGCCGCCGCCCACGTGGCGATGCAGCGCTGCCTTCTGCTCGGTGCGCCCGCGCGGCCGTTTTCGGCCTCAAAGACGACAGCACCAGAACCGAAGACGCTGCCTTCCGCGTCCCGTGAACCGGTATGGCGACGCCAGCGGGCGCGTTGGTCTAGTGCTGAGGCGTGGTACACCGCGTGGTGTGACCACACGGGCGGGGAGTCGAAGGCAGGCCCTGAGGTAGGCGATGGTGCACGCCTTGTGCTCCTCCAGTCGTCCATTCGCTGCAGCTTGGCCATGGGTCAAGTGGAGTCCGCCATGTCACTGATTCAAGAACTGGCAAGCGTACGCGCACTCTCTCACCGCACGGACTTCTCGCCGCGATTGGCCAGCCTGCACGCGCTGTTGTGTTTCTGTGCGATGGATGACACACAGGCCAGCCGTGATAGTGCACGCCGACTCTCTGTGGCGCTCCTTCGCGAGGCCCCGGCAGATGTCAAGCAGCGGTACCGTGAAACATGGCGTGCGTGGTACCAGCGCGCGGCCCACCCATCCACCCTCGACGTCACGGACGAAAAGACGGCCACTGTGGTGCCGCCGCCGCCGCGTTTCCGTGTCGATGAGGAGCGTCCCTTGCCCGTCGCGGCTGCTGCTATCGATGGGACCCAGGCCGTCTCGCACGCTGCCGCCCATGTGGTCAACGCTCTCTTGCGCCATCCGTTCGGCGCTGGGGTCCATCAGTACACGGCATGGCCGCTGTGTCTCTGGCAGCGGAACCAAGGCGACGTCGATGTCACTCTTGAGGCGTCTGTACTTGGCGACTTAGTCACGCTTGACAGCCACGCGAGGGCCGCGCTTGAGCGGGAGGCCGATCTTGTGTTCACTCTGAACAGTCACAATGGTATCGAGCCGTCGCACTGGCACAAGCTGTGCGCGGCTCCTCTAAGGCGTACAGCGACCATGGCGTTGTCGGCGACACGCGCGGGGTCTGCGGCTGCGCCATCGCCTTCCCCTGCTTCGCCGTGTGAGGACACGTCCACCGCTGTCAAGACACACTTCCTCGCTGCCGCCGCGGCAATTATGCACCATCCGCGTAGCAGGTGAGCGGATGCGTTTTTTTTTTTGATTTTTTTTTTTCAAAGTTTTGTCTCTTCTTCTTGTTTTACTTGTCTAGTGAAGCCGTTAGCGTGCATATGGTAGCCAAGGACAGCAATTTGTATTTGGAAACTGCGGCTGCACCGTGTGTGTTTGGACGTAGACAACCACACTCCCAGACACCCACCCCCACACACGTGAGTGTCGCGTGAGTAATTTGCTTAGCCCCTCGTGACCCCTCCCTCCCTCCCTCCCTCCCACACTGGCACACGTGTTTTGCAGGTCAAAGCACCGCCATGTGCGGCATCTCGCCAAGTTGGTGCCGCCTCTTGTGTGTTGTGACCACCGCTGATGCTTCTCGGTTCACCGTTGGCGTTCTCTTCCCTCGTTCTTGGCGTCCCCCCTCCCTGTCCCTCCCCATCGTCCACTCTTGCGTCTCCCTCTTCCACACCCCACGTGTTCTGGTACACTCCATCGGATGCTGGTGTCACGCGCACAGCTCAAAATCGAGTGGGTTATGCTTCGTGGACTCACAGGCGTGCGACGGGCGCCGGTCTTCTGCCGCATTATCGACTCCATGCGACAGCAGGACGCCTACGCGCGCGGTGGCATTATCTACCCCATCCGGATTGAGCTGGGCCCGGGTGTGGAGAGCTGCACGCCTGGTGAACTGCAGGACAAGGTCGACGAACTGATGCGTCGCTCGCAGCGCTTCGCCACCACGAAAACCGGGCAGGTCTACAACCGCAACAATACCGTTGCCACAACGGTCAAGGCTTACAACCAGTATGTGCTGACCGGTAATATGCGCGGTGGCTACGTGAAGGGAGATCATCGCTATGGCCCTCGCCTCACAGGCTACGGCGGGGCCACTACAAAACCGGGTCTACGCTGGAATGGTGAGGATTTGTAACAAACAAACAAACAAAAAAAGAGGAAACGTACGAACGCGCGAAGGGTGTGAGAGTCTGAGTGTAGGTCTCGTCCTTCTCTTTTTATTATTTTCTTGGTGTTCCATGTCGGTTCTCCCTTTGCGTACGAAATATACAACGTACAAAAAGTCAATGTGTGTGTGTGTGTGTCAGTGTGGTGTGCTGGCCGTCCCACTAGTCTCCTTCCGCTCTCTCGAGGTCAGCAAAGCGTTTCATGTGTCGCTCATGTCACTGGCTCTCAAGATGTGTGCGTGTGTGTGTGCCGTACGGCTACCATGTCGCGTGCGACCCGCGCGGTTTCCCTCCGTCTTCACTTGTCCCACCTCTCCTCACTCCCACATGATGTCACGCTGTCGCTCTCTGTTGTCCACGTTACTCTCGCCTCTTTTCACGTCACTAGTCTCAGCAACGCATCCGTTCAGGTCGTCTTGTTCGCTTGCTACTTCCATTGGCAATAAAAAAAGTGAGACGTCACAAACCAACGAGAAAAAAAATTATATTTCTACATGTCTCTAGAGCAAGCCAGCGCGATGCAGGCTGCTCCCCAGCAGCTCCGTCGTATTCGTCGTAGCCGCGCTCAGTACGAGCGGCTGCAGCGGCCGGATGGCATCCAACCCGGTCAGTCTATCCCCAGCATTGAGGGCTGGGTGCTGTTCCTCACGGGTCTTCCAGAGGAGACAACGGCGGAAACCATTGCCGATTTCTTTTCTGGCTTCAAAGAAAGCGACCCAGACTACTTTGGACCCATCAAAGACGCGCATCCGCTGCTGAACCGCGATTGCTTGTGTGCGGGTTACGCGCTGGTCGAGCTCACCTCTCAGGCGTGCTTTGAACGCGCGTTGAGTGAGCTTAACGGTGTGACACTCCCTGGTACGAGCACGGCTATTGGCGTCTTCCCCGCTTTCTTGGCTGAAGAGGACATGGGCACCGCCGAGGAAGCGACCGAAGCCGCTGCGGGCGAAAAGCGAGGCCGCAATGAAGAGTAAGTGTCTGCTGCGACGACACGTGTGATGTGTGTGCTCACGTGCGAGTCTGCGTCGTTGGTGAATCAAGGACACAGTCAGCGAATGGCCCGGTCACACTCAACCACGCACGTACAGCCTCTGATTGTCCCGAATATCATTTGAAAAGAAAAGAAAAACGAGGGAAGAAAGCAGCTTGTTGGCATGTCGTCCATGCGCCGTTGTCATTACTGAGTTGTTATGAATGCCTACTGGACGATGGTTTCGTCTCTTCCCTCCACCCACCCAAGCGACTTCAAGGGACGGCAGTCACACACACACACACACACACACACACACACACACACACGCCAAGAGGGAAGAGACGCCATCTTTAGCGTTGCGACAGTCTAAATCGGTAAAGTGCAAATGATCATTTCGCGCACATGAGGGCATCTTGCTTTTCCTTCCTCACCACCTCGCACAATAAGTACACACGGACACACACACACACACACACAGTCACACACGCGTATGGGCACACGCGTACGCAAACGCCACGCTGGTTGATGTCAGCACTGCGCGGCAAGACAACCTTGGTAGAGTTTCTCTTCCCCTGCCCCCCCCTTTCTATGAGACAGGTACATGGCAGCGAAGGAGAGGACAGGTGCGGCACGGTGACATGCGGGGAACGGCACCGCCCACCCGTTTCCCGTCTCACCGCTTCCCATGAACCTTGCTCTTCCCACGTGGCAACACAGTATTCTCTCCTCCTTTGCGCCACTCATTGGCTTTCCAATTTTTTTTCCCCCGCTCTCTCCTCACGACGCTGCTTGCATCGATTTCTTTCTTACCGTATACTTCTGTCGTCTGTGTTCTGTCCGCTGACTGTAGTGATGGGTACGACGACGACGACGACCACGCCGACCCCGTCGGCAACATCCACGACCCTCCCAACGACACCCGAATTTCCGGTCTGCCCTCGTGCGTCAAACGCGCCATTCTTCCTCTTTCTGGGGACCGTGTCCCTGATGCTGATTATCAGCACAGTCGCCACGTATCGGTACAAGGCGAATCAAGAGTATCGTGCGCGACAGCGCTACGAGCGCCTTAGCAGCCAGAGACACGAAGTGCATGGTGATGCGTTCGGCAACACGGTCATAAATGTCTGACAAGCTTGAAGAGGTGACATCGGTCGCTCTTTTCCTCGTCGTCAAGACCAGCATGTGCTCCTTTTTTTTTTGTTTTGTTTGCTCATGTCGCGCGTGGGCGTCACAGCAGTTGTATTGTTCCGCCCCTTTATCCGGTATCATTACATGCGCTCGTTGCTGAGCGTGATGGTGTGCGCTCGTGCACTATCTCGTATGCCTGGCCTTCCAGATTTCGGACGTTACCCCCCCCCCCTCCTCCTTCTCCTCCTCTTGACCCCCACTTGAGCAGGGAATGATCGCCTTCGCCTATTCCCCTGCAAAAAGCTCCCATCTGACCTGAGCGTACTGCCCTCCTTCCCCCGTTCCTCTGCTACGACCTATTCTCGTCTTTTGTTTCCCACCGCACGTTATCGCGGTATTCGCTGTCATTGGCTGGCGCATTGTTTCTGCATCGCACACACATATTCTCGTTCGTTGACTTTGTCTCGCAGTGCTATCTTTCCGCACTCCCCCCCCCCCTTAGCACCGTGTTATTCTCGCGTGTACGAACGTCTACATCGTATCTCCCTTCTTTTTTTTTTTTCCCTTTGATATCGTCGTCGGCCACTTGCATTGCGCTAAGACATTTCTGCGTCCGCTGACACACACTCCCTGATCTGGTCCTATCAGAAAACACACACACACACAAAAAAAGCGAAGCTGACATTATGTCGTACGCACCAGACAAGAAGCCGGCGAATACGCCGATTCCGCCGTCTACCCTGATGAGCTACTTTGACGCGTCACGCACGGCGACACCGAATTCGGCAGGTGCGGCGCGTCGTGCTTCAGCTTCGGCGGCTGCCGGCACGGGCGTGTGTGCCCACGATGCCACTGTGCCTTTCCCGAAGCAAGAGCAGCCCAAGCCCGCCACGCAGGTGACGCGCTCGCGGTCGGACAGCATCGCGAGCTCTTACAAGCAGTACTTCGCGCAGAACTCGCAGCGCCCGCTCACCCACAGCGAGGCTAGCATTTCCCGCAGCGCGAGTTTGACCTCGTCCATGCGGGCGGCGCCGGTGTACCAGGCAGCACCTGCCGAACCGCAGCAGCAGCAGCGTGCGGCCCCGTACCCGCATGAGCCCAGTAAACCCGTGCGCGAGAGTGCGACGGCCCGGCATGCGACTCCCATGGCCTCCATGGCGCCGGCTGCCCACGCGTACCCTACGGAATCCGATGACTGGGATCACGCGGAGGAGCCCGTTATGCGTGAGGAGTCCCCGCTCGACACACAGGCCGCCGAAGAGCCCATGCAGGCCGCGCCCCCTCGCAACGCCTACAATCCCAACGTCGCGCGTGCGCAGCCCCCTCAGCAGCAGCAGCAGCGCAAACCGCAGCGTTCTGCCCAACCCGCTGCCGGCTCCGCGCGGTCTGAAAGCGACTCCTCGCACCGCACGCCGTACACCCCGCGTGCAGTTGGTGGGTCTGCGGCACCGGCCTCAGCCCCGCGCGGAGAAGCCTCCGCTGTGCGTCGCAGCGCGCCGTCCGCCGCTGCCGCACCTGCGGTGACGGGTGTGAACGGCGTGGTCACGCCAGCGCACTCCAACTCGTACATGGAGCCTGGCACGCCGCGCTCTGATCGCGACACACCGCGCCGCAAGTCGGACGCGCGTCGACTGAGCCCGCACAGCCACAGCCACGATCCCGTCTACGCCGCCAACACGCCGCGCAGCGACGAGGAGAACACCTACGACTCGCCGAGCCGCAGCGTGCCACACTACCCAGCGTATAAATCCCTCGGTGCTGCACGCGGCGCCCCTGCGGCAGCACGTCCAGCGTCTCAGTACGTCCCGCAGTCGCAGCAGGCGTACCCAAGCCACTACCAGCCCCGTGCGCTGGCCACGGCGACTGGTGCGCCAGCGGCTCCGGGCGGTGGCCGCGGTGGTACGGAGGATCCGCTCCAGCAGTACCCGTCCCAGTACCGTTCTCTCTACCGCCCTGACGTGCGCCGAAAGCGCGATGACGCAGGTGCCATCAACTTCCCCTTCAACCGCAGCGAGAGCTCGGTTGTGGCGGATAGCACGACGACGTCCGAGCGCGGCTACCGTCCCCCCTTCGACCTCAGCCCCAAGCGTCCCGAGGACTACGTGGCCGACGATATGGAGCTCGATGATGATGACGCTCAGTGCACATTCCAGCCGAACATTGACCGCCGGGCCGCGAAGGACCGCGCCGCGGCCGAGCAGGAAGGCAGTGGTGCGGCAGCACCGGTCTTTTCCCGCCTCTATGCTGATGCCCAGCGCGTGAACCGCCTGCGTGAGCAGCGTGAGAAGGCCTTGGAGCTGCAGCGGCAGATGCGCCGTGGGGAGGTTCCATACGACTCCCAGGCCCTGCGTGCTGCGGGTCTCTCCGTCAACGAAATCAATGAGACCGAGCTGGCAATCGGGGCCAGCCGTCGTGCCACACTCCGTCTGCTTGACGGGACCGCCGACGACGAGGAGAGCGACGAGGAGCACGAGGCCGGTGATGACGAGGCCAGCCAACAGAGGCGTCGGCGTTCGTCGATGGGTCGCAAGAAGGTTGACTTCCACGTGTTTGAGCGCCTTTCCAAGCCGCACGTGGTGACGCCGAAGTTCCAGCGTGCGCAGGAGATGAAGGCGCAGGAGGAGCTTCGCCGCGAGGAAGCGAAGCGTGATGCGCTCGAGAACATTGGTCACTATGACTGGTCTCTACCCGCGAAGAGTTTCACCATGGCCGACCTCCGAAAGCAGAATGCGGTGTTCGCGAAGTAAGCACACGACAGCGGCGCACAAGGAGAAGACCACAAACGAGACGCACTGAGACGCCCACCAGAACGTACCAGCCAAGCCTTTGATGCGCGTGCGCTCTCTCTCTCCCCGACGCCTCTCTGCCCGTCGTCCTCCAATCCTCACGTACGCGTGCGGGCTTGTTTGACGCGCTCACATGTCCATTTTGTTCTGCTTCACACGTCCTCTTGGAACAGCGCTTCGCCTTTTTCCGCGTCTGTGTTGTACGTTTACTTTTTACCTGTTCGTCCTCATCTACTGACGCGCGAGTGAGCTGTAGAGTTCAATCCTGCATTCCCCCGCCCCATATTCGCGTGGCCGAAAGCCTTGAACGTGGATTCCTTTCCATTATCCTCCTCGCTGCATGTGGACTCGCGTCCTTGTTTTTGTTTTTGTTTTCCCCATTTTCTTCTTCTTTGCGGTCAACTTGTAGCCCGAGTTTCTCTGTACCTTTGTGAACAGAGCGTGGCTTCTACTCATTGTTATTATTATTATTTTTGTTGTTCTCCTGTTCTATAGAAGTGAGCGATACACACGTGCTAAGGTACGAACATGAAGGCCTATGGAGCAGTCGGTTGCCGTCGACCTACAGTGGTCCGTGCGGCCCTGTCTTTTTTTGCTTTTGTTGTCGTTGCCGGACTTGGCTCATATCGTACATATAGTCGTTTACTGTCCTGAGAATCCTTTTCTTTTCAAATCCAAAAAAAAAAAAACAACAAGAAGGAGGAGACTACCCAGTGAGACAACCCGGCATCTTTGGGTGATATCAAAAATGGGTCTTTGATAGCCTTTTGATGATGATATCTGAGGGCAGTGCCCGATGGAGTGATTGTGTAGCCGTAGAGCACCGGTGACCCTGAAACATGACCGGGACTGTCGAGGACCTGTCGAGCCCGCTCTCCGCACATGAACGGCAGTCGACTCAGCGGAGCTCTGCGCGTAAATGGAAGGACTCACTTTCGCTGAGCCCCCCGCGCTCTTCGCCTACTTGTCCCGTGATCGACACTTCTCACCCATGTACGCGGCACCCGACTTTTGATCGCGTGGCCACGCACTACACTTCAGATGTGTACCGCGATCTTCTTTCGTCCCTTGTGCCTGACCTTGACAGGAACCGTTACTATCCTCTCCCTTCCCATGTGCCTCTTTTCCGTCCCCCTCCCCTCCCTCCCCTCCTTCCTGTCCTCCTGTTCACACGGTAGTTCATCACCGAATGAGCAACTCCAATGCGTTCCGCAAATTCAAGGAGGGCCAATCCGGTCCTTTCACGGAGGAGTACCACGCTCTACTCGGCCGCACGCGCTGGATTATTGTAAAGCGTTTTCTTCGCTTTGTCTCCGACCCGTCTCAGGGCATGTCCCAAGCGGAGATCGCCCATGCACGAGGTAACCTGCCGCAGCTCTCAGAGGGCGATCTCGCCTCTGTCTTTTCACAGTTTGGCGAGGTGCTGGATGTACGTATGATGCGCCATCGCAAGACCGGACAGCTTCTTGGCACGGCGTTTGTGTTATTCGCTGATTTTCGCAGCGGCATCGCCGCCGCCGATGAGATGAACAGCCACATCGAAAAGAACCGCATTGTGTACTTGACACCACCGACGTACGCAGGTGCACCGGGACTCATTGTGGAGCGGTGCGAGCCGTCCCAGGTGCCTGACATGACCGCGCAGTATCAGGCCACGGGCACCCCCACGTATCAACAGTGGATGGAAACGGAGCTTGCCGTGAGACGTTGACATGCTGTTGTTGGGGTGGACCGGTTCTTTTGGCTGACCGCGCTCGCTTTTTTTTTTTTGTTGTTGTTGTCGTTGTTGTTGTTGATTCTGCATCACTGACACGTGCTCTTGTTTCTCCTCTCCCTTGTGTCCGTGCCTCTCGCCCATTGCATACCCAAGCTCTGCAAACACATGCGCGCGTTTGACCCGCTGGGTCGCTTCTCCCTCTTTGCGCGTTTTTTTTTCTCTAAACACTCACTTCCTCATCCGCTCCGTCGCTCTCTTGCAACCGCCAGGAAGAGACCTCGAATACGGACCTTGCCATCACCACTGCAAACGTTCCGGTCTTTATCTACCCAGTAGCTCTCGACACATTTCTCCGCCCCCCTCCCCTTCCTTACCTGACTACCGTCTCGCTTCTTTGTATAGCGAAATCAACTCTGGAGAGACAAATTCATTGTTTTTGTTGTATTTGTGTCGGTGTCCAATCGCATCTTTGCTGTCACAGTGCACGTCTGTGCTTGCGGTTGCACCTAGCTCCCACTCTACCGCACCGCCTTTTCGAACACGATTTGTTGACATCAATTCGTTCTCGAGCGTTTTTGTCTTCTTCAATCACTTCGTTTCTTTTTTTCTTGTTTTTTTTTTTGTTTCGCATTCAGGTCGGCGCTTTCTCTCCTTCCTTCAATCCCCTAGTCCTCTCTCATCATGAACGGCGCACAGGAGCGTCTCCGTCAAGGTGACCTGTCGTCGCTGTCGTACATTTTGGACTCCGTCGAGACAGCGGGTATGCGTGCGGGAGATCTGGAAAGCCCGATCTCAGCGGACCTGACCCAACTCCTCATCAAGGTGCTTCACGACGAAGGCGCCTCGCTGATCCCGTTCGGGAAGAAAACACCACAGGATCCCGCATGCAAGGTGCGCTTCACAAAATTGCCCTCCGAGGAGGCGCTGACCGCCATGCGCATTTTGCTTTCGGTCGGTGGGCTCACCGGTACGCGTGGGGCCGTCGTACGGCACGAGCTTGAGCAGCTCAGCACGGCTCAGTGTCGTCAGTTCCTACTCGATGCCTACTTCTTCCTGGAGCCCGGCAAGCGATACTATGCGGTCAACTTTGCCAATCTGCTCTGCGAGATACGGACGTGTGAGCTCGCACTCGTACTCGTCAACGAGACCAGTAGGCAACTGGCGCTGGACGGCACCGTTCAGCCCCTCGCGCGGGCTCCACCAAAGGATTCCCCATCATCGCGTCCACGAGGTACAACGTCGTCGTCGCCCTCCTCGATGCCCCCCTTGAGACACGTGTCCACACCCGCCCCTGTCTTCACCGCGTTCCATTCTGTTGGGTCTCTCAGTAGCATTCAGGTGTCACGGCCGGCTGTACCCGCCGCAGCGGCCTCCGTCCCTACACCTGCGGGTATGTTGGTCTCTGCGAACCGGGTGCCGAGTCGCACCAGCGCGCGCGCCGGTGAAGTGGGGAACCTCGATAGTCACACGGACAGGGCACACGGTCCCACCGCCCAGTCTACATCCTCCACACAACCCCCTCCGCCGACGCGGGAGTGCAGTCCGCACGGCTCAAGGCACATCCACACACCTGTACCCGTTGCCGACGCGTCTGACAGCTCTTCGAGGACGGCACGCGTCGTGCCGGTCCTTTCAAGCACCTACGGGCGTTTGCGCACTACGCCCCAGGTGCGCAGCACGCCGTCACCGCCGCCAGCGCTAAGCCTGACGGTCTCCACGGAGACGGCACAACGTGGCAACATTCATCGGTACCGCGGTGGACCGACGTACGGCTCACCAAACCGCGCAGCTGCTCCCGCCCCCGCGCTCGCCATCAACGGCGCCTCTGCGGATGCCTTGCAGCAGGACCGCGCCGCTCCCCCACGCCGGTACCGAGCGCTCCCAAAAACGGCTTCGTCAACGCCGTTTGCGAAGAATCCGCTGTTCGACCCCAACACGCCGGTATCAGATGTGGTTCTGCTGACCGCCCAGTTCCCTTCCCCGGTGGTGCTTTTCAGCCGGCTTCACGGTCTCGGGTGCATGCCGAAGCTACCGAAGGCACGGCAGTTTCAGGGCTGTCAGATGGCCGCAGGTGACGCCCAAGCGGCGGCACTGACGGCCTCACTGTCGGCGGCGAACCGCCTGGGCGGTGGTACTAGCGCACGCAGCGAGCCGACGACGCCCTTGCTTGCTCTGCGCCGGCCCTCACAGACGTCCACTCCGCACGCGGGGGTCTCACCTGCTCAAGAGACGTCATTCGTCCCGGCGAGCTCGCACAGCGCCGATGGCTCTGCCACATTGCCGAGGGTGGCGTCGACCGACAGGCGTGCGAGCATGCACGCCGCCGCGGATGACCCGAACTACTACATTTTCCCCTCCGATCAGTCAGACGCGGCCAGAGCGTACCACCGTGTGTGCCGCGATCACTGGCTCCTGACGCGATACTTTGAGGAGGGCGAAATGAGGGGCTGGGGCTGCATGATCCACGGGGCGGTTGGCAACTGCCCACCCAACGACACCGAGGCCGACGGCACACCGCGCCCTTTTTTCCGCGACGACGAACTCAAGATGACGACCTCCGCCTTGTACTTCCAGTTCGCCCCTGTCGCCGCGACGGGTGTTCGTAAAGTCATCCAGGTCGCGTGCGGGTCACAAACGACGTTTGTCGTCACCGCCTCCGGCACCCTCTACGCCTCCGGCCGGTGCGACAGCGGGCAGCTGGGCATTGGTGAGCGTGGCGATCGTTACAAAGCGACGGGCTGTCACGCATTCCGGGCGGTCGCCACCAAGGACGGCGAACGCATCGTGCGGGTCGCCGCTGGCCCGATTTTCGGTGCTGCGATGACCGATAGCAACCTCGTCTACCTCTGGGGCCACAACAGCTACGGGCAGTGCATGAAGCGACCTTGTGCGGCACCTGCGCGGCGGCCCTTTCGTTTCCGCACAGGAAAAGTCAAGGCGTGCGATATCGCGTGCGGGCTGACGTTCGGTGCCCTCGTCTTCACCGACGGGGCGATGGGAACATGGGGCGACGCGCGGCTGCTCGGTCGCGTGGCGCCGTCCTCCACGCTGGAGCCCACCTACACTCGGAGCAACGACCTGTGCCAGCCGCGACTCAGCCAGCTACCGCTGCCCGCGGGCCGCGTAGCGGTGGCGGTCGCGGCGGGCCCATGGCATGCGGCAGCAGTCACAAATTTGGGTCAGGTGTTCACCTGGGGCTCCGGGGGTAGTGGCCGACTGGGTCATAACTCGACAGCCGATGAGGCCACTGCCCGCTTGGTGGAGGCGCTCGCCCCTGTGTTTGTCGTGTCGGTGGCGTGTGGTGCGGAGCACACTGCGGTGCTGACCTCCGCCGGTGAGGTGTACGTGTTTGGCGACAACGCCCGCGGGCAGCTTGGCATGCGTGGTCGTCAGCCCCGGCGCTCGCCGGCGCAGCTGCTCTTGCCGGGTCCGGCGCTCGCGATTTCATGCGGTGTGCACCACACGTGCGTTCTCCTCGAAAACGGCGATGTGATGGCCTGCGGTGCCTTACGGGCCACGGGCTGTGGTCTCGGCCGTGGCGCTGGCGGCAGTGCGTTGGTGCGCATTCTCGAGAATCATCTCACACTCGCGGTCAGCTGCGGTGCGGCACACACGATAGCCCTCACCCTCCCGCGCACGACGGCCCTCTGCCGCGTGGGCCACTCGAGTGTGGAGGAATTGTCGCGGATGGAGAGCGTGCTGGTGCGTCGCGGTGTGCGTGCCGTGGCGAGCGGGCGGGGCTTTCTTCACATTGTCTCGGAGAACGGTCGGCTGCTCGCGCTCGGCCGCGGCGAACGAGGCCAGACCGGGCTCGGCGACGCGATGAAGCCGACCACACCAGGCGAAATTACCGTCGTCTCTTCGTTCGAGCGCGTTACGTTACCCGGTGACGACACAGTGCGACTAGAGTACGTCTGTTGCGGTCCCGACTACGTTCTCGCCATCGCCCGAGCCGGCGAGGTCTACGGGTGGGGCAGCAACGAGTCCGCGCAGCTCGGCATGGACCCACAGACCACCAGGTGTGTCTACACCCCGATCAAACTGGGCTGCTACACGGGCCGTGTCATCACGCAGCTCGCGTGCGGCGGCAGCTTTGTCGTCGCCCTCACAGAGGATTGCGAGGTACTGGCGCACGGCGAGCGGGCGTACTGTGGGCTGGGCGGTGCCACCAGCGAGGACGACCCTCTGTCAGCGCCACGCCGCAGGACAGAGAGCGCGTCCGCAGCTGCTACAGAGACCAGCAGCGCCGGGCCTGGGGTGTCGCGCTATCTGTGTGTACCTACAGAGATAAACTCGCTCCGTGGTGTGACAGCTATCGCCGCCGGCATCCAGCACGCCGCCGCGCTCACCGTCAGTGGCCTCGTCTACGTTTGGGGTCAAGGCCCGCTGGGAACCTCGCCTGGCGCAGCCTCGGTGACCTCCTACGTGCCGACCAAGGTGCTGCTCTCGGGTACAGTGCGTCAGCTGGCCTGTGGCCCGCGCAACACGCTTGTTATTACGGATGAGGGTGAGCTGTACGTGTGGGGATGTAATAAGTACAGACAGTGCGGCACCTGCTCAGACCCAAAGACGACGTCGACAGCGGGCAGCGCTGATGACACGATGACGAGCCACTCCACGGGCGTCAACCGTGCGCAGTCGTCCGATGTTGTGGGTATACCCACGCGCGTCATGAGCGGTGTGCGCGATGCCGCGTTCACGGGCCGCTTCTCAGTCGTCGTCTTGGACTCCGGCGAAGTACGTGTTGCGGGTCGTCTTCGCCATCAAGGTGAGGACCTCCATCTCCTCACCCATAGTGCCGAGCCCCAGCCAAAGCTGTCTGTGGCGCTGAACAGCGCGCCATCCCAGAGCTCAAAGAAGTCCATGAAGTTGGCCGCAGCGAACGCAGCGATGGCTGACCTCGCGCCGCGCAGCAACGCCCCTGAAGACGATGGGGCGCACTCGACGGTCACCTCGCCGACTCTTGCGACCCCCGCTTCGTCCTTGTCGCCGTCGCCGCTGAAGGACGATACACCGCTCGCACGGGGCCGGCGCGGCCGCAGTTCGCGCCAGGATCGGCTTTTTCAGCACAACGACGATGACTTTATTCTCAATGAATCGACACTCGAGGCGCACGGAGGCCTCGCAGCATCGCAGACCCCGACGGCTGCCCGTCACGACAAGGCGCTCAAGGAGGCCGCGCCGGCAACGAAACCCGCAAGCGCTGCACCGCTCCACAAACCCGCTTCTGACTCTGTAGCCCTACCTACGTCCTCCACCTCGCCTGCGCACGCGCTTCGCGCTTTCGGAGGCTGGGAACAGGTTTTCGTCGTGGCTGAGGTCGACCGGCCGCGTGTGAAGGACGTGCAACGCGCACATCGCGGACTGCAGGTGTACATCTCTAGCGCACCCTAGTCTCTCGCACGTCTCACCCAAACCAACGCTTTGTTGGTGAGCACGCCTCCCTACACACACGCTGAACAGACGCACAGGGACAGACTCGCTCCAGAGGAGTGAGTGTCAGCCACTCTTCTCTAGATTTGAAACGAAGAGAATCCTGAAGTCGCCCTCAAGATACACGCGTTTCCCCCCCCCTTTACACGAAATTACAGCTCCACTGTCGCACCAGTGGCAAGAAAAGAACAAATACCTGTCGCAAATCTACCCAATTGCCGGACCACACTAGGACGGTGTTGATGATACGTGCGACGAGTTTGCTCTGTTCTCTCATTTGCCCCCGCCTTGGCGTTTCGCTTGATTTGTTTTCTCTCATTTGTTCGCTGCGTTCTCTTGTGCACACACATGGGTTGCTTTCATTGACTCCAGCTACACCTTTGCTTAGAAGAGGGGAAAAAAAAAGATGATGATGACGTAAAAGACGCGATAGCAGGTGAACATAGTGTTGAACGTGGCGCGCCAAGCGGTTCAAACTTCCAGACTCCGTGCCTTTTTACGCGTCTTCGCACGAAACGCGCTGCTTTCTGAGCCGATACGCTGTCTAGTCTCGTGCCCCGCACTCAACCGATGCGGTGTCTCCGTCGAGAACGGCACAATCAGAGAGATTCATTCGGCGTGCTTGGCGCTTGCTTCTCCTCTTGCGAGTCTTCCCCGCCCCCTCCCCTCGCCCTCTACGCACTCTCTCCACCATGCTCCAAACACTTCTGTTATTCGCTTCGCGCACATCTCTGTGTTACGCCGTGATAGTAAAGAAAAACACATCGCATCACCCCCCCCCTTCCCTGGAGCTCTTAGGGTCGACTCTAAGGCTCACATCGACCTACACACACACACACAGATTGACGCGAACTGCCTTGCGAAGCGAATCCCTGTACACACTGGCAGGAGATTATTTGCAGGCCACACACAGACACACAGGCACACGCGGACATAAGGGCAACAAATCAGCAGCATAGTCAACCGTAACCTACTCGCGATCTCCAGCGTGTGTCGCACGTTTTTTTTCCCTGCGCAACTGGTCATTTCCGATTGAATTTTACTGTTTTTTTTTCCTTTTTATTGTGTGCCCTTGTCATTAGCCCCGGCTCACATCCAATCATCGTTATCTCCCCCTCCTTTTCTCTGTGTGGGACAAACGCGTAGTCTTCCTCGCTTCCGCTCGCTCTCGCCCCTCTTGGTTCTGTGCTCCTCGTATTTCTACCGTGGAGGATACTGGCAGCGACTTGTGCAAAGAAGTGGCTACCTACGTCACCGAACGGCGCCGAACACGATTGACAGTATCCACGCGAATCGACCGCATACAACGGCACAACCAGGTATAGACACGCAACAACACCAACACCAACACCAACTCGGTCTCTGTCTCGTTGTGTCGCCTTTCCAAGAATGAAAGCGGGTGCCCTGTACGCTCAGACGCAGACGGTCCCTCCGGAAAGCCGCAGAGTACTCGAGCGGTACATTCAAGGCGACGGCGTGATTGTGGGGTGGGGCCTTTGCCGCGATGGTGAGCTGGGCAACAGCAACACGTACAACGTGACAACGCCCTTTATGATCGGCGGACTCGACAAACCTATTCGCATGGCGTGCTGTGGTCTGTCGTCGACGTGGTTGGGCGTCCGCAACTACGTGATGACCATGGGCAGTGGCATGTGGGGTGAGCTTGCCGTTGGCAACCCGCGCTTCTGCACGCGCGTGGTGGCGAACGAGATGAACATGCCGGTGTCGGCCGGGTCTATTGACATCCGCGAGTACAACAATGGTGCGCTGCCGGACGTGTACGTGGATGTCGATGCTGGCTTCGCTTACTTTGCGGCGCTCTCCATGCACGGCGACCTGCTCATGTGGGGCGCGAACAATTATGCGCAATGCCACGCGGATTTCCAGCGTAACGCGTGCTGCGGCTACCCACAACGGCGTGAGATTGACAAGGGCCGTGCCGTCGGTGTCGCCTGCGCCAACTTCGCGACCTTTGTGCGCACGACCGAGAACCAGGTCTACGGCTGGGGTTTGCTGACCCTGCTCGGTGACGAGGACGACGTTTGCGCAGAGCTGAAGGAGCGCGGCCTGACGCCTCAGGAGGCACCCAACGCTGAGGGCCGTCTTGTGGCTACTGAGCCGGTGCCCATCCGCTTCCTTGACAACAAGGACGTCTGCTTGCTCCGCGCGGGCCCATGGCACGTGGCGGCGGCGACGACGAGCGGCGCGGTGTACACGTGGGGCCTCGGCAACAACGGCCGCCTTGGCCACGGCACGGAAGACGATCGGCTCGTCCCGACGCAGGTTGAGGCGTTGAAGTCGAAGCAGGTGATCGAAGTCGCATGCGGCAGTTTCCACACGGTGTTCGTCACCGCCGATGGTGAGGCCTACGCCTGCGGTGATAATCGCGGTGGTCAGTGTGGCGTGCTCGGTGAAATGACGACGCTGGACCCAACCCCCATGTACATCAGCGGTGGCCGCACCGTCATTCAAGCGGCCTGTGGTCGTACGCACACGGTTCTGCTCCTCAACAATGGCGACGTGGTTGCGTACGGCACAGGCCTTGGGCTGGGCGTCGGCACCGGCTACGGCCTCCGCATGGTGCGCTGCCAGCCTGTCATGGAAAATTACACAAGTCTATGGCTGGCGTGCGGACCCGCACACAACTTCGCCCTCACCATCCCGAAGGCTACGAGCATGCTCGTGCTTGGTGTGCCTCACCGCGGCGTGCATGCCAAGTTGCTGGCGACAACCTTGAAGGAGGGTATCCTCTCCTGTGGCGTGGGTGCTGGCTTCACGGTGATGGTCAGTCGTCGTGGCAACTTGTACTCGCTCGGCGTGGGCGGATGGGGTCAGCTCGGCTTCGAGCCAGCGCAACTACAAAAGGAAATGGTGACCACCACACCGGAGGGCGTCCCCGTCGTGATGCAAGCGACGCGTGTGCAGTACTTTAGCCGCACGGTCATCACACACGTCGCAGCGGGCTTCTCTTTTGCTATGGCCATCTCGGAAAGCGATCGTGTCTATGCGTGGGGTAACAATAGCTACGGCCAGTGCGGTCTCGGCGTGGATCCCCGCAAGACACAGCGCATAGCTGTCCCGCGTGAAGTCACGTGGCTTGCCGACAAGCAGATTGTGCAGCTCGCCTGCGGCAGCTACTTCGCCCTTGCTATGAGCAGCACAGGTGAGGTGTTCAGCTGGGGCACAATCGAGTGCTGTGGTATCGACTTGCAGCCGTCCAAGGACGTGGTGCCGGCGAATGTCATCATGAAGAATGTCGGCAAGGAGAGTAGCACGGTGGTTCTACTGCCGGTGCGGATTCCAACGCTGCGCAACATTATCCAAATCGCCGCGGGCGGCTGGCACGCGCTGGCGCTCAACGCCATCGGTGAGATCTACAGCTGGGGCGTGGGGGCTGGTGGCCGTCTGGGCCTCGGCTCCGAAGCCGACGTGCACGTGCCCACGCGCGTGATCAGCAACGTCTTCTACACGCGCATCGGCTGCGGTTGCTACACAAGCTACGGCATTACGGAAACCGCCATGTTATACGTCTGGGGTGCGAACGACAAGCGCCAGCTGGGCGTCGATGGACCTTTTGTGTGCACGCCGACGCACGCGCTCGACAATGTGCGCGAGTGCACACTTGGTAAGTACTTCACACTCGCCCTCACCTACGCGGGCGCCTTCCACATGGCGGGCTACATGGAGACCGATGCGGCCTCCTTCACATGCAGCTCCTTTGACGACACGGAGAACTTACCTGACATGATCAAACCTGAGGCTCTCGCACGGGAACGGCTGACCGGACTGAAGCTGTTTGGCGCCTTAGAACACGCTGTGGTCCTCGCCGAGCGCGACGCCATCGAACCCACACACGTCGCGAACGTCACACAGGGGCTACGGAAGTTGCCAGAGGAAATTGTGAACAATATTATGGCGATGGGGGTGTAGTCGATAACGTCACGCTTCGGGTTCCCACGCGGTGCTGTTCTCACGATGTCCCTCCTATGCCTTTGTCTACACCTTTGTCACGCTGTTGTTGTCCGTGACGCTGCCCAGCCACTTGGACTGTTCCGCAGTGCGATTTCTAGGCCGCACTGACTTCCTCGTGCGCGCTTGTTCTTCTTGTTGTCGCTTCGTTTGCTGAGTCCTGAACGGGAAGGACAAAAGTTTTGAGTGAGGTGAGTGAGAAGGCCGCGAAAAGAACACGCAGGAGATCGTACGGTGGATCTGCATGCGAGGTAGAACAGCTATATGTGCATTATCTGCACTTTTTGCACCAAACACCGGCGAAAAGGAATTTACTTGGTTTCCCACAGTATCCATCCGCGCGCTTTGTCCTCGTGCCCAAGGCAGGGTGAAGTCTGTTTGACTTCGCTCCGATCCCGCCTATTGCTTCTTCATTTTTTTTTTCTTTTGTGCTCCCTTATCCAGAGCTCTTCTGTTTTTTGACGCTGTTCCTTGCGGCTGCACACGCGTAGGGGGCGGGGAGGGTATACCACCCGTGAACAGTGTCTCTGTGTGTACAGCATTATCTATCTCACTGTCAGTTTCTTTTTCTTTTCTTGTGTGTATGTGCTGGTGGGCTCCATTGGTTTTGTATGTTTCTCGTTCCCAGCTCCTTCGTCTGGCTGAACGCGCGTCTGATTTATTTTACCCTCTCTTCTCTTTTGTTTTCTCCCCTCTCGTTCCTGGGTTGTTGCTTTCTCGCTGTTTTATTTGTTGTTGTTTTTTGTTCCGGTCTCACATCTCGATAGTTCCTCTCTCCCGTCCCGCTCTCGCACGTTGCCTCTTTTCCCTCTCTCTCTCTCGCTCGCTCCTCCTTCTTCAGTGCATCCTCTTCGTCTTTCGTTTGTTGTTGGAGTGAGGAGCGATGGCGACGGACGGTGAATATTGTTTTTTTTTTTTTCTCTTTTTACTGTGTACTTCTTATCGTGCTCTGGGGCGATGGCGTAGTCGTGTTGGAGATGGTATAGTACCAAAAAGGTGCTTGTGCCTGTGAGCCTTCCTCACGCGTCTTCTCACCCTCATATTGTGCCTCTTTTCCCACCACTTTGTACATAATCCGATCGGCCCTTGTGGGGCTTTCCGTATTTCCCCTACGTAGGTGTGTGGGTCTGTGTGTGTGCACGCATATCGCTAAGGCACACCCTGAGGTGCCTATTCGACTGCAAGCGGTAGACGTACGGTGATGTGGTAACACACTTGGCGCACCACGGAGCACACACTACCACATTGACTTCTATCAGTACTACTATTGAGAGATGAAAAAAAAAAAAAATGGAAAAACGTTGCGAGACCATCAGTGTGCCGCAAGAGCTCAATAGGATGACTTCATGGATATCACATTGGATGTCACTCCCCAGCTGGCCGCAGTCTGCGAGCAGCCTCGTGCGTGTTTTCGCCGCTGCTCCTTCTGAGTGCCTGCGCTCTCGGAGACGCTCTAACCATGTTCGTCCGTCACGCCGGTCTCTTCACATACTGCGCACGCACTGTTGACTGCGTGTACTTGTGACCTGGACGCGTTCTTCACCAAGGCAAACAACGGTGGCGAGAAAAGCGTGCCCATTCTTCACTGGCTGTCGTTGTGCCACTTCCCCCCTCACACCTCACGTCTCTCCCTCTCTTGATGTCGATGGATGTAGCGGCAGTGCTTTTCGCGTGCTTGACTTTACGCCCTGCGGGTTGCACTGCTTCCCTTCTTGACCTCTCAGCATCGCTCTCCTTGTTTACTGTTGTTGTTGTTGTTGTTTTTTAGTCTCGCCTTGATCTTCACCGTATTGCTCTCTCACCTGAGGGTGAAGTTGTCTTTTCCCCTCTCCTCTCTCCTCTCTCCTCTCTGTTCTTCTTTTTTTTTCCCTTTGAAGACGTACACAGTTCATTTTCACCAGCGGCAAGGCCCATAACAGAATATCTATATATCTATATATATATATATACATACATTTATTTCTACCAAAATGACGACAACTCTGTCCAGCTCTACCGACTCTCTGATTGCACTAGAGAATCTCGCAGTGCTAATCCGCCAGCACAGCGACCGTCTCCGGCACCCTCCACCGCATTCGAACGCTGCTGAGCACAACGAGAGCGATGCGCCGTCCGTGTCCTCAGACGTCCTAGACGCGATCGCATCGCTTCAGGCTGCCACAGCGGAGCTGGATGTGTCTTTGCAGGCGCGCGTCAAGAGCATGACTCACTCTCTGAGCACTCTTAACGAGTATACACGCCTGCTCGGCACCCAATTTCCAGAGTTCACGCCGACGTTACAACAGGTCATGTGCACACCAAAGCGCACGGCGACATCCGTCGCAGAGCAAGGCAGCGGATCCCCACGGACTCCGGGCACGCACAACACGGCAGCCTCCGCGGCAGACGCGACCGGCTTGTGTTCACCTTTACTTTTGCCACAAACGCCCCTGCAGCCGCTGACATCACCCGTCCGCGTCAGCGAGGGCGCCGTCACCCCCGCAATCAAATCACTACTGAGCACGCCCGCCAAACAGAGCGTGAAGGCGCCTGCTCGGGTCTCATCGCACACGGCCGTCCAGCGACCATGTGCCTCCCCAGGCGTTTCACGATACATGGCGTCCCTCGCTCCCGTGGAGCCAACAACAACAACGGCTTCTCCGCGACCATCGCGGCGAAGCTACCTCTCACAGACGTTTCTCGCCAATGTGGACGATTTCGTTCGCGATCAGCTGGTCGCGGACGGTATTCCTGTCGAGGTCCCCACCCACATACCTGCGAGCGAGGGAGACCCTGCGGAAGATGAGGGCTCAATAGAGGCTCTGATCCGCGCATGTGAGAAGGTCTTGATTGAGATCCGTCAGGGATTGTTCGCACCACTATCACACGCGGATCTCGACCTCTGTCGGTTTGGTGCTGAACATGATCTGTTTTCGCCGCTATACGCGGTCACACAGGATTGTGTGAGCACCGGGCCGCCCATTGCCGACTCCAACGTGTCTGTGACTGGTGTGCTCCCGACACCACGGTACTCCGACCGCTTTGAGGCAGCCGCGTGCAAGCAAACTGTGTGCGCTCGTATGATCGCAGCGCGTCTGTTAGAACTCAAATGGTGCTACATGGCGCTTCTGTTATTGAGGCACCTTGCCGCTGTGGGGTACACCACCGACCGCTTCCAGTTGTCACCTCAGCAAGCGATGTCAGATGCGACGGCGCGTGCAACTCTACTTGAGACGCTCCCACTCGTATTTCGTCTCTTCCATTCATGGAAGCTTGAAATCGGCAATCGAGACGTACCCCCCGAGCCGAGTGCGCCACCACTCCCACCGCCGCTGGTGTCTGTCGAGCAGCTCTACGCAGTGCTGGGGTACGCGTCGCTCTGGCCCGTTGCGAGCCAAGAGGCCTCAACCGCGTCCCCGCTGCCTGACACGGGCAGCGCCGCGGACGACGAGAGGCGGCTGTCCTTGTTTGTGCACGCCGTGACCCCTTTTATAGCGTTGTGGTCCCCAACAGCCGACCCCTCCACAAGCAGCGCGACCGCGCTGCCTCGTCGCGCTGGATCGTCCGCCGCACGCGGCGCGCAAAGCAGCCGTGATCTCCTGTTACTATCGCCGTCCCTGGCACCGCTGGTGTGGCGTGAGGCCACCTGCGCGTATCTGCAGGCATGTGCCCGGGAGCTCGTCACGTGGAGAGAGATATCGGCTGGACCCATCACGAGAGCTCGCGCGCGTCCGCAGGGCGTACTGCGAATGGAGGAGTGGCTCGCCGAACAGCAGCACCACGGTACATCTCGCCACTTACCACTCGACTCTGGTCTCAGCTCGATGATTTACCCTGTCGGCGGACACATACTCAACGCCTTGTCCCTCCTCGACCAACGCGGCCTTTTGCCGTGTGATGAGCTGGATGATGATGATGATGATGGTGATCAATCAACAGGAGAGCTGTCCGAGGCGTCGCTGACAGATACTGGTGTCTCTTCCTTCTCCACCCGCGCCGCCGAGGCGGCGGACAGACTCGCACGTCGATTTGGTGAAGCGGATATGGGTCCGTTGCCCGACTCGCAGCACGCCGAGTCCACCACCACCACCGCAGCAGCACCCGCATCGGGTCTAAACGAGGACGGGGAAGTCCATGGTCAGCACGACACCTCACTACGTCAGTATTCGTCCGCATCGGCAAACGCGCCTATACATCACTTCAGCGGGCCGCCAACACATGCTCCTTCCACGACGGCTGATCCCTCCGTCGCATCAAGTAGCACCTTCGAGGGCTCCTCCGCTGCGATGCGAGCCGCTTCGCACGCGGAGGCGTCCCGTAGCACCGACAGCGCACACCGTCACTCGCTTGCGTCGCTCGTCGGGGAGGCGTTGGCAGCGGTCCCGAGTATGTTTCAGTCACGGACTGTGCTGCGCACAGTAGCTGCGGGTACCGTCTTGCCAGCACACAGAAACGACCCGTCGACCTCATTCCTGTGTGCAGCGCCTCAGCCGAACCGAGCCCGTCCTCGCACCGACGCCGTCGCGCTCGAGCTTCCGCACGTGTCCACAGTGCTGCGACAGGAGTCAGGTCATCTTCACCGCTCCAGCTTCGGTCACACACTTCATCTGTCCGTGAATAAGTATATTGTGTCTACATCCCCAGCGTTGTCAGGCGACGCGCGTCACAAGCCGTGCCAGCCGGTTGCCGGTTTCGACCTGTTCTCAAGACGTGCGCACTTCGCCGGTGCGGATTTTAGCGCTATACTCCCCCGATTTCACAGTACGCTGCTGTTCTGCCCGGTGTCACGACAGCGGTGTGTGGACCCGTGCGTCGCGGGAGGCGCACCAGGCTCTGAGTATCGTACCTGCTTTCATCGACAGGGCGTCGCGACTGCCGATCCGCATACGAACTCGCCGACGGCGGCGGCGATGACCTCAAGACTGGGGGACCTCTCTATGAGCGAGATTCAGCAACTGCCATTTCTCCGCAGTGGCTCGCTGATGCCGACAACGACCCGCAATGTGTACGCCGAGCCGCGAGGTGGCGAATCCGACGCCTACACCGTCCCGCTGAATCCACCCGACTTACTCGAGTGCGGCCACGTTCTTTCGGACAGTACGGTAAAGAGCCTTCGGGTTGTGCCAGCTCGCCATCGGGCGAATAGTGCAGCAAACCGAGGCCAGCTTGTGCGGTGCCCCTACTGCTCGCAGGAGAGCTCGATTGATAAGATCATCACTCTTTCTTACCTGTCCAACTGAACGACAGAAAAAGAAGGAAATGAAAAAAAAAAAATCGATGCACAAACGCGGATGAGTTCCTAGGGCGAGAAGCGCGGCGATCGATCAGACTTGGTCTCCTTGCTTTCAATCTTTTTTCGATTATCTTCTTCCCTCTTTTTTTTCTCACCGATATCCTTGCGTCACCACATCAACAGAGCATACACACCTCTTACAAAGGAAGCGGACAGCGAGCACACAGAGAGCGAGAAGGCCATAGTCTGCGCGCGAGCACAGCGCTCGTTGTCGTCGTCAGCGCATCGCTCAAGTGTGCGGCTGCACGTGTTCTAGAATATCGCACCGTAACGCAGTGAGGCGCCCTGCTCTTTCCCAGCTGTTGGGCAGATGGTGGAAAAGCACGCGCTTGGAAGTCATATGCTGCTGTAGTGCGTGTGTGCCCTCCCCCCTTTTTTCCAAAACCTCTCCTTGCGCTGGGTGGCGCGCGTTGTTCATTCACCTCACCGTTGTCTTCGGTATCTCTCTGTCTCGTCTACCCTTCTCCGCACTCCACGTTCGTTTGTTCTCCTCTCCTGAAATGGACGTTGCCTCAAGTGCGGCTGTCAGCACTTTTGACACGTACGCATGGTTGATCGTCAGGGCTGCTTGTCTGTCCACTCGCCTCCGCCTCGCGTTCTTTTCCGTCCCATACAATGTTTTCTAGCTTGTCGTTTGACAAGAATCTCGCGAAGCGTCGCGAGACGAAGGACAAGTTTGACTTCCAAGATTATGCCGTCATTGAGAAGATATCTCATCTCGTGCACGCGGTCGGTCGGGTGAGCGGAGGGAATGGCAGTGCCATTCTAATTTCTCTCCCCGATCCGGTCGCATTCAGCGACTATCAGCAGCGCCATGACGCCACGCGACGTCTGTCGACCCGCAGCCGACGACTTCCTGCGCGCCAGCCGCGTGGCGCTGCCCCGGGCGGTGAGGACGTGCCGTACTCCGAGCCGTTGTCAAACTCTGTCCATCGCGCCTCCCCGCATGCGCGCTTTGCACGTCATCTCTCGGCACACGCTGGCGGCGGTGCTGGTGGTGCGATGGCAGGTCGCGGCGCTCCAAGCTCTGCCTCGATGCATGATGTACACGCGGCGGACGAGAAGATGGCGTCACACTTTGCAGTTCTGCTGACCACCTCGCAGGTGTTCGCTGACCGCGAAGCCGCGTCCGGCCAGACCGTCACTTTTCTGGAGCAAACCGTCGCCGGCACCGCCGCCCTGCTCGGACGGCAGCCTCGTCCCATCACGGTCGCCGTCCGAAGTGACTGCGGTTTCGTCTCCTCTCTATCCGAAAGCGACCATGAGGTCCGTCGCGATGGCGGCGACGACAAAAGATCACAGAGACACGCTAGGGGGCTGGACCGTGGCGACACGACGCGCGAGAGAGGCCGCATGGACGAGGTGGCGGATACGGTAAGCATTGGCTACACACTGACATACTGCGAGGTGATACCGACCGCTTCACGGGTGGTGGAGATGGACCGCGGTGCAGAGTCCATGAGCAGCGGAGCGGGCAGCTACGTTGCTGGCGCCTCATTCATGGGAAGCTCCTTCGCCACGGCCGAGCAGCAGTCACAGCAGGGACAGCGGGCGACTGTTTGGGGAAACACACGTGTGCCTCGCGACAGACGACTAGACTCTACAGTGCGTCGCGGGCTCTACCCGGCCGGCACGGTGGCAGGGATGCAGAGCAGCTGTGAGAGTCTTGCCCAGTATTGCAAGCCTTCCCAGGAAGATTTGTTCCTCATCAAGCCTCTCCCCATGCCCTTGCTTGCAGCGTCCATCGCGCCTGTTCGTCCAGGCGACGTACATCTGTGGGTCACTCATTTTTCTGATGGTCTTCGGCACTACACGCTGCGCCGTGTTGCGGAAGTGAGTGAGGACTGCTGCCTCTATGAGGATGACAAGGACGATGCGGCCGAGTGGTCGAGTGGTGGTCCCGTCTTTGATGCCAACGGTGACTTTGTCGGCGTTCAACACCAAGCGGACGGCGAGGCCTTGTGCATTTTCACCCTCTCCATGGTGCGACATCTCTTCGCCACCAATAAGCTGGCCTTGTGTCGCTCGCCCATCGTGGCTGGCCCGCCGCCCGGGTACCATAACAACATCCTTGATCCAAACACCGAAGAACGCGACCTGAACCTCGATGGCACGACGACACTGACCCGTGACCGCGATTCGATGGGTGGCACCACCACGGGCACACAGGAGCGCCCGAGCGTGCTCGGCAGCTCCAGCTCCGGCTCCCTGCGCACCGGGCCGACGCAAGTGGCCGATTTCCAACAACTCCTCGATGCGCGTGTGCGACGAGAGCGGCAGATGCCCGTCACACAGCGCGTGCCCACGACAGAAGAGGTCTTCGCCGCGTTTCATACAGACTTTCACAGCCTGTCATTTATGTTGCACGCGTTTTCCTATTGCCCAAGACTGACGGAGCGGATTTTGGCTGAGGTCTCCCGCCACGAGTTCCGTGGCAAGTGGAGCTCGTTAGCCGCGAGCGGTGCGGTGGGTCTTACATTGGAAATCATAGATGGCAACGCAGACGACGAGGCGTTGGTGACGACTGCTTTGAGCACCTTGGCCCAGCTATCCATATTTGACGGCAATCTGACTGTTTTTGTGCACGTTGATGGCGTGCCCACAGTACTGGAAATTATGAAGGAGTACATACACGCGCCACACGTGCTCCAGTGGGGTGCCTACTGCCTTGTGCAGGCGACGGCGCCGACCGCACCGTTTGTGGCCGAGACGCTAGAGGCGTTCACCCGCAGCGCCGGTCTGGAGCTAGCTGTGGAGTGCCTGAGGTTGCACGGTGCCGAACACCGGCACCTCACCCACTGGGTGTCCATTCTGATTGCGAACACACTCCGGCGGGAACCCAAGTACACAACTGTTGTTATCCACGAGGACTTACCGTCGCTGCTGATGCAGTACATTAGCGACTACAGCGATGATTTCAGCGTGCTTGAGGGCTTGCTGCGTTTGTTGCACACCATCGTCACGCCGCTCGCAGGTGTGGAGTCGGCGGGCGTCATTCACTCTCACCGCCGTCCGAACCAAACACCTACCTCGACGGCCACCGCGCCGGCCTCGGCGTCGGCCGATGGCGCGACGGATCTGTCGCCGCTGACAACGCCACACACACTAGGTGAGGTGGTGCCTCACAAGGTTTTCTCCACGTTTCTCGGCTCCCCACCCTTCTCTGACCTCCATCGTCTCTCCTCCTCGTCCGACGTGAGCGGCGGCAGGGGTGCGTTCACCCCAGCGGTGACGGCGGAGCGCAACGCCTTTTTTGTGCGCCGAGCTTTTGCACGCCACGAGCGTCTGTTGTGGAATGTCCTAGCCCACGCATGTGATGCGGCCTCGCGTGTCCGCTACTCGTCAGGCTCCGTTGATCTCATGCAGCTCGCGCTGGAGACGCTTCTGGTGATGGTGCAGTGGGACTTCCTGCCGGTGCGGCGCGTCCGCAACCAGCTCATGTCCGCGTGGGAGCGCACGGAGGTGCACTACCCCACCCAAGCAGCACTGCTCGCGTGCTTTCGTCGCTGCCACACCGCTATTGATGACGCCATCGCAGAAAAAGAGGCGACAGGGAAGGATCATGAGGTGGTGGCTACGCCCATGGCCGCCCAGACCACGGCAGCGGATGTGCCGCAAGCGTGAATTGCCAATGGATGAGCCGCCGCACTTCCCACGCGCACACAAGAACAAACCCAACAAGAGCAACACACGCGCCTCCCACATGTAAACCAGTAGCTCGTACTTGTACATATTTGTTCTCTTCTCTCTTCCAGTTGTTGTTCGCTGTTTTGAGGGCTCACGTGTGCGGGTCTACAGTGCACTACGCCACGGGGGGGGGGGAGAGAAAAAAAAAAGTGTGGAACATCTCCTTCAAGTATTATTTTCTGCTCCTGTGCAGCGACCGAGCAGCCGTCAAGCGCGGAGGCGACACCCAGTGAAAAGAGAACAGTCGGCGAACGCACAGTGAGCATCGCCCGCAAGGAGTCAACGGCATGGATTTAGCAGTCCAATCTCTTTGACTGGGCCCAATGCCCGATGACGAAATACGCGGTCGCCACGTCTACGTAGCGCTACCTCCCATTCATGTCTCCAGCACACCCACTCAACGCTTCACGCACGCACACTACTCACTTCTTCACGGCGAGAGCAGATCAGCTCATTCGTTAGAAACACAGACGCACACACACATACAGTATTTTGATATTGTTTTTCTTATTATTATCCGTACGTGGTTGTGACTCCTCATTCTTTTTTTTTTTTTTTTGCATTTCTGTCTTCTCGTTGCTCCCATTTTTTCTCATTGCGTCCTCATCGCGTCCTCACTCGTTTTTCAGACGGCACGTGGCGCACCGGACTTTCTGTTTATCGTTTGACATCGGAGCTCAACTACCGACGCTCATATCATCACTTGACAACTCAAACGCCCTTCCTGATTTTTTTTTGTCTCTGTTCTCTTCTGTTCTTTGAAGCTGCCCAACCGTAGCGAAAGCTGTCTCCTTCGAGCAGCTGCCCGCACTGCTCTCCCTGGCCTAGCGTTGTTTCCTCGTCTTCAGGCATGACACACTCTAGTGCGACTGCGCGCGTACCCCTGGAGGAGCCGCTCCGCTCCGCCCACTTCAACTCTGCCCGCGAATATGAAAGCTCGGATGTGGAGCGAGACAGCCCTCCCGACGCGCCGCTGCGCACAAGAGCGATCCACGCGGACATTGTGTGCAGGCGACACAAGTGTGTCTTGACGTTTTTGGAGGAGGCTCAGACGGTGAAGATTACACGCACCACGGAGTCCGGTAAGCAGAAGACGCTGCTGTACGTCCCAGTGTACGTGGTGCTGAACGCGGAAACCGCGGCGGAGCGCGAGGCGCGCCAGCGGATGCGCGTTGAGACCGACGACTCATCGAAGGATGTCTTTGTGATCCGTGACAGCGACGCGCTGCAGGTAGCGTGCCTGAGTAACACCTCAGCACCGGCTGCGGACGCTTCGAGTCGTGAGGCGGCCGCCTACACGCATCTGCGCGGCGACACGGCCGCGTCCATGGCGACCACGGCGTCACCCACCTCCTTTCAGAGCCCCTCCGGTGGTCATCAGGAGGTCTATTTCCTCCACTACGTGAGTCTCACTGGACGAAAAAAGAAGTCTATTCACACCGTGTCCTTCACCCCAACCCCGGCCTCGGGCCAGGAGACGGCGCTGCTTACCAAACGGATCGTACAGGCTGTGTACAAAGGGGGCATTCGACACTTGATCTTCTTCATCAGTCGGAAATCGGGTGCTGGTCGAGGTGAAAAGATATTTGAGAAGGAGGTGAGGCCGCTCCTGCACTTCACACGCCACCAAGTGACGGCACGCGTGACGCAGCGCGCACACGATTGTGAGGATTTCTGCGCAGACGTGAACAACGAGCTCTCCGCGCAGCACGTCGTTGTCGGCGTCGGTGGCGATGGAATGGCCAATGAGATCATCAATGGGCTGCACCGCCGCAAACTAGCTATTCTCTCACGCCTGCGCCGCATGGGCACGAACACGTCCTCGTCTCCCGCTTCTTTTGCCGGCCTCGGCAGTGGCGCGTACCCTACGGAGGACGGTCCCAACACCTCCTCTCACACAGCACCTGGTGCGCACAAGGGCTTGCTTACAACGACGCATGCGCCGCCCCACCTCAACGTGTCATCACTGCTGGCAGACGGCTGGTGTGGTGTCCTGCCGCTCGTGGCTACACTTGCGACGGGCAGCGCTTGTGGGCTTGCCAAAAGCCTCGGTGTGCTCACACCTGCCGAGGGTGGACTCGCACTAGTTCATCTCAACACGGTCGACATGGACTTGATGCGCATGTCCTTCACCAACAACGATGATCTCGTCCGCCACCACGAGGAGCGTCTGAGCGCGCGTAAGCGTGAACGCGTGCTAAGAAAGTTCCGCACCTTCCAAGAATCGCATAGCGCGCAGGACGAGACCCCCTCTGGTCCATCCACGTCGCGCCGCACCAGCAACGCCGATACGGAGGCTGCCGACGCGGGTGCCGAGCCCCGGTCACGGTCGCCTCACGGGAGCAGCCAGAGCACTGACACAGGCACGGACGACGAGGCGTCGGCGGCACTCGCGGCATCGCCTTTTCGTCGGGACGGCTCCGGTCGGTATAGCACGGCAGTTGCACACCACCTTGGTGCACCAGACATGCATGAACGCGTCGCTTTTATGTCTCTCTCCTTCGGCATGGCCAATGACATTGACCGCGGCTCTGAGCATCTGCGGTGGATGGGCAACACGCGCTTTGCCGTGTACGGCGGCTACTGTCTGCTTTTCGGTGTGCGTAAGTACCGCACAACGCTGCGGTATCTTCCGTGGAAGTCGGCGTCAACAGGCAAGGGGCTGGAAAAACTTCACAGCAGCGACGTCATGCCTTCTACGGACGAGCTGCCCATCTGCACGATGCGCGGTGACTGCCCACACTGCTTGGCCAACCAGCCGGCGTGGGTGGCGGCGCAACAAGCCAAACTACGCGCCCTGCTCGACCGCACAGTCTCCAAGTCTCCGGCGCCAGGACAGGACATTGTCGACGTGCTCAAGGAGAGCGACGAAGACGAGACACTGACGGAAATCTCGCAGACGTTGCGCTCGATGCCCGTGAGTGCGCTCTTGAACGAGGACACCGTTGACTTCAGCGGCACCGAGGAGGACGGCTGGGTGACCATCTCTGGCGCCTTCTACAACGTACTCTTGTGCAATCTGCGCGATGTGGCGCAGGACATGAACATGGCGCCGCGGTGCCACATGTCCGACGGTGCCATTGACGTGGTGTTCTCACGTATCATGCCAGGTGTCACCAAGGGTGGTGGTCGGAAGGAGTTTGTGCAGATGATGGGCGCGTTGGAGACCGGCGAGCACGTCAAGTACGGCTTCGTGAACTACATCAAAGCACGCGCTGTGGAGATCAAGGTGGACGATGGAATTTCCATGTCCGATGGTGAAATGATGCCGCTGAGCTCCGTGTGCCTGACCAAGATGCGTAACGGCGTGCGCTTCGTCCGATCTGATTAAGCCGTCTCGTGTTGTTTGCCTGTCTCAAACGCTCACCCCCCCCCCCCACACACCCTTTCGTTTGTATCGATCTGTTGTGGCTGTTCCCACACCTCTCTCTCTCTCTCGTGAACTTTGTTGGTTTTTGTTGGTAGTGGTTTCGCGCCCGTCTATGACGAACGAGGGGAACGATGTGCAGTTTTGTATGCATAAGGTCCGTGAGAGGTTACGCGTACGTGTTCACAACGGTTGTTTCGTGCCTGTGCTATGCGGCGCCTCTCTGGCAACCAGTCGTCGTTTCGGTTTGTGGCGTCTCGTTCCGTTATTCGCGCACATGAGGAAAAGGAAAGGACCCACGTGCTCAGCGAGAGAATCGAATCGAACCAAATTTACTCACGTTTTTTTTTTTTTTTTTGTGTGTGTGTGTGTTTCTGTACACAGCGTCTTGTATTGACGTTCATTCACAATTCAGAAGACGCCGTTGGCTACCACCCAATCTCAGCGACGACATACACCGATGTGAAGCAGTAGTAGTACTGATGGAAGACGAGTGAAATTGGATGTCACGCACGCCCAAGACAGCGTGGATGTGTTCAGCTCTTGTCTGAGCTTTTGTTACCGTCGTATTGCCGGCGAAATCGGAACGGCGCGGCGTCGGGGTAGCATCTTCTACGCTCATCTCTGTATACTCACTGTTGACTTCGACGTGCGAAAGACATTTGTGTTTCATCGTTTGCCGTCAACGCACATGTCTGAGAAGAACGCCTCTTCACCACCACCTGATTGCCCTCCCCCCCCATCCCTCTCTCTCTCTTTGCCGTCGTTATTTTGGAGCGTTGAGATGCGTTCGTGTCTGCGCGCTTCCTGCTGTGCGGCCGGGTACGTGTCTCTCGGCAGGTGGATCCACAGGCGCGTGCCAACGGCGGCAAGGTCACTCCACTCGTCGCTCGTATGTGCGCGTCGACGCATTCGTACCAGTGCACGAGGATCACCTGCACCGACCAGCGAGGATGAGGACGACGCATGGGTGTCCGCCTTCGAATCCGCATCCGACACGCTCTACCACGCCGAGATGCACGCTCACGGTATTGCGCCGCTGCCCGGTATAGGCTCTTCACAGCCTCTACTACCACCAGACGCAGAGAGCCTCCACGTCTCCGATGACTCAGCAGATGTTGGTGAGATGATGGATCTCATGATGAACCCGTGCCTGGATGGCGCCGATGTATTGCCGTCAGAAGTCGATGTCTCGCGGGTCTCTGCACCCAACGGCGCTCTCACTCTGCCAGCACGCGGCTCATCGTCCGCCGATGCCGTGTTGCTCTCCGTGTTGGCTGGAGACGGTCGCGCGCAGTCCACCTCGCAGGCGGCGGCTGTAGAGCTGCTCACCACGGGCCTCGATATCAAGGGTGTCATGAGCGGTAAGCCCTTCGTGCATTGCCACTTCTCGCACCGTAGTTTCCGCCAGTGTGATTTATCTCTCATGCACTTTGAGCACGTCAGCTGCGATGGCTGTGACTTTGAACGGTCTCTCTTTTACCGCGCTCAGTTCGCTCACGTGGTCTTTCGGCACTGCCGTTTTGACGGTGCTGTGCTCCGCGAAATCGAGTGCTATGGTGATGTCTCGTTCCATCACTGTAGCTTCCGCTTGGCGGACATGGGCCTGCATCGTGTCAAGAAGTCAGGTGGGGATCTGCGATTCGTGTCGTGTGACTTTGATTTGGCGACGTTCGAGGGCTGTCAGGGCCTCAACGACCCGCGTTTCTTCAAGGACTGTCAGAACACGCATGTCGCCCATCGCTTTCCGCTTCGCGCGTAGCGTCTGCCCCCTCCCCGTAAGCGAGCCGTTGTGGGTACCAGCGCCACGTTGTCCTCTTCTCTCCCACCCCTTTCTTCACTCCCAACCTTGTGGTCACGGTGCGCGGGGCTGGGCACCTGCCCTTTTCACAGAATCCGCTAGCTGTATACGCGTAGTGGTGATGAACACCACCGGGCGAAACACGAAAATTGTCAATGGCAACGATGGGCCGTTTACACGTTGGCACTCGTCGCACAGAAGAGAAAAAAGAAACGCTGTGAACGGTTGTTTTACAAGAGTGAGTGTGTCTCCACCCAGCCTCTCGTCTATCTCTCTCTCTCTGCTGTTGATTAGACAACTTCTTCACTTCGATGCTTCCGTATCCTATGCCCTCACCGTTGCTCTGCTATCGTCTCATCTCTCCCTCCGTCGCCCTCCTGTTCTCTTGGGTACTAAATTCCGTGTGTGCGCGCATTCTTTTCCTTGTAGGTCTTTGTTTGCTTGTTCCTCGCGCAGTACACCAACTGTGACGTCTGCACGTGATCTCCTGTCCCTCGCTCACGCCGCGCACGTGTGAGGCTTCGTCCTGTGGTCGTCTGTCTTTTCCCCCTCGCCGTCTAGCCTTCCGCCCCCTTCTCGCCCATTAGCTGTCTCTCTCCATATATCTCATAGCTCTCGCCCCCCTCTTCCCTCCTCCTCATGAGTACCGCCAACCGCAGTGCCGGAGGCCGCGAGGACCCCTGGCCTCAGATGGAGAAGCACGTGGTGAAGATGTTAAACGACTTGACTGTCCAGATGCAGCACTTCCGCGACGCACCCAGCCCTACCGTCATCGCTGAGAACGAGCTCCTTGATGCGATCGCGGCGGCCAATGAGGCAGTCGAAGACATGCGGTTTGCCCTCGACACGGCCATGGAACACCCAGAAACGTTCGCCATCTCGACAGAAGACCTCCAGCAGCGCGCAGAGAGGCTGCGCTCGTGGGAGCGTGACATGAACCGTGCCCAGCAGCTCGAGGAGAAGATTCGTGCGGCACAGCGTCGCCGTGTGCAAACGCAATCCGACGACGTGGACGCCTCGCACAACGAAAATAGCGAGTTTCTCCGCCAAGAGCACCAGATTCAGCAAAACATCGTGCAGACCGATGATGCCACGTTGGACCGCCTCTCGAGTGGCATTCATCGCGTGCGTGATACAGCTGTGAACATTGGCGACGAGCTCAACACGCAGGAGCACATCCTGGATGATATTGACTCCGGCATGACGCGTGTCCAGATGCGACTCGACGGCGCGTTGAAGAAGGTAGGCAAGCTGATTGACCAAACCAGCGATAAAGGAAAGATCATTTGCATTGTGGTCCTCTTCATTATCCTCATTCTTCTTATTGTCGTGGTAATTCGCTGAAGAGAAGGCAGAAAAACACACACACACACACACACATACACACAAATCAACCACGCGATGTGCAAAGTGACGGGAGAAGAGAAGCACGGCAGGAGAGAAAGCGTGTCTGCAAAAACGCATCCGACGGCTATCGCAGATGCGTTTCCGCAGTCTGTTCGTCTTCCCTCTCCTCTGATACTCTTGGAGTACCCGCTGTTCTCGTCTTCACTTCTCCTCGCTTTTCATCGCCGTCGTCAGTGGCGCAGTGCTCGTGTTTATTTTTTTCAGGTTGCTTACACTATCGATTGGTACAGTGGCGTTCAACGTCACCTTCACGCTGTCCGCTCCATTTTATTTTTCTGTCAGGTGATTTTTCCTTTTTTTTTTTTGTTATGCATGCTCGCTTTCCTACCTCTGTACGAACAACAATCACAACAAAAAGACGGTGGACAGCGTAAACTGTTAACCAGGGACGGGCCTGCCGCACTTCGTGTGTTGCGCAGCGCGTTGTGCGCCGCTCACCCTCGTGCTGCCGCGAATAGGTTGACGGGGATGTGGTCTCGTACTGCCTCTCATAGACAGAAAGCAAAAAGGGAGTGTCGCGCTGTGCGCATGCTGTGTCGCATATCCTTTCTCTCTCTCCTATACATCTGCGGACATCTCTTCCACTTGACTGGATGGCGTCTCTTCGCGTTTCTCCTTGCGAGTGAAATTCTGTGTGGCCTCCCGCGTTGCGTCGCGTCTGCTGCATTACGCACTACCTGTGCTCCTGCCCCCTCCCCCCCCCCCCGCTGCCGAAGAATTCTCTCCTTCTTGTCCATCAAGAGAAAACCGTTTTTACAAGAAAAAAGCAATAAAAAATGGCTCGGGCTCGTGCGCTCGTGCTCCTCACCCTGACGGTGTGCCTGCTCGCAATCGGCGCTGTGCAGGCGTCCGAGGCGTCCGTGGATGTGGCGACTGGCGCGAACTTTTACGGCCAACTGCGCATCCCTGAACAATACTTGAATCACCCCGCAAGCCATGACCCGCTCAACAACATCCAACCCGGCTCTGTGATCTTCTCCAACGGCGATCGCACCATCCGCGTCGGCGTGCAGCGGGATGGGTCCTTTGTGGCCTACCGCCTGCCATACGGCTCCTACACGGTTCAGTCTGAGTATCACGACTTCATGTTCCCCTCTGTGCGTGTGGATCTTCTGTACCGCGAGCCCGACCACATCCCTGTCGCGCAGTGCTACAACAACGAGGTGTTTCCGAAGATCCAGCTCGACGGTGCGGGTACCGATGAGGAGGACCCAGTGCTGATCCCCGTCGGTGGCGTGCACCACTATTTCGTCCCTCGTCAGCAGTTCGACATTATGGCTCTCCTGAAGAGCCCGATGATTTTGATGATGCTGGTCAGCTTCACGCTTCTCGGTATCATGAAGCTGATGCCAGAGGAGGAAATCAAGGAATCGCAGCGCATGACGCGCGACTGGCAGCGTAAGCTGGTCAACAAGGGCCTTGGCCTTGACGGAAAGGAAAAACCCGCCGCGGTCAAGAACAGGCAGGCGTAGTGACGTCAGTCTGGGCGTGTGAACCATCTTCTAGCAAGGGCGCGGGCATTGCTGTCGATGTGTTCTTTCGTTTCTTTTTTTTTTTTTGTATTTTTGTGTGTGTCGATGTTGTGTTTCTGTGTTCTCCTTTGTGTGTTGACTTGCCGCCGCTGATTAGGCGTCTCAGAGCGGGATGCCGCAGAGCCGCACTAAACCAAAGAACGCCATGTGGTGATCTATTTAAAACAACAACAAAAAAAAAAAAGGAGAAGTTATCGCGTGAGAAGTTATCGTGTGAGGAGTGCCTACTGCGGATTTTTTGTTCTTCTCGCATTCACACAGGCTGCAAAGGCGTGCGGTTGACAGGCACAGTTTCGACGCTGTTCTGTGCGTTGGCGCGTCTCGTTTTACGTGCGTTCCACGTCCGCACCCTCTTACTTGACGCCTTCACGGGCGACACGCGAGCTGAGTCGTCAAGACATCGGCATCGGTAGCGCCAGGCCCGCGGCGCTCGCAGAGACAGGGTTCGTTCGTACGTGTCTGTGCGTATCCAGAACAAAGGGTTCGTTCTACAGGCGATGCTCTGTCCATCCCAGTACCTCTCTTTATACTGTACAACGCCCTTATGCCCTTTGATTTCCCTTCTGTGTGTCTCCCTTACGAACAGCACAGCACAGCACTGACTTCTTCTTTTTCTGCTTTAGTAGTGACTCAGGCTAGCCGCCACCAGATGGGCCGTGATCGAGAAGATCCCTCGCGGGAGGTACGCAACGTCGTGGACGTCAGCGATGAAGATTTCTACGACATTATTGGCCAGGACAGCTATGTCATGCTTGACGTGTACGCGACCTGGTGTGGCCACTGTCGTGATCTTGTCAAGGCGTACAGCGTTGTAGGCGGCGTCAGCGCATCCCATCCGAAGCTGCGAGACAAGGTGGTGGTTGCCAAGATGGACGGTGAGAAGAACCCACGCGCCGCAAAGAGGCTGCACATTGACGGCTTTCCGACCATCTTACTGTTTGAGCCGCACAAGACGACACCCTTGCCGGAGTACGCCGGTGCGCGAGGTGTGAATGACCTGATCGACTACTTGTTGGCGCATGTCAAGTAGGCTCCGCAGGAATGCCTGTCTAAGCACACACTGAAGATCTATTCAGCTTTTCTTTGCTCACTGTCTACATTGGGATGCGGACTCTGGTGTGCGCGCTCCTCGAGCCCGCCTGCGTCCCGCACCTCGCACAGCGATGAAACCCGGTGTTGCTCTCTGTGTAAACCGCACTTGGACGTTGGTGGGCACGCTGCCGTCTCATCCACGGCCACTGGGATCGAATGTCAAGGGCGAACTTTGTGCACATACCAAACAACACACACACGAAAAGAAAGAAAACGAAAGAGAGTTCTCGGCTCGCTCCGATATGTGCGAGTAGTGTCACCCCCCTTTTTTTTTCTATTCGCTTGCCTTTCGTGCTTCCGCTGCTCGATACTTCCCCTGCTACGTCAGAGACCGCGTGCTGCGAATAGGGGAGGTGTATTCCGCCTGCTGATCTCGGCTCTGTGCGCATCTGCTCTCGCTTCCCACCACATGTTCCACACCTACGACTCCGTGTTCTCATCTCGACTGACCCCTCGTCCTACGTGATGGTCAACTCCCACTCAATCGTGGACGAGAAGCTCGAAACAAGAAGGCGAACGACTCCACTGATTACCCCTCCTGTTTTTTCCTCTATCTTATCGGAAGAGTCTGTTCTTCTTCTCGGGGCACACTCTGACGACACCACAAGACAAAAAAGAATAATAATCAAGTTCAGTACCTCGCTAGCTCACAGTCAGGTATCATGGCTCGTGCCGTCGCCTCTCGCCGGACATGGGCGATGCTGTGCGCGTGCCTGCTGGTCGTGTGCCTTGGGATGGCGCAGGCCGCCCACGCGGAGGAAGATCCCGGCGCACCGATGGACGGTATTGTCGCCATGGACGCTGCCTCGTTTGAGGCGCTCGTGGGAAAGGAACGTGGCGCGCTTGTGGAGTTTTATGCCCCGTGGTGCAGCCACTGTAAGTCAATGGCGCCAGAGTACCGCGCGCTTGGACAGCTTTACGTGAAGACGCCGGTGGCGCAGGAAAAGGTGGTAATTGCGAAGGTTGACGCAACCAAGAACCGCGAGCTCGCCACCGCGAACGGTGTGACCGGCTTCCCGACGATTCTCTACTTTGCACCGCACTCGACCACTGGGGAGAAATACACGGAGTCGCGCACGGTGGATGGCATTGTCCGCTTTCTGAACAAGAAGATCCCCGACGTGGGCCTTTTTGTGCCCAAGGAGGTACAGTTCGCGGTGGAGCTGACAGCGGCGGACTTCGACACAGTGGTGATGGACGCGACGAAGGATGTGATGGTGCTCATGTACGCTCCGTGGTGTGGCCACTGCAAGCGCTTCAAGCCCACCTACAACAAGCTGGCCAGGATTTACGAGAACGACGACGATATGGTGGTGGCGATGTTCGACGCTGATGCCAAGGATCACAAGGCCATTGGCGCAAGATTTGGTCTGAGCGGCTACCCGACGGTGTTGTTTTTCGGTAAGAACAATAAAGGTGCACCGCTGGAGTACGAAGGCGAGCGTGAACTCGAAGAACTTGTTGTGTACATTAACGAGCGCACGGATAAGAAGCGGCTCCTCGACGGCGACCTGTCGTGGGACTACGGCGTGGACACTGGTCTGTGCAAGGCCGTCGCCGCGGTGATGAAGGCCCCTGAAGGCAAGCGAGCGGAACTGGCGAAGCAGGCGAAGGAGAAGGTCGCCAAGTTCGGTGACGTGGTGGGCACGGACTACTACGTGCGAGTGATCGACCGCGTGGTGGAGGACCCGCAGTTCGTCAACGCAGAGAAGGCCCGTCTCGATCGCATGCTGGACGGCACGGTCGGTGGTAAGAAGCGTGACAACCTCATCCTGCGCTTCAACATTCTCTCCGCGGTGGCGCAGCACGCCGAGAGATAAGTCTGAGGAGTGGGCGTCAGGCACGAAGGAACGACCCATTTCGCCAACACACTTCATCAAAAGTTAATACTAAGTCTATGTGTCCTTCGACGGGAGTAGAGAAAACGCAAACCGTGAACGCATGCGGATCGAAAAGAAAGAAGTCCAGTGTCCAGTCGTCACGTGTCATCACAGAGAGGTGAACCCGATTGGGCTTCATCACGGGTCGCTGCGCTGGCGCTTTTCTTCTCTTTTTTTTCCCCCTCGCCCTCTCTTCTCCGCTTCCTTCGTTCTCAATATTCACAGTCTCGTCACGTGGACTGGGCAAGCGAATTGGATCTGACTCACAACACTCTCAGCCAGCAAGAAAAAAAAAAAAAGATATGAGCGCAGTTGTCGTTACGTGAATCGTCTCATCCTATTTGACAACTTGTGCGGAACGCTCACCCATCAATTTCTTTTTTTTTTTTTTGTTTGATGGCGTCTCTGCTTCTGCGCATTCACGCCATTGGAAAAAGGCGTGCATACGCATTGAGCTGCTCTCCCAATGTGAGGTGCGCCTGCAAGCTCCGAGACGATGACTGGTTTCTCCACAACTTCAGGCAAGACGTGAATGCGTTCGCGGGACATGCCAGTTTGTGTCTCGCCCACCCTCCAACAGCGTTCAACGCCTCTTTTTACTTCCAATTACCCCCCCCTCCTCCACCGTATCATCTGCTCTCTCTTTCTCCCTGACCGCACCTATCGCACCGCAGTATTTACTCTGTAGAGAAGCGAGTACGAGAAGGAAACGTACACACGTTGACAGGTGCGGAAACAGTCGACACTTTTTTTTCTTTTTGCGAGCACCGCTTCCGTTTGGTACTTCGCCTCCCATTCACCCTCCTTGCTCCATTCCGCGAGGCGATGGATATCCCGACACGTTACGAGGGTGTGCGCCTCCGTCGATCTCGGCGGGGCGATGCCGCCGCATTGACGGAGCTGATGCGCTTGAAAGATTTCGGTGACGGTGGTGTCCCATCCAACTGCTCATTTGGTGTCGTGACGGAGCAACAGTTTGCGTGCTTGATTGAGGAATCACTCCTTGCTCTGACGGCTGTCGCGACACTCGAGGACGGTGTCACCAAGGTGATCGTCGGTGCGGTGGCCTTCGGTGCCGGCCCGAGCTGCGCGACCTTTCCGGCTCACTGCTGGGAAGGCGTCCTCCATGGCAGCGGCCTCTTTAGCAGTAAAACCGCGGATGTGTGCGTCATGCAGCCGTGCAATACGGTCTGGATGAATATGCTCCTCACCCCACCCAGTGAGGCACTCCGTGAGCGCGGGTCACTCCCCTCCGCGTACGGTGCCGCCGACCTCGCCAACGTGCTGCTCGTCGCCGCACTCGGGAACGTGCCGCATGCGCAGCACGTGTTGAGCGCCGTCACCGGTGGCGTGGCTACGTTCCCCCTTTTGGCGTCGCTCGGTCACCCGCTCGCTTATGCCGGTCACGGTGTACAAACGGATGGGTTCTCCTTTGATGGGGATGTCGTACACCTCTCTCGTCAGGACTTCGTGCCGGCTCTTCAACTGCGGCTCGGTCGCGTGCAGGACTATGACTCGTTTGTGCCCCTGCTACTCGCGGAGCGCGGCGTCATTACGGACCTTCCCGCCAACTTCTACTTGGATGAGCTACTCAAGGATCAGGACGCCTCGCGCAAAGTCATCGTCGCGGAGAACCCACTCACACACCACGTCGTCGGCCTCGCCTGTCTGTCCCAGCTCTCGCAAGAGGAGGAGCAGCGGCTGACACGGCAGTACGTTACGGAGACCGTGGGACGTTTCCGACCACTACGATTCGGCGAGGACGAAGGCGCCAAAGACACATGGCCCCAGTCGCATCAGCCGCGCGCGCCAACCTCGTCGGCAAGCAACACAGTCATGATGGATTTCGTCTACTTCAATCCAGACTACAACGGGTCGTGCGCTGATCTGCTGCCGTTTGTCTTCAAGCACTTTCCCGAGTGCGAATTTCTGGCGGTGTTTCTCCCACACGACATTGACGAGCCTCCACTGCTCAAGTCGTTCCAGTACCTGACGATTCGCAAGTACCAACCGCACAACGCGAGGGGCGAGAACCTGCCGGTGCCACCTGGCCTTTGGGTGTGCTGCGCGTACGCCTTGGAAACACTGACCGTCGAGGTACTTCGAGATCGCTCCGCCCAGACAGGTTTGCAGCAGTTCTGCGAGGAAGCCAACAGCCCCCAGTATGGGTTGCCTACTGATGTACAACAGCTCATTGCGGACGACATGTTCATCTCACTCGACAAGGAACAGATCGATGCCCTTGGCGAGGGTGCGCCGCTGCCGAGCGCGGCGGTGTTTCAACTCAAGCTGGCTCGATCGCATGAGGTGGTCGGTGTCGCCTCCATGCGGCGACTGCACACGCGCGATATGTACGCCCTTCGCGCCAACTATGACCTCGACGAATATTACGACTTCTATGCCCGCACTGGTCACGACTACTCCGCGACGGACATCAGCCTCTCCGCGAAGGCGGGCAGTGAGAAGTTCCAGACGGGGGGCACCAAGGCCGTGCTCATCCGCGCGGCCTACGTACGCCCACAGTTCCACACCAACATGCGGTTCTTCGTGCAAGAAGTGATGCGCCTGAGCGGGGCGGACGTCGCAGTGCTGCTCGCCCCTCCGACGCTCTCTCCCGCATATAGACCACTTCTGACGGAGATGGTCGTGGTGAGCCCCCGACGTGTGATGGAGACGATGGTTTGGCAGGACGAGACGCCTAACGCTGCCGCCGAAGAGACAAGCACCGCTTCCGCTGCGGCCGACTCATCCGAGTCAGTCCAGCAGGTGCCTTGCGGTGATATTGGCAGCACCGATGCACTCTTCATGACCACGCTGCGTCTGCTGGGCGATGAAGTCAAGCGCGTCAACACGCGACTGGTCGTGGCCGGTGCGGGGGCGACAGGCCTGAGTCTGCTCTACCAGCTCCGCCGACTGCCGTACATTCACTTCACGAACTTGGTGCTCGTGTCGACGGACGGCCTGCCGCCACACCCGAATCAGTGTGACCATCACTGGAGCGCCGACACGATGGATCTCCTTGAGCGCGAGTACACGGCGCTGACCGTTGCGCAGCCGGTGCGTTTCGTCACCGGCACCGTGGTGGATCTGGACAAGTACACGAAGTTCGTATCAATCGACAATGGCACGTTCGAAACGTACGACTACCTCATCTTGAACACCGGCCGGCAGTACACGTCTCCAGCGTCGATCCGACGGCTGCAGCAACAAGAGGGTCGCCCAGCGAAGGCGGGCATTTTGGCCATGAATGGGGACCTCGCCAAGGACCGCCTTGTGCAGCGACTCAAAGAGATGGACCGTAACCCGAACAGTGTGGCGAATGTGATGGTGTACGGCTCTGGTCTGGACGCCTTCGCCGTCGTCGAGGCGATGATCGATGTTGGCTTCTCGCCGCAGCGCATTGCCGTCACGAGCCCCTCCGAGAAGACCGCGTACATGAACGAGGAGGCATTGCAGGCCACCGTCGCGCTGCTACAGGCTCTCGGCACAAGCGTGTTCCGTGGCTTCGACGTGTCCCGCCTCGAGTACGATGATGAGAACGCGCTGCAGACGGTGATGGTGTCGCCCGTCTCGCATGAGAGCGAGGCGGGCCAGTCTGTGGAGATGGCGTGCTCGTTGATTGTGTGCGTAGAAAACAAAGACATTGATGCGAACATCCTGTCCACCCTCAACAAGCGCTCCATCGTCTTTGATGGTCGTGTGATTGTCGAGAACAACTATCGCACGACCGATCCGTCCATCTTCGCCGCCGGTCCTGTAGCGATGTTCACGCGCCGCTACGGCGACACACCTGACTTCGACGACTACAGCGCGCGTGAGGTGGGCGAGCACGTCGCCAGCATTCTCATGGGTTATCTCGGCTTTGAAGAGTTCGTCAACCCCCAATTCCACGGCCTCTCTCAGGAGCAGAGCAACAGCTGGGCCGAGGGGTCGACGCTGTACACCAAGGTGCTGGAGGAGAACGGGAGCGCCGCCTACACGTCTCAGCGCCAAGGCGCCGCCTCAGGGATCGCAGGGGCAGCGGACACTGCGGAGAACGCCAAGCTTGCCGAGCCACGTCAATTGCCTGATTACCACTCCGCTGTCGCGCACCGCGTTGAGCTACCAGCTGGTCACATTTTTTTCGCTACGCACGCGGCTGGCTTTGAGATGGACCGCTGCGTCGCTCTGACGTGCTCTAACTTGAGTGAGGTGCCGCCCCTCGCTGTGTTCGACGGCGAAGTAAGCGAGACTGACGCGGCAGACCCAAAGCGCGACACCCGCTACGCCATGACTATCTACGTCAACACACGCACACATGCGATCGACGGCGTCTCGTACTTTGGCAACGGCACCCCGGAAGTACACCAATACCGCGCGCTTATCGGCTATCCGGAGTCGGTGCTGAACCTTGTGTTTCGTTACGATGAAGGCATACTGCGCGCCAAGGGAACGAGCCCGCAGTGTAACACGCGGGACGCGGTCGGTCTCACCGCGCGTGTACTGTGCGACAAGCTGGACTTGGTCGAATACCTGCGGCTCCCTCACCTGCAAATCGTCTTCTCTGACCGCTTTTCCACCTTCTTCGCACAGCTGAGGCAAAAAATGCAGAAGCACGACGTCGCCACTGCGATGCGACAACGCATTCTTCACGAACACCAGCTCGACAGCCACTTGACCACAGAGCAGCTAAACGACTACAAGAAGGAGCTCTCACTTGAGGAAAACGAGTTCAAGTACAAGGTGCAGCTCGAGCTCATCAAATTCCTTCACGAACAGAAGGCCTTCTGGCCACAAAACATGTTTCTGCCAGACATGCGGAAGGAGGTCGCGCAGTTGTGATAGCGACTAAAGGAAGGCGTGTGAGGCGCGGGATCTCGCCTTCCCTCCATTCGGCGTTTGTTCGCCCTCTTCCTCTTCTTCTTGCCCTCGGGCTCCCCCTTCAACTATTGAGTTGAGTATGTACAAACAAAAAAAAAAAAAGCGAATCGACTCGTGCGACGATTCGTCATACCGCAATGACGACAGCAAAAGACAATCACAGATACACACACACACATACGTAAACGCAGGATGACCTCGGAAGATAGCGAGGTGCGCTGCACTGGGACTGCGTCATTTCAGATTCAGCGCGTGATCGGCGTCGTGAAGAGAGGACATGGATGGCGACACCGCGCACGTCTACGACAGTGGACGGCAGGCTCTCAACGCGAAGGGACCGCACACGTTCCCGTGCCGCGCCGTGGTTCGCCCGCACAAACGGCTTCATCTGAGCTCACGGAGGCCCACGTTGCACGGTGTGAAGGGACATGTGAGAGCATCGCCAGCTGACTACGGGGTCGCACGCCTCTCCTTCTATCCATTCAACTTCCTTCTCGTACCCCTCCACTCTCTCTCTCTCTCTTGCGTCTACTCATCCAGTCAACCAGCGCGCCCACTTACCTCGTCACTACCTCCAAGTCTTGTTCACGACTTTTTATCTCCTAAAATGTTCCGTTTTACCGCCCCCGCCCTGAAGAAGCTGCAGCCCCTCGGCCAGCGCGTGCTTGTGAAGCGCACTCAGGCCGCCAAGCAGACCAAGGCCGGCGTGCTCATCCCCGAGCAGATCGCCGGCAAGATCAACGAGGGCACCGTTGTGGCCGTCGCCGCCGGCAACAAGGACTGGACCCCCACCGTGAAGGCCAACGACACCGTGCTGCTGCCCGAGTACGGTGGCGCGGCTGTCAAGGTGGACGGCGAGGAGTTCTTCCTGTACGACGAGTCCCAGCTGCTCGGTGTGCTGTCTGCCTAAGCAGACATGCTTACAGATGACGGTGACGGTCGGCTAGGTATATACTGGAAAAGAAAGCATCTAAACGAATCAGCCGGCTGCGCGCATGGACAGTCTCGACAGCTGTTTGTGCGTCGCGCGTGCTCTGTCCTTGATCCACACAACTGCTGAGTTCTCATTGGAATGGCAGCTGGAGGGGCAGGGAAAGAGAAAAAGAGGTCTCGACACGTAAGCGGTCGATCGGAGATTAGCAGGGGAAAAACAAAGTGCCAGATCTCCTGCTGAAGTCACTCTTTTTCTTCCCTCTCCATTCTCCGCTGCATCCTCCCAATCTTACGGCAGGCCCCCCCCCTCCTCCCCCGAAAGAAAATAAGATGAGACACCTACACCGCACGCCGACGAAAAAAATTAACGAACACATGAAGACAGGCTTGCGTACAAATGGTAACGGAAAACAAAAGGACGCGGTGGCACCGCTTCCAGTCCACTCTTCTTTGATCACATTATTACTCAACCGTCGGCCTTTTTTTTTTTGTTTTTCTCGTTGTGGTTTGTAGTTGTTCTCCCTCTCTATGGCAACTCGTAGCATGACGGACAAAAGTCCGGTTAAACCCAACAGGGAAATAATGAAAAAGCATTGAATGAAAAAGAGCTTGGTCAAGAGGCGGCCCAGGAAGATGCCAGGCTGTAGAGCGTGGTGCGCGGTCGATCGTCAAGGCGCGAGACCCCAGTACACTGTAGACAACCGTTATGGGGTCTCACCACTAAGGGCAACCCCCTCTACAGGTCTCCACGGATGGAAGGGCCGTGCTCACCGTGAGCAGTCGTGCTTTTCAGAGCGTAACAGCGGGGCCACCGCTCTCTCTCTCCCTCTCTTCCCTCTTGACTGGGATACGTTTTCCTATGCTCCTTTTGTGTTTTCATATCATCACCTCTCTCTCTCTCTCGCTCTCCTCGAAACGGTCACTGATATCGCGTCACACGGAGCATCAACTTGAGCGACAAACAGCGCCTCGGGGACTTTTGTTCTTCTTCGCGTTCTTTCTCTTTCCGCTTGCGCCTCAGAACGGCCGTGCGCACAATCGGTCTTGTCATCAACTTCCCTGACCTGCCACGAGGACACTATGTACCGACTCGAAGAGGATGGCTCCGCGGTGGTGTATCAGCTGCCTGTCACCCCCTTTGTACCGGTCCAACACCTACAACTGGACATCACGTGTGTGAACCGTCTCGCCGTGTTTGCCCTGTCCTTCGCCCGCGAGAACGGCTGGCTGCAAGCGCAGGAGGACCTCAACGCATCCACTCGCTACTCCACCTCCAACGATGCGAACCCTCTGATCGAGCAGGAAGGCTACTCGGCAAAGGGCACAGACATCACGTTTTTCTACGCTGGTACGGAGAGCGTACTCGTCGATAACACGCCACACTTCCACTACCCACCGACCCCGTCGACCCTGTTGCTGTGGGCTCAGCTTGTGATCACCAACGTCGGGAACAGCTCGTACAGCGTCCTCGCCGGTCTGTACACGTACGTCAACGACGCCGTGGAGCACAAGTCACTTCTTGGCACATTCAAGGTGACGACGGTGTGCGTGTCCCAGACGCTACGCCGGCCGGTGCCGATCCCAGAAGCGCGACGTGCAGGGCTAACAGCCGCCTGCACCGCCAGCGCCGCTGCGCGCGAAAAGCTGACACGTCACATATCCCCGGTTATCGCTCGCCTGGATAAGGCGCACTTCGCAGCGCTAGGTACCGCGCTGTGCGAGGCTGACCTGCAGCACGACGCGCCACTGCCGCCGCTGCCGACGTGTGTACCACCACTGAGCGCGGTTGAAGACAAGCTGGACGCATCCATGGATGGCCTGCCCTTTCACCACTATTGCCGATATGACCTCCGCGGCATGGACATTGACTTCAATCACCACCTCAACCAGCTGGTGACGATGCAGCTACTCGTCAGCACGTTCCGCAGCGCTACCAACCATGCGGCCTGTGCCTTCTCACGTCTCATGGCAGAACGCTTGGAGATAGACAGTCTGCGAGGCGACTTGTTCGTTCGCTCGTTTCGCATCGATTATCTCCAGGAAGTGCCCATGTCCCACGCGGCGACCGAGATGATCCTTGCCGTGACCGACCCCAACGCGCGTGCCGCCTTTGTGCGCCGGTTTCGTGACGGGGCTCCGGCAGGGGAAGTTGTGGAGGTGCGCTTCGTGACACTCGGTGTGCCAAAGAACAACGGCGCCAAGTTCGTCGCGACGATCGGGCTTGTCCGCGTCGCGGTTTAATTACGGACGCGCGGGACACCCCGTCCGGTCACCGCTGTCTGTTGCGTCGGTTGACGGCCACTCAGCAATACCAAGCGAGCGAGCATCTCGTTTCGCGCGTCAACACTAGCCGCGCGTTCACACCTATACCCACATCACACCCGTCCGTACCACCCGCGTCGCGCATCTCCGGGGCTTGCTCGCTCTCTCCTTCTCTTCCCTTGCCCTGCCTCTTTTCTCCTTTTCGATGTCAGACGGAGTAGCCTGGTGTGGAGACTATCGCAACCTTCACCGCTCGGTTTCCAGCAAATAAAATAAAAGAACATGTGCCTCGTCGGCGTGCGTTGTCGCGTCAGACGTGCCGGCCCATGAACAGCAGGCACGTAGTCTAATGCCCAGGATGATCGTTCAGCAGCCTACAGCGACCGCTGCGTTTAGTTTTCCCCATTTCATCACCACTTAGAGTAGCCGTATGCGCTCCCTCGTATCTCTTCACCGTACCTCCCCGTACCTCTCGCTTCCCCTTCTCTCACCCATGCACGATGTCCAAAAGTCTTCACACACCGCGCACAGTCACGACCTCCACTCTGATACCACTTTTTGATTTAACGCCTCCGCTCTAAACAGTTAATCATGTTCCGTTTTACCGCCCCCGCCCTGAAGAAGCTGCAGCCCCTCGGCCAGCGCGTGCTTGTGAAGCGCACTCAGGCCGCCAAGCAGACCAAGGCCGGCGTGCTCATCCCCGAGCAGATCGCCGGCAAGATCAACGAGGGCACCGTTGTGGCCGTCGCCGCCGGCAACAAGGACTGGACCCCCACCGTGAAGGCCAACGACACCGTGCTGCTGCCCGAGTACGGTGGCGCGGCTGTCAAGGTGGACGGCGAGGAGTTCTTCCTGTACGACGAGTCCCAGCTGCTCGGTGTGCTGTCTGCCTAAGCAGACATGCTTACAGATGACGGTGAAACCGATTTTTTTTTTTAAGCCAACAACTCAGAACAAGGAAAAAATATTCAAGCTCCCAAAGGCTTCAAAAGATGGAGACTGTACGGTGAGTAAAGCGAGTACGACACGTGAACGCGAGTATCGCGGTCAGTAAAATGGGGGGGGGAGGTAAGTCCGCAGCGAGCCAGGATTCTCTCCGTGCGAATCATCTCCCTCGCTTTGCGTTCACTTGTATCCTTATGTTTACCCAGCCCACGCCCGTCTCAGCTCACCTCTTTCTATTCAACCGTTCGACCTTGAAAAAAACAAACAAACAAAAGATTGGCGAGCGTTTGGCGGCGGTGTGACTTCCGAGAGGAAGACGCAGTACTGCCGGCGTCTTGCGAATGGCTTCGCGTCTTATTGTGCTCAGCGAACCCGCAGCTGATCGTCTAGGTAAATACTATACGGGTCACAGACCTCACGTACCTGTCAGCGAGTCCCAAAAACGGGATCAAGGGCGTGTGGTGAAGCACAGCATGAATGTTTTGTCACCCACCATGTACAGTGACTCAGACCTCAGGGACAAGAAAAAGAATGAACGCCAGAAAAATATGCCCTCTGCTCACTTGAGTCCCTCCTGCCATGAACCCTCCCCCGCCTCCACCTTTCTCTCTCTCTCACCACTTCACGGTCATTGCCACCTGTGATTTTACCGGCCTAGTACGTACCGTGCGCTCTATACATGCGCGCCGCCACCGTCTTATTTCGCACGTCACGGCTCGCGTCTGGTGGCTGCGTCTCGGCGCTCCACCTTCAGCGCTGCCACACGAGCACCCTCACGGGTAGCCATTCTACGACACCATCCTCAGTGCTGCACGCGACGACGTCACCGCTGACTGCGGCGCAGAAGGCCGCGGCTACGCTGCGTAAGCACACCCAGTCGCCGGGCAGTGCCCTCAGCGGTCATGGCTCAGGTGGTGGTGCCGCCGCCGCACCCGCGTCTCGCAGCACCACGGCCGCTTCAGGTGTGTCATCGTCTACGTCCGCGGACCCGGAGATCCCACTGGATACGCCTGAGCAGGTTGAGCAGGCGTTTCGCGCCTCTGTGGAGGCACGCACGGTCAGCAACGCACAGCTTCGCCGCTTTATTCAGCAGCTGCCGTCAAAGGAGTACAACCTCGCGCTGGCTGCCGTGAAGGGCGCGGTGATGGGCGGTCTCAAGCTCAATGCACTCACCTATGAAGCCCTCATGGACACGCTTCTTCACGCGGGTCAGCTCAAGGCCAGCATGGAGATTTACCATGAGATGTTGAGCAACCGTCTGACGCCGACGCCCACAGTGTACGCGCTGCTCATGGAGATGTGTCTGGCGCGTGACATGCAGGACGCCTGCCAGCGCTTGTTCCACGACATGCAGAAGCGTGGCGCACAGCCCAGTCCGCGCAACTACGAGCTCATGATCACATCCTTGGCTGCCGAGGTGCCTCCCAAGTGGGAGACGGCAGTGGCCGTGTTCGACAAGATCGCGCAGCAGAAAGGCCACCAGGTGTCTGCGGCGACGTACAACGCCCTTATGCGCGTGTATCTGAACATGGAGCCCTTTGATTGGCGTGTCGTGTACAACTGCTACCAGGAGATGCGCCACCACGACCCTGCCATTCATCTCCAGTGGGCAAGCTATTACCTCGTCCGCGAAGCGCTTATCCGCGGCAAGGCCGGCCGCGTCCGGCGCGGTCTCGCCTACATGGATGCGTGGACGGCGATTACACCGTTCCGCTCCGCCAACTTTTTGGTAGGCGCCTGTTTCTACCTAGCCATCGTCTTTGTGCTCAAGGCGATCATATCGTACTTCAGTGTCAAGTACTACGAGGCGCTGAAGGGAGCGACTTCGGATTCCGTGCTGCCAATGCTGTAAGACCCGACATGGGCAACGTGAGTCGTGGTGATGTGAAGCGCACATTGTGGCGGTCTTCATTCAATGGTGACGCGTTTGTGACGTGAGCAGCTCTCTCTCTCTTTTTCCGATCGGATGCATATTCTCACTCAGCAACAGAGAAAAGATGAACACACACACACACGTACACACACACATACAGACACACAAGTGAAGCATCAAGAGCCGTTACGCAACTCAGCTGTGGGAGCACTCAAGCGAACGTCGGGTACGATTACCCCTGTCCTCACACAATGTCACGCACAGTGGCGATCCAGCACGGTCGAACAGACCCGGGCACCCGTCTTTTTTGTTCTTCACTGCTCCCACTCTCTCTCCTAGTCACCTCACCTGTGGTGGGCTCAGCAACGACCGACTCTCCTGTCCTACCTACTTTTTCCCTCCTCTCTGTGTGTGTTGGAACCACCTCTGGTCTTGCTCTCGCTATTTTCGTAACTGCCGCACGCTTAGTCGATCCCGTCTCTCATACGTGTACACGTTTCTGTGTGTCTGTGTGTGCACATCGATTATTTGTTTGAGCGAGGGTACATAAAGAGTTTTGACGTTCGCTTGGTTGTTTCTCATTTAGTGTTGACGGTTTGGGCTTGTGTACTTCGTCTGGCGCCAAACTCCTCGTTTTGTGTTTTCTTTCATCATCTTCTTGACCGTGTATCATGTCTTCCGAAGGTTCATCCAGTGACGCTGCTGTGGAGACCCAGCAGCCGGTGATGACTGAGGCCCAATACGCGGCGTACATCCGCCAAAAAGTGCAGACAATGTATGATGCTCACGGCGAGAGCTACGTGCAGAACCTGCTCCAGCAGGAAATCGCAAAGACGAAAAAGAAAGAGACTGAGCTGGCCAAGCTCAAGCAAAAGGTCAAAGCGAAGGAGCGCGATGTCGATGCGGCTCAGGCCCGGCTCAAAAAGACGCGTCAGGCTCGGCAGGCTACGGAGGAGGCGTGCCGCATGCTGCAGCTGACGATGCGCAGACGTGAGGAGACGACGGAGAAGATGACAGCTCAAATGGAGCAGCACCGTCTATCCATAAAGGAGCGCGTCGAGAGCAACGTCAGTTCGATCCAGGAAAACTGCGAAAAACGCCAAGCCGATCTTGAAAAAAAGCAGGCCGAAAACGCTGCACTCGCTGAGCAGGTCCAGGAAAAGAAGACAGCCTTTGAGAACCAGTACGAGGAGTACAAGAGCGTTCTCGCCGACCGCAGCGTGGCGTTCCAGGAGATGATCAGCAAGTGCCAGGCGACGGCGCGGGAGGTGGAGATGGTCGAAGCGAAGCTCCTTCTCGTACGTCGGGAGACGCAGGTGCTGACACAGAGTAAGTACTCGCTGGAGCAGCAGCTGAAGGTCTATGACGGGCAATTTGAGCACTTCGAGTCCGCAACGATGAGGCCCGAGCAGGTGGAAGCCGTGACCGCACAGCAGAGGGCACAAGCACAGAAACGCATTGAACTGCTGGAGAAGGAGAAGAACGAGGCCCACCAGCTACGTATGCAGTTCGAAAAGGAGACGGCCGAGTACCGTGCGAAGACAGCGTCTCTCAAGCGGGACCTCATCCAAGCAGAAAGGCAGAAGGCCCAGCTTGAGAAGCGTTGTCGCCAAGCGCAGCAGAAGCAGAAGGCGTAGATCGTCTTGTTGTGGCGATGCTCGTGCTGCTCGCTCCGGTCACGCCTTGCTTGTCTGGAAAGACTGGCGCCTCGCTCTCTCTCTCTTACACTGTGCGCATGCGCTTGTGCGGACTCTCCATGGTGAACAGCCGTGGTGCACATCAGGCGACACGAGCGTGATCTGCTTTGACGCGTAAGCTCGGCGCAACAAAGAGACTGGCAGGCACTCAAGCGAATTGTGAAAGTCTGCGTCGTGCTGAGGACTGATCGAACAGCACGTTTTTTTTTTTTTTTTTAAGATGGAATGCACGAACAAAGAAGCACGTGTCGATCCGCGCGTCTAGCGCAGTCTGGGGTCTCACGTAGTCGATCGTCTAGACTCGAATGGGGAGAAGTGTGCAAGGCGGATGAGAGCTGTCGATTCTCAGCGCTCACGACGCGCCGCCGCTCTTCCTCTCACTCTTTCCTTCTCAGTGAATGCTTATGGCATGCATCTTTTCAACAGCCGCGCTGATTCGTGTCCTCCAGTCCAACCGATGAGTGGATTTCCGTACGCGACAGACGTGTTCCCGTGTACGCATGCATTTGTCTTCTCGAGGGCAATGTGACCACGCCTTCATCACCTCACTCTGGGCGTCCCTCTCTCTCTCTCAAACTTGCCTTGCCCCTTGCGTCGCATCCTTGCTTCACACCAGGAAAAAAAGAGCGTCCACTAATGAGGAAAAGCCTTATCTCATTTTGTAGCAAAATTGACCTCGATGGCGTGCCGTCCAAGTACTACCCGCGTTTCCGGCCGCGCCGCCTGGTCATGCCGGTCAACCCTGATGATATTCACAGCAGCAAGCGCCAGAAAAACCAACTTTACGAGCGTCACAAGAGCCAGCAACGGCGACAGCGCGAGGCGACGAAGCGCGGTGCGCTCAAGTTGGCGTCGGTGCCGGCCGAGCGGACCGTCGCGGACGCTTTCCGGCTGATGCTCGACGTCTGCGAACAGGAGGATCTGTTCCGCACAGGCCCAGGCTTCACTGTCTCGGCGTCTCTCAAGACGCTTCAAGATCGTCTGGATGACGTGAACGCCGCGACACCGGCAGTGCCTCCGCTTGATGGCGAAAAAGACGCGACAAAGACCGCAGAGAGTCCGTCGTCGACAACGTCTCCTTTCTACGACGCCGTTCTCGACGCGCGTCGCGACGTCGCCGGCGCTGGTGCACACGCCTCCGGGGCCCCAGCTGTCCGTCGCGTCGATCACATGTGGTCACTGCTGGAGCGCACGCCACTCAACTCGCCTGTGCATGGCGTGCTTGCTCAGCGCGGCAAGGCACTAACAGAGCGGTACATAAGTGAGCTCGCGTATCAGGCTTATCCGCGTCTGCGTTCCAAGCATCTGCAGGCACTGCTGCATGCGTCGTGTGGGCTGCTGCCGTGCGCCCGTGTGGCCACGCGCCTGGGCTTTGCAGAGGTCGCGGCTGTCGAGACGGATGTTGGCCTCTGGCGGGAGCTCAACACGCTCACCGTGCGCTTCCAGGAGGCGCGGCGCAAAGCCACGCAACACCTGCAGCGGGTCGAAAAGGGCGTGGCGACGCAGCGGCGTTGGTATTGGCGTGGTGTGCTGCGCTCTGCGGCGGGCCGTCTCAGGCACTTCCCTGCTGAGCGCGGTGATTTGGAGCCGCGGATGGAATGGATTCGTCACAACCTTTTTGCCTTCATCGCTTTCCTGGAGCTCGCGGAGGCCTCCGGTGATGTCAACGTCAAGGTGCGTCCAGTGATTGGTAAGCTATTCTGTGCCCAACTGACGAGCTTCGTTCAGACGGCCGCACTGTTGCGCACGGCCGAGTCGACGCTCGCCATGGCACGTCGCCGCTTGCCGCATAGGGCGGAGACGCGTGAACCACCAGGGTTTGATGCTGCCCAACGAGATGCCTACACCGACACCGTCGCTGCACTTGAACGGGAACTGGCCGTCGTGCGTCAACGTTCGGAGGACGAAGACAGTGTTCTCGCTGGCCGCTCTCACCCTCTCAATGACCGTGCCGACCAGCGTCGGGAGCAATTCGAGTCCACAGCCGGCGCCCACGGGACGCAACCTCTGAAGGACGACTTGTTCGACGACTACCGCACGGCGCGACATGCCCGCCACGGCCCGCCCATGATGTTGCACGCCGCGTCTTCGCACAACGCGCTCAAGGAGATCCAACTGATCCTCAAGTACGCTGCCGACGTCGCACCCCCGCTCCGCGGCGCACCACTCGATGTGGACCAGGTGATTCGCAAGGTTGTCGAGGTCCACGAGACCAACGCGTACGCATCGCTGCCCAACCAGCAGCAGTACCGCGCTGTTGAGTACACTGTGTGCCGTCTCTACGCGGGTAAGTACTGCATAGGTGAAGGCAAGGGCGAGACCCTGATGGAGGCCATGCAGGAAGCGGCGCAGGACGCAGTCTACAACTATTACTTGAACCCCTCGCACCGCGACGGTGACACGATGCCGACACAACCAACAGATGCAGCCGATGGAGCGCACACCGCGGAGGCTGACAGGGCGGACTCGACAGGCTCTGTCCAAATCCGTCCACCGCGAATCGAAGAGGAGCTCGCGTTTTGAGCTCATTGGGGGGGGGAACTAGCTGACGCCCGTCTTGCCTAGAACCGACTTCCCTAGCCGCCTATTGATGACATCTTCACACACACACACACTTTGAATAAGTAAGCGAGCGTCCCCGAATGGAGAGAAGAGAGGAACCAAAGAATATGCGTAAAACGGAAACGTGCGTCAGAGAAAGGAAAGCGTTCTCCCTCTTTCTCTCCCACGCTGGGGCTGAGCTTCATCATTTTTGTTTTTTCGCAGGTGTGAGATTGTCGCCACACCATCTGATAGCTGTCTGTGCCGTGTGCACCCTCACGTCTTTGTGTGCGTGGTTAGCTGTCGTCAGACGCTCTAGCGCATCAACTCTTCCACTCCATTCGCTTTCTTCTTTCCTTCAACTCTCTTCTTCTCTTTAGTGTAGTCTGCGGCAACATCACGGCAGGTTCCGTGTCTCTAGCGCTTGCACTCTTCTTAGCCGACCCGCGTGCACGCCGAGCTGTTCGGCCGCCGTGTTGGCACCTTGTTTCCAGGCCTTTGCGCGCTCTCTCTCTTTTTCTTTCTCAGTCTACAGTGTTGTGGTTGCCTTTCTGTCGTCGATCATGTCTGCGGTGCTACGCAGTGCATACCGCCAGGTGCTCCGCGTAGGCGCGAAACTTTCGAAGCGGTACCCGGATCCGAACGACCTGTGCTTCGCCCTCTTTGGCATTATCGTGGATCGTCGGGACTTTGCCGCGGCTGGCTACGGGAACACGTTTCCATCCGTCGTCAAGAGCGCCTTCCAGCGTCCGTCTATTTCGGGCATGCCTCAGGACACACTCCCTGCTCGACTCGCGGCGAGCTTCGGCTTTCTGCGCCGCCTGCATGAACTCGAGGAGACCTCGAAGTCCGTGAAACCACGAGATCGGCGACGACAAGCCCTCGGTGTTAGCACCAAGGATGTGGTACCCGAAGAGGGCACCTCACGCACCGCTGCGACGGACGGAACCAAAGGAGACGCCACGGCGTCACTGCTGCCAATGCAAGAACTGCCCAATCATGCGGACGTGCCCGGGACCTCAGCGCCTGGCGAGGCAGCTGCCGCCAGCGATGACACCATCGTCACAGGTGAGGCCAACTTCTTTATCGAACGATTTCAGCACCGCAAAGTGCACAAGTTCACCCGCCACGTGGTGCTGAGCAAGCAGCCAGACAAGTTCCCGCCGTACCCCCACCTTCTCCCGCCCGAGCCGGTGTACCCGTGTAGCATGCGCGACGATACGCCTTTCGCTTTCATGGTCGACGCCGTGCTGTGTCTGTCCGCCGCCGCACAGCAATATGCCATTGGCGCGGCGACTGCCCCGCAGGACGATGTTCTGCGCGCGTCCAACGTGTCGCCCTCCGGTGTTGTGCACACGCGCAGCACGGAACTCGGGAAGCCCCTCACCCCGCTCACGACGCCCGTGAACGTCGAGGAGTGGAAGGCGCGGCTTGACAACATTCCGACGCGCACGATTGCTGTGACGGACTTCATGGAGGTCGAACTCTGCACACAGTTTGTGTGCTCATCCTCATCGCAGTCAGCTGGGCGGCAAGGCGAGACAGGCGAGACTGCTGCGGCCGCGGCTTCGCTCGGGCTGAAGACAGCCGCCAAAGACATGCATCTCTTCCTCTACTACATGTTCATTCGTAACCGAGGCCCGAGCATGAACCCGGAGAAGTGGCACGCGCAGATCATGTCGCAGCACTTGGTGATCTTCGATGTTGCGCGAGGCGGCGTGGTGGAGCTCGCACGGCCCGGTGCGATGGGCAACTTCCCGCTGCTCGAGCCTGGTTCCTCGCACACGTTCCAGAGCGGCGCTTCCTTGATGGGCGCGGAGGGTATTCTGCGCGGAACCATCCAGGTCAACGTGTTCAACGACGCCGGAGAGATGCGATGCATCGACATTCGAATCGCCCCGACTCGACTATCGGTGCGCGCGAAGGCGAGTCCGTTCGAGGACGCCAATGAAAAGAAGCGTGCCGCCCGTCGTCGTCGCAGCGCCGCTGCGGTGGAGCGGCGAAGCGAAAAGTGATCTCTCTGGCGCGACAACGGGCGACAGCCCTCTGCGCGTACACGGGGAGTGCAGGGGTGCTTTTTTTTTTTTTCACCCAAGTCTTGTGAGACGCTAGAAGTGCAGCTGTACCCAGCGAGGGCGAACGGTCAGGTCAGTTTCGGTCGGTACTGGTGCTCCACGCGACAGAACACACAAGGCTATGAACGGGAAAAGGCGTGTCTACGAGGACGGTGCGCGCACTGCGCACACGCATGGCCGCACATTCTTGCTGTCAAGAACCGACGACAGATTGATCATTGACAACCACGGATGGCGTGCCCTCTGTCCCTCTCTTTCTCTCTCCCTGCCTTTGCGGTCCCCTTTGATGCCGGGATGCCTTTGTTCCTGTGCATCTGTCAGGAGTTTCGTCTACCCAGCTCACCATTCATTCTTCTTTTTCCTTTTATTCTCCATTCGACGCCTCTTCATTCTTCTTCTTTTTTTTTTTTACCGACCATGCCATGCCTGTTCTCTTCCCCGTTCTCTTCCGCGACGTAACGAAGTCATTCCAGCTGCTCATCCCAATGGACGCACCAGGTACTGCGATTGAGCAGTACTTCAACCAGCTGATAAACATGGGCCTCCTCTCACAAGTGATCGTCTCTGACAGACAAGGAAATACGATCTTGGCGTGCTTCGGTCAGCTCGTCGACGATGAAGCGGGTGACCACGGCGAGGGTGGCGGCGACGATGAGGATGGTAACTATCTCATGGAGAGTAACGTCGCTCTCAGCGGAGCGCGCTGCTTTCAAAATCTGGAGCAGCTGCAGCTCGGTGTACCAGAGTACATCACCGCTCAGTATCACGATGCCATGGCTGTGCAAACGCTCGATGAAAACTGCTTAGTGACACTCATCGGCCACCGCTCCCGTGGCCACAGTGTGGGCAGCTTGCTAGCACTGCGCCCGCAGATTCGTAGCGCAGGTGTGTACGTCGAGCTGCTCCAGAAAATCGCAGAGTGCTTCCAGTGACAGGTACGCAGACACGCAGCGTTGTCGTTGTTCCTTGACCTCCACCGACCGGAATGCATCCGGTCTACATTGCTTTCAGCTCGCTCGCTTTTACGGCCCTCCTTAGTTTCCGTAGGGGGCAGGAGAGCCTGCGAAGACACGACGCGAGCAGTCGCGAACAAGAAACAAACAAAAAAACAAAAAAAATCAGATACAGGCATGCAGATATCATTCGATGCGGTGTCCACCACATTTTGTGAAGTAGGGGCGTGATGGCATCGGATCATTCACACGTGTTCGTTCGCCGAATACCTCCGTGGTCCTTGCTCCCCTCTTTCACGCACTCACTCACGCCCAACGTGACCATATAACGAGTTCGGTATCAACCTCAAGACTATTTGTGTTGTCAAGATGTCGGTCCACCCGCCGTATCGCGGGCACACATGTAGCAGTGATGTGTATTTCCCATCTTCACGCAACGGCTTTGATGCACAATGTGCACTTCTCCCCCTCCCCCTCCCTCCCTTTCCTCTTTTTGTCGCCCAACCTACTGACAGTGTTACTTTGTAGATGTCGTCGTCGCTGCCTTCGTCCTCCGCAGTGCTCGTGGCTCGTCTTTCTAATCTCACACCTGCGGTAACGGGCGACCACCTCCGCGAGCTACTCACCGATGCCGTTCACATTCGCGAGCTCCGCATGCCTGAACCAGTTCTGTGGATGAGCTGCCCCAACGGACGGGCCGAAGTGGTGGGCGAGACGGACGATGACACAAAACGTGTTTTTGTCGTCCTTCACGGTGCGCAGTTGGACGGCCAGCGCATCAATGTGAGCCTGGTCCGTGTCGATCCTTCGCTGCCGCCAGTCGTATTGGAGCGGTCTACGCGTGCGGAGATCCGGCCCTCTCACTCCGACTCGCAGAAGCGGCGCGGCCGTCGCTCCCGCTCTCACTCGCGCGATCGACACCACCGTCACGGGGACCGACATCGTCGCCGCAGTCACAGCCGTGGCCGCCGGTCACGATCGCCCTCCGAGTACTCGCGCTCGCCACGCTCGCGGTCGCCGGTGGACCCGCGACCACCTAAGCAACCACGGACGACTGTTACTCAAGGGATCCTTCCTACCCCCGCCCCCAAGCCAGCGGCACGTCCACCCTCAAGGTCACCGTCGCCTGAGTGGCAGTAGCACAAGTGACGTACAGGTGTGTGCGCCAAGGATGCCCTGGCCGTCGACGAGGACCGAAACTGTGAAACCAGGCCACGGGCTATCGGGCGCTTTTGCGATTGTTGTTTTTGCGGTGCTGATTGCTTCATCGACCATGCGATCCTTTACCGCATCGTCGTCAATTGAGAACACACAACATCACTCAAAGTCATTCCAGTAAAACAAAAAAAAAATAGCCATCTAGAGACTTGCGCAGAACCGAAATAAAAGATGATTTGACAGGTCTTTAGGTCATATACCGCCTTGTTTGAGCATGTGTTTCGCGGCATCGCGCGTTGGGTCTGCGGCCACGGCCTGTGCTCGGTATCTTCGTGCCCGCTCGGCAGATGGACGCGACATACACCGTCTGCTCCGCAATGTCGCCTTTCCTCATCTCCCAGCCCGACTGCCAGCGTTTTCAGCTGATCTCTCTGTCTCGCTCGCCGGCACATCCCTGAAACATCTCCGTCTACCTATCTCACTGTTCGTGCTTTCTGTTTCTCTCCCTGTGTGTGTGTGTTCGTTTTCCTCGCCTGCTGGGCTCAATTCCATCCTCAACTGGCAAGGAATTGTCTGTGCGACGTGTGCAGAACATCGTAAGAGTAGGTCTCCTCTAACCCCCCCCCCAAACAAAAACAACAGCAAAAAAGAGAAAAAAGCGGGGATTTAAATGAGTAGTTACAACGACAGCGTCGAGTACGCGTCGCAGAATGACTCCATTCCTCTAGAGGAAGCGTCGGCCTCAGTGTCTGGCTCCGGCTCCGTCTCAGGCTCCTATTTCACCGAGGAAGAATCGCAGGAGATAGACGTAGACACCGGAGACCGCCAGGTAACGCGCCGCAGAAGTCGGAACTCCTCGGCGCGGGATGAGTCCTATTTTGACGACACCCTGCCGTCCGGTTCCGCCTCTCAAATCACCGGCCACTCGGAGGACTTCTCAGGCACCAACCCGAACGCGCCGTCGTACACGGATGGCAATGACTACAGTAGCACAGGTCATGGCTCGTTGAGCTATGACGACAGCACGCTCCGTTCACCGTACTCGTCATCGTTTTCTGAAATGAGCTCGACCTTCGCGAGCTTTTACTACGAGAATGAGGCTGTGCGTAAGGTAAGACGAACCGTGTCTTTTCTACGTCTTCCGATCGTGTTCTTTTCATTCGCGCTGGTCGGCAGCAACGCCGCCGAGAATCTCCTGCGTGCCGTCAACACGTTTGCCCAGCACCGCTACGCCGCGGTCGAAGTCCTCGAGCAACACGTGAGGGATATTCCGCCTGCAGCAGATCCTTCCGCAACATTTCCGCAATGGCTGCTGCACCTCCGTGCACAACTGCCGGGCGTCGTGGAGAACTCAGCACGACGTCTGCTCACGCGCTTCGGTATCCCTGTGGCCGCTGACGCCCACGACGCATGTGTCCAGGCGTACGAGCAGTTCACATCTGGTGTGCAGAAGCTCAAAGACGCCTGGTACGTGACAAGCTCTGTTGTATCCTTCAGCTTGTTTCTCCCTTTGTTTACGTACTGTGTCTTGTATATCTCCCAAGAGGCCTCATCGCGGAAGCACAACCGCACCAACAGTCTGTTCGACATGACAGAGGCGGACGGCGAACCGCAAGGCCTCTCGCCGTACAGCACGGTGAATCGCACCGGTGATGTGCGCAGTGTCGCGTCCACACTCAACTTTTCGCGCAACGAGTCGGAACTCGGGTCCAGCCCGATCCGTGTGGAGACGGCAAGCGATGGACCCGCGAGCGTTCCCTCGCTGAACAAGGGAGAAGTACCAGCGCTGCACAGTGGCAACGCAGACGAAGAGCGCGACGTGCCCACGCAGCGTCCACAAGTGGACGGGCCCGGCAGCGGCGGTGTTGACAGCGCCCGACGTCCGGGATCGCTCATGTCCACGCTGCCGCCTGGCAGCTCGAACGACACCCCACGAACTACGGCGACGGAGCGGAGCGCGACAGAAGGGGACGTTGTTGGCGCGGGCAGTGCGGTGGACACCAAAAGACCGGAACCGGTGAAAAAGCCGCCTGCCTCTGCTGATGAGTCCCGCGGCGCCACGCCCGACGGCAGTGAAGACGAGGACGAAGAGGATGACGATGACCCAGGCGTCCTCACGCCCGCACCGCGCTCGCCCCCGGGTGAGAGTCGCACGGACTACACGCTCGACGGTGACATCGTGCTCGCTCTTGTCGGTGAACCCGATGCGTCGGAAGCGAACGAGATGGTCATGGCGGCCAACAAGTATGGCTGCTCCGTTGTGCTGTTGCCCGCGTCTGTACCGGAATCTCGACTCGTGCTGCTTCCCCCCTCCGTTCGCATTGAGTTCTGCGATGACGTGCTCACACGAGCTCGTGAGGTTGCAGCACAGCGGGAGCTCTCCTCAACGGGCGTGTTTGTGTCGCGCGTCGTGCGTAAGGCGGTGTCGATGCGGTCCTATGTGCACCCGATGAACGTCCTGTATATGTTTGTGGCCTCCGACAGCATGAGCACGCTCGATGTGGCGAACAACACCACCACGCACATCTACACTGGCACCACCCTCGCCAGCGATTTACCTGTCAACGAGCTTTTGTATGATCGCTACCGCAAGGCACAGCGATCGGCATCGCAGAGCAACAGCCGGACACCACAGCGTGTACAGCCCACAATAGACGATAACGAGTTGTAGAAGACGGAGAACGGCAAGGAAACCAGCACGTGCGAACAGCTCGTACAGGATAGTACCCGCTGATTTCGCGCGAGCTTTGTCGTCGCATTGGACTCCGTCACAGTTGTCATAGAGGTAAACAGTGTGCAGTCTCCATGAAACTATCTGGACCGTGAGAGGTCTGTTCACTCCCCCACCCCATCTCACCGCGATTGTTTGTGTGTGTTCGGTGTCATGTTCCTTTTTTTTTTTTTTTGTTCTCTTTGGCGCCTTCTTGTACTTTGCTTCGCCACTTCGTCTCGGTGGCGCGGTCATGCCTGTAGTTCTGCACTTTGTCTCTCCCTGTATTCATACACTCTGTGCCTTTTCTATTCCACACAAACACACACACACCTCCCCCGTTGTGATCATAGACCGTGCATGCGTGTGTGGACGTCATATAGAGCCTTTTCCTTTTTTTTCGGTGCGGAACGGCTTCTTGGCGAGCTGATTTTTTGAACGCAACATTCAACATGAGTTTTTCGTGAAGCATAGATTGTCTAGCTGGCCAGCGCGTTGTGTCAGTGACGGCTTATTCCCCCCCCCCCCGAACAGTCGAGTCGTGACGCTTCTCGGCTAGTGTTGCTGCGAGGCTTCCCTTTAAACCCCCTCCCCCTCTCGTGTGAGGTGAGCGGGTGGGCGAAGGGGAACAAGTTGTTGCATATTCACCAATCGGTGCTTTCCGCCGTTAGCTCGCGCTCGACGGTGATAATGTCTCCGCTCTGCTCTGGCGGCACCGACATCCATTCTCGCTGAAGACTCACATGCACACACGTTTCGACGGCTTCCTTAACCGCATAGGTGGGTCGTCGACCTTGTTTCAATGATCCCACTTGAACACTTTTCTTCTCCCTCGCTCTCTTGCGTCCACACGCGCCCTAAAAAAGAACCGTTTACGCCCAAGCCTAAGAACCAATAGAGAGAGAGAACGCTAAGGAAGAACGGTCCGGTCTCGCCACGCTGCGTGGAAATTAACCGAAGAAAAGTCGAGAACCGTCGTTGTCATGTCGTGCAGCGTGTGGTACGACGGTGTTTCCCGGTCGCCTCTCGGCACGCTGTCTAGCGCCGCAGAAGACGCTGTTCTTTTTCAGGGTCATTCCAATCAGCCCGAGTCCTCACTATGGGCCGCCTTTTGGGTCACAGCTGGTCTGCGTGTTGTTGTGAGCATCACCATTGGTGGATCAGATGGGTCCGAGTTTCTGGCGCAACCGCGACTGGAGGCGGTGCGGCGATCGCAACTCACAGCCCTGTGTGGCGAGAGCGGTGACACAATGGTGGTGGAAATGGCAAATGCGAAGGAGGTCATGGCACTCGTGGCGTCGATGGGTGTGGCGGTCGGAAAAAACGGGCGTCACGTGCTCCCCCATCATCTCCTCAGTGTCGACTTCAGCTCACACTCACCCCTCTCCGCGCCTCACGAATCCTCACCCGAGGCGAAGCAGAAGGAAGACGTCCTTTCGACGCAGAGCAAGGGCACGCCGGCGAGTGCGGCGATGTCTGGGGCGACGCAGCTCGCTAGCCACCTTCCGACTATCTCGCTCCTGTTTGGCAGCCGTGGCGGCAGTGTTGGTGGAAACAGCACCGCTTCGGGTGGATCGTGTTGTTCCTGTGTCATACTGCAGCCTGTGGCGTGCGTCGAGAAGCGCGACCGTGTTCGGCTCCGTTACCACGGCACAGTCCACCGTGTGCTGCCTTGTGCCGAGCTCGTCTGCACCTCACCGGCTGGAGACGTGTGCTTGGTGCTTTCACCGGCGGCCTGCGCCGTGGGTCGACAGCCACTTTTGGTGGGCACAGCGCTTCGGCCCGCCGCTCGAGACACAGCAGCGCACGCGAAAGCTGCCCAGCCGATCTACTGGAGCGACCCGGACGACTTCGCACCGCTCCGTCGCGGCCACGTGGCGCACTGGCTCTGGAGTACCTCGCGCTCTCTCGCACGCACGCCGGCACAAGCAGATGCGTGTGACAACTTCTCGCCGTTCGAGCTCACACTGGTCGAGGCGAGCGGGTTCGCGTGCACCTTCAGAGTAGACACACTGAGCGCGATGCGCACGGAGCCGTCTGCGGTCCGCTGGCAGCTAAAATACGTCAGTAAGGTCAAACCGCGCTCGTCGAGAAGGCGAGGCCCAGCGGCTCAGCTGGGACACCGCGGTCTCCCAGACACGCCGAGTGAGCCCTCGCTGCGTTTCGAGCATCGCTGGCAGCGCTCACCGTGGCTAACCGAAGCCATGGAGAAGTACGCGCGCACAGTGCAGCACCAACGCGGGCACTTCGAGGTCGTCGTGGACCATGCCTGTCGCCCGATTCACGACACCTCTTCTCAGGCCGCGGCCACTATTGCGCCAGTAGCTGTGAGCGGCGATGGCCGCGTTGCACTGTGCCGCGACATTTTGACAAATGGAACGCGGCTATTTCTCACATCTTTTGTTGCCGCTGGTGACGACGCGGCGATGGCGGGCCGGGAGACAAGCGGGCACGGAACTAGTGCGTCACACCGCCGTGGCAAGGCGAGATGCTGTACGACGCCTGTCGTCCTCCCGCGGTGGCTCGCAGAAGACGCCACCGTTGAGTTTCAGGACGCAGTGTTCGTCTGTAGCAAAGGTATGCACGGCTTCCTGTGCGTGTTCAGACGCCCCTCAGCGCGTGCGCGTCAGAGTGCTGACCTGGGTGTGATGTGGGCTTTTGTGCCCCTGGCCGGCATAGCGGTCGCTGTTGTGGTCTCACCCTGCGTGCGACTTGAAACTGTTCCAAACGCTGGGCAGGTGGCACTGTCGGCAGGTCGGCTCTTCGTCGTGCGCGTGGAGCACGCGGTGCAGCCAGATCCATTCGGTGATAGCGCGGTGCGCGTGGCGCTAGGCAACACACAGTGCCCGGACCACGTACTTCGTGCTTCGGTGACGCTGCCGGCGGTGCGAGCGTGGCTCTGTGAATGCTACCTGACACCTCTCTGCCGCGGGGAGTACAAACAGCATCTTAGCGCGGGAGACGACGTCTCGCCGCACCTGGCGATGGAACAGCTGCGCTTGTGGGTGATGTCGAGTCTCCTTGGAATCCTGACCACAGACGTCGGCGCTATGTGCGAAGGCCCGTTCCAACCCACGCGGGAGTCTGTCACGGAGGTAGTGGCCAACGCATCATCTTCGGTCAACGCGCAGCACTCCATCTATGCCCCACCCTGCGCTGCCGTACAGTTCCTTGATGACGCTCTCGCACCACTCACCGCTCCGCTCATCACGATGGGCTACGCCGATCAGACATCGCACGACAAGTGGCTGGGTTCAACCACGCTGGCGGGTCTCTCAGCTGTTTTTCAAGGTGTGGCCGTGTGTGCACGGCTGTTGCAGGACGCGCACACCGCTGCCACCGACACTGTCGTGATTCCTCTCACGCCTTTGGCCGCACCACTGGCAGCGTGTGTCTCGCGGCTAGTGGAGACCCTAGAGACGCTTGTGAGCCACGGCGCCACCGCCGCTCTCATGGCCTGTATTGGTCCTTTTATGTGGTCGGGCTCTACAGCTCCGCTCACACTCCCTCTTCAGCGCCATCAAGTCTGGCGAGAGGCAGCCGTTGTGATGAGCTGGCGATGTCTCTGGGCGCCGTTGTTCGATGCTGTGTACCCCATGACCTTTCTGACAACCTCACCCCTTGCCCCGCGTGAGGCTCTCCTACCGTACTGCAGTGCCACTCTGCGCGAGGTCGACGGACGTAGCCACCGGTGGGCGGTCCAGGAGGCCGCTCAGCGCACGATAACAGCAGAGGACGGTACTGCGCAGCCACTGCTTGGTTGGTCAACAAAGCCGCCTTCGGCTCGTGAGGTGTTGACCGCCATGCGTCGTGGTGATGCCCGCGATGTGCGCACACTCTCGCTCGAGCACGTCCTCGCGACGGCGCAACGTCTAGTATGTGAGGCGGGCCCGAGTGCCGGCGCCGAGTACTTGAGCTACTTCACGTGTCATGAGGGCTGCCATGCCAGTTTGGTGAGCGATTGGCAGCGGTACACCGCTCTCGACCAGCAGACACGCTCACTGATTGGGCACTCAGCGTAAAAGCAAACAACCAAAAAGAAAAGGATGAACCGTGAACGAGCCGAGGCGATAGATTTTTGAAGAAACAAAAAAATAGAGATGAATAGACTATTACATCTATCTCGGTTTGCCTGTTTTTGTGTTTGTGTTTTCCATAGACGACTAGTTTTACCAAAGAAGGATGTACGACGTTGCGAATATTCGTGTCTCGGCATCGTAAAGATGCGGGTATATATCTGAATGGCACACTTGCTTCCCCTGTGAGTCGCCCGTTAGCGCGCGATGCACGCGTGCCTTTTGTGTTTTCTTTGACCTTCTTCTTGTCATTCGTTTCACTCATCTCGCCTCTCCATTTCCACTTCACCTCCTTACCATCGCTATACCTCAAGGTTCGTACGCCCTGAACTGTAAAAACGGCTGCCGTACTATTGTTGTTGTTCTTCTTCGTGCAGCAAGCACAGCGGGCCTTCGTCACTGAGTGGCGCATCACTTATGTAAACAAGACAACGACTGCACACACACACACACATTTTTTTTTTTTTTTACACACACTCGTACAATCAGTTGTCTTCACTTCCCCCACACTCTTTCTTGCCCAGGTATCGCGACGGCGGCGTACCTTCGCCGGTCACGGTCTCTCTCTCTCTATCTGTCTCTCTCGCTCGCTGATTGACAATGCGTCCAATAGGCAGTCAGCGCAGCGTGTTCTCGGCGCGTGAGCACAGTACAAATTGGAGTGAATTGGACTCCTTTTCGGACTCGTCTCGTGACTCCTTCGGCGATGACGCCAGCGATGAATTTGAGATTCTGCCACAAGAAGGGCTATCTCGAACGTACCCGCTTCACCCCGTTCTCGCCAACACCCTGCGTGTGCCGCGATGCGACTACGCACGGACGCTGCTCTCCGTGGGGTGGTACGAGGAAGCCCTCAACCTGAGCTACGACGCCAACGACACCATTCTCTCGGCCGCCGCTCTGGTGATGACCGGCAACGCGCGAGGCGCCCTACAGACACTCGAGGCTCACATTGTGACCTCCGCCGTCGTTCTTTTTGACATGGCGTACCACTCGCGAGGTAACATTTCGCCTCGCATTGGCAGCGTGCAGAAGCGCTATCAAAGTCTGCTCCGGAACTGGCTCGACTGCCGATCTGCAGGCAAAGAGGAGCTCTCGCAGGTCGCCGTGACGCGAGCGTCGGAGCGCGCACACCGCGTGGTGGTTCTGTGGCAAGTGGAGCTTCTCGACTGGGAGCTGTGGCGTCGCTGGTACATCATCGCGTTGCTCCTCATCACGCCTGCAGAGGCCACCGATCTGGCGGACGACGAACTCGACAATCCTGAACAGCCGCCACCGATCGAGACAACGGCGTATGCAGTGCCGTGTGTCTCTTGGTTCCGCTACTTCTTCGGTCTCCATCAGCCACACACAGCAGTCTCAGTCTCCAGCTCCGCCGCCAACCGCGCAGATGGCACGGGGCAAGGCGATGGGCAGGCGGTGGTGCGCGACAATCACGGCCTCGGTTCGGGGCCCTCTCGCACCACTGAGCAAGTTGTTACAGCACTCCTCTCTCAATGCAGCGAAGAGGAGACGTCCATAATCACCGCTATCACCGCCATGTACACGCAGCGCTACCGCAGTGCCATGATCTTCGCTTCTCGCTTTTTGGAAGCGACGCAACCAGGTTCCACAGGCGCGGCAGACAACGGGGACGCGCACGACGACAGACATGGCGCGGCCGCTCCATTTGGGCAGTGGGGCTCATTCCAGCCACAACCGCAGCCGCCACCCAACAGCAGCCGGACACGTGCTGTGCCGTATCGAGCCCGCCCCGAAGACCACGTTTTCGCGTACTTTATCCGCTGCCGGTGCGCACTGGCTGTCGGCGAACGCACACAGGCTGCCGAGGATATGACCGCGCTCATGCGACACGCCGATTTCACGGTGAAGGCTGTGGGCTGTGCGCTGGCTCTCTTCGGCATGCCGCTCGACGACGCCGAGGCGGTGGTGCTCGCCAGTGATCTGCCCCAACCCATTCGGCGCTACCTCTACGCAGTCGCCGAGTACGTGCACGCACTGACGCTGCTGCAGCTCGGCCAGGTCGAGCAGGGCATGGCTGTCGCCAAGGCGGCCTACCCCATCACACCCAGCAGGAGCCTCGCCGATGAGTTTATGCTTATCATTGTGCGCTGTGCGACAGCGATGGAGGACTCCACGACAATTCTCAGCCTGCCGCTGACGGCTCACTGTCGCACGTACCTGGCGATTGCCCCGGCCTTTTTTGGCGAGCTGCAGGCTACTGGGATTCGTCTCCACGTGCACAGCACCACGTACCGACTTCTCTATCCACGCCAGATCCCTGTGCTGGCCTCGCTGCGGCAGATGCTGCCCTTCCACATGAACCGTGCTACCTTCTTCGCTGGTCAGCGCAGGTACCGCGACGCATGGGACGACGTGTGCTGCGCCGTGGCGGCCGCGGATGAGATTGTCGGCTCTGCGGAGTTCGCTTTTAGTGACTGCTTCTCACTACAGGTGTACCTGGCCGCATGCCAGATCGCCTCCCGGTTGCTGCTGGACTTACTAGGTGAGCAGGTCGACGTGGTACGCCAGTGCGCAGCCGAGCCGGAGGACGTGGTGCTGCAGGAGGAGGCGTCTGCGATCATGGAGAACAACGATCGGTTTGCGGTCCAGGTGATGCGACTTGGCACGGAGTGGACCACGCGCGCCCGTCAGTTCTTTCCCCACTCCAGCTTGATGGAGTCCACGCACGTGATGTGGGCCACCACGGTGAATGAGCCGCGGACACTCACGCGCGCTGCTCTGCTGGCCCGACGGTTTCCGCGCACAATTCTCGCGCAGAACACGTTCACATTCGCGCTTTTCTTTGGTCACCGCGTGCCGGAGGCGATTGACGCCGCCCAGAAAAACTTGCAAGACTTCCCCCACGACGCGGACACACTGCTGGTGCAGCAGTCGCTCAAAGAGGAGAACACGGTGTACGTCTTCAACTACCGCTCACTGATACCGCTGCGGTACTCGCCGGCGAACAAGCGCCGATTGTACACAAAGCGCATGATCGTCGCCACCGTCTTTTTGGCCATGCACGTCGCCTTCGCGTGTCTGACTCTCATTGTGAACATACCGCAGTACGTGACGTTGCCAGAGGGAACCAAACCGCTTGCCCTGCGTCTGCAGCTCCCCTCGGCGGTACCGCTGATTTTCTGCGCCGTCTTTCTCATGCAAGCGCTCGTGGCCACACTGACGCCGGTCAGTCTGACACATACACTGTTGTCCGACCTGCAGTTCACCAACACGTGGTTGACGCGCCCCCTGTTCGGACTCCGTGGTGTGGTGTACGCCAACGTGATCAACTGCATTCAGATTTCTGCCGTGGGTAACAACTTCCTGATTGACCTCACCTTTGTCACGTTTCTCTTCTACGTTGTGGTCGCGCTGCTGTCCGTGCCCTTCACCACACGCATGTGGTTTCTCCCCTCGGTCGATGAACCGAAGGTGGGCGTGCTCTCGTGGCTGACGCTGCTCAGCGTCGATATTGTCTTTGCGTTCCTCACCTTCATTCCCCACGTCGTTCTTGCCGTGGTGGAGCCACTCTCCTCGATCGCGTTTAACTTTTTCATCCCCGCCAAGCGGCCGTCCGGCGAGGACGTGAGCAGCAGTATTCGGCGTCGTCTGTTGTACCACGAGCGCTACCGCTACGAGATGCCCAGCCGGTACCGGCCTGGCAGTGGTTCCTGCTTCTTCCACGTGCGTCTGATGGTCGGGTTGTTTCGCGAGACGCACCCGCCGCTCGACACAGCCATGTTAGCTGACGCGCAGAGGGAAGAGGAGAACTACCGCGCCTTCCCGCTGGTGGATCCGCAGCTGACGGACTGCGTTGCGGGACAGCCACTCTGCACCGCCGCAGAGCTAGAGAGCCTGTTCGGTGACGATGCCGCGGCTAGTGAGCGCGCTTCGACGAACCGTGCGAGCGGAGATGATGATGCTGACAGCGTTTCGGTGGGATCAGACCTACAGGAAATGATTTCGGCCTCCGCGGCACGCGCCACGCGGGGTGAAGAGAGCCACAGCTTCGTGAACCCGATGGTGCAGGTGCAGAGGGCCATGGAGCGCGACGAAGAGCGGCAGAAGCAGCTGTTCCGCCGCTCAGCGTCATTTGTGCTCCCAAAACCCGACGCCGATGGCGCCAGTCAAGTTGGTGACGGCGGGGATGGCCGGCGCCAGTCAAGTGGGCGACAGCGCTCTCGCTTCGCGCACGCCTCACGCGAACCCACCGTTGCGAGCCGCGCGAATGCTCTGCTGGAGCTGGACAACGACGATGACGTCCTGGTGGAATCATCGCGCCCCCCGATAGCAGCGCAGTTCAATCGCTCTCACCGCTACTGGGAAGCCAGTCAAAACCGAACAGATGCGAGCGGTTCACAGCGGCACCCGCCATACAACGGACGTTACCCAGGCGACAGGCGTGCCAGTGTCGGGGAAAATCCGCTTCTGCCGCGGCGCCATTGATGAGGCTCTTCTTGACGCCTTGTCTCTTCCTTACGCTCTCAGCCAAGACTTTCTTTTATTCTGTGAATAGCTGTGCACCTTTTTTTTCTTTTTCTTTTTCTGAATTTCTGCGCATTCGTTTCCGCTCACCCTATTTGTGTTGCCAATACCCATTCTGTGCATACAACATTGCTTCGCTCTGCTCTCACCCGCTTGCGAAGAGAAGAAAAAAACTCATTCTGTTTTCCTACACGTCCTCACCCGCTTGAGTGCGACTCGTTGGGACCATGTCGTCCAAAGGCTCGCATGAGCCTTGCCGAGATGATGGCCGTAGCGTCTACCTCTTCGTTCCACACATGTTTACCCAGAATCCGCGCATCGTCATGGGGCGCGTATCCCCTTCAAGCGACTCGAGCGTGCATCACATTTGACGCCTTTGCATTGTGGCGTCTCTCGATGCACCAGCGTGCGAACGTAGTATGCCATCACATTGACTCACCACGCCCCTCTTCCGTGTCACGCTAACTCGACTGTCAAGACAACAGAAACGTACAGAATAGCGTATACGCGGAAACAAAAGCAATTAGGAGTGCTCTTGCTCAGACGATGCAACGAAAGTCTGGCGCGACGATGACGTTGGATACGGCGCCGCGCGACCGGCGTATTGAAGTCCCGTGGACGCAAATCAACACGGAGATGTGCGATAAGATCTGCAAGACGCTGATTGACCGTGACACCGACGTACCCGTAAAGAAGCTTAATCTTCTCGACAACCAGCTCGGACCGCAGAAAGCGAGTAAGATCGCGTCCTGTTTGGAGAGCACGGGCGTCAAGGAGGTGTCCATGCGCTTCAACAACATTGGGAAGGACGGGTGCGATGGCCTCGCTGGTGTGGTGAGTGTGTCGTCGAACTTGACGCACATCGACATTCGTGGCAACGGTCTCACCGCATCCGACGTGCGAAAGCTGCTCAAGTGCATTGCCACGTCCACGACCGTCACTCACCTCGCACTCGGCAGCAATAAGCTTGGCCCTGAAGGCGCGACGCTCGTGTACCGCGCACTGGAGAAGAACACGTACCTCACGTACCTTGATCTGTCGATGAACGAGATTGGCCCGAGTGGCGCGGAGGCGTTGGCGGAACTTCTGGCTACGCCCGCCTCCACAGTGCAAACAATGCTGCTGTATGGCAACTACTTGGGTGTGACTGGGGTACGCGCGATCTGCTCAGCCATGGCACGCAACCGGGAGGTCAAGCGGCTCTCACTGGGCAACAACAACGCCACCGATGAAGCCGCTGTCGCCATCGCGTCGATGCTTGCCGAGAACAGCACACTGCAGGATCTTGACCTCCGCCTCAACACCATCACCGCGAGCGGCTGTCGTGTCATCGCTCGTCAAGGTCTCGAGAAGAACACGGGCCTACAGTCCCTCTCGCTCTCCGGTAACGCCATCGAGTCGGTCGGCGCTGACGATATCGCCCGCTCGCTCATCACGTTCCAGCGGAGCAACCTGGAGACGCTCGACCTCAGCGCCTGCGCGCTCGGCTCGGCTGGTGCCATGCGCATTGCCAACATGATCGGGATGTCCATGACGGTGCACCACGTCAACCTTAGCGACAACAAGCTCGACGATGAGGCCGCGCTTTCCCTCGCGCAGAACATTGCAAAGAGTGCGTCCATCACATCCGTGGACTTGTCGAGCAACGCGATCGGTGAGGTCGGCGCGTCGAATCTGATTGACGCCGCACAGATGAACCTGCGGTTGTGCTCGCTGGTGCTGCAAGGCAACCTGATCAACCGCGTTGTGCAGAAGAAGCTCGACAACTTACTGGAAGAGCGCCTCACGAAAAATCGTGTGCAGAGCCGCACGATCGGCCTCGAAGTGGAGCGGCAACTTGAATCGATGTAAACTAAGAAAAAGAAAGGAAAAGAGGTCTCTCTCCCCTTTCGTCTGTGTACGTGTCTGTCGACAAGGCAAGGGCACCGCCATTTCCACATATTGACACTACCAGACAGAGGGAGAGAGAGAGTGAGATGTCTAGGCGCACAGAAACGCGAGCCATTGTCTTGATATGCGACTGGGCTCCAGACAAGCTGCGCGTTGCTGTACTCGTGTACCAGCGTATGTTACCATTCGCAAAGATCTGAAGAAAAAGGAAGTGCGTGTAGAGATACCCCTGGACATGGCGCGCCCTGACTGTCCTTTCTTCTGCGTCGTCACGCGCGGCCGTTGTGCGTACGGGGTCGTAGGGTGTTTGGCCGTGTACTTGGCACGGGTCAAAATAGCAGGACAGAGCAGCGGTTGGGAATCGGAATCGGACAACGCCCTTGTCGCCACTTGCGCCCGCGCTACCCGAGGGACGAGTAGCAATCCTCTCCAATCCTCGATTTGTGCCCAATCTACGACGCGTCTCCTCTTCACTCCGTCCTCTCTTCTTCTTCTCTACTGTTCTTCCTTCTTCTGCCATGCACTCCCTCTCGCGTACCTGTACGTGCCTCAAGGAGAGATGAAGTACTCTTCACGGACGACTGACAAGAAACGGCACTCACTCGAGCGGGCCGTGCAACGGACGATCACGGCGGATCGACGTGACCCGCGCGCGGCGGATTCATCCCGGCATCGAAGTCACAGTGATCACCATCGCCACGATCATGCGCGCTCGCACGATGACCGGCGGCACCACGAGCACTCTCACCGACGTCATCGGAAGGCACACATCACGCGAGGTAGTGTCAAGCACGAGGCGGCTTCGTCGAGGCGGCGTCAGGCGTACACAGTGAGCACGCCTGTCCAGTCCCCATCCGTGCAAAGCACACCTCGGCTCTCCCCGCGACCGAGTCCGAAACTTGGCGCCGCACAGACCACGTCTGCGTACGTGCCACCACTGGATGTGCGTCTGACGCAACTCCTTCAAGCCATGGCCGTCACACGCGAGGCCTATGAAGATCGTCTCACCGTGCTCAGCGATCTGCAGCGAACACTGCGTCCTCTTGGTCTGCGCGTCATCCCCTACGGAAGTGTGTCGACGGGTCTTCTCATCCCGAGCAGCGACTTGGATTGTGTCATGGCCATAGATGAAGAAGCCCACGCCCATCGCAGTGATGGGAGTGGTCGTGGCCGGTCAGCTGGGATTCCACCGCGACTAAATACGTTGCTGGCAAATCTCGCGCGGTCGAACAGCATGACGCCGAAGGAACGGAAGCTGTGCTTCGCGGGCGGAATGCGCGTCGTGGCCGACGCGATGCGTGGCGCGCGCATGTTCAACAACATTCTCACCATCGCACACGCCAAGGTGCCGATCGTCAAGTGCCGACATCGCGATGTCGGTGTGAAGGTCGACCTCTCGTTCGAGCAGGACGGCTGCCTGTCTTCGAAGTTTCTGATCGCAGAGTTTCAGCGGCCCGGCAATGAACTCGCGCGTCCACTCATCATCCTCGTGAAGGCCATGGTCGCCAATTGGGGGCTTGATGACCCTAGTGTCGGCGGGCTCGGGTCTTTCCCGACGTCCGTGCTCGTCTTGTTCTTCTTGCAGACGGAGGTGCACACGCGGTACCCTGTCGAGCTGCGCCGCAGTCTCGGTGTGTTGCTGTGTGGCTTCCTCAAGTACTATGGCTACGACTTCAATTACAAAAACTCCGGCATCGACTATGTTCAGCGCTGCACAGTCGGAAAGCCCGCGTCCTTCGAGTTATTTGTCATCAACCCCATTCAGCCTGGGCACAACTGCGCGAGGGCCGCCTCGCTCTACCCTGGGCGTATCATGCCGCGTTTTCAAGAGGCCTACAACGCCCTGTTCCCGTATTTAGACGGTGAGACTGTCCCACCGACAGCGCAGCAACTCGAGACCGTGCTGTCCCGCTACTTTGAGAATCTAGTGCCGACACCTGACGCGTGGCAGCGCTTGTCGCACTCACTCGCGCGCCGCGCGTTTGCTGGTCAGCATCGGTGGACGGAAGAAGGCATCTACACTGGTGGGCCGATCTAATATGCCGTGTCACCGGCACGATGCGGCTGTGTGCACTGTTGGCGTTGTCGATCTCTTTTCTTCCTCGATTTGTGGGTGCTCTTTTTTTTTTTTTCTGTCTCCATGTTGCGCGCACTCCGCTGATTCCGCTTAAGCAGTTCGAGTGTCATCGTCCCGGCGTCAGGTGACACACACACACACACACATACGTAACGGTTGCCCATTCTTTGCATAATGGAAAGAACATGAAACCGCGCCAAGAGAAATGAAACGAAGAAGAGACATGCTCGGGTTCGAAGGCATGCTTCATTGAATTTGTACGCGCACGATTCGCCCGCACGGGTGTCTTGTTGTGCAAGCGCACAGTGGAGAAGCCTCACCACCTCGACAATCCGTCAATGGGATACCTAGCGTATCCCCTGTCTCCCCTACGCGTAGCACTGTGGTGACCTGTTGCGTAGAAAGCAAAAGGGAGCAACGCACTGTGACGCCTGATGTGAACCATTTGTATTTTTTTTTCTTACACACACTGCTGTTCTCTTCTTCTTCCGTTCTTTCCTTTGCTCGATGTTGCTTGTTGACCGCACGGCTATACGTCTTCTCGCGCTATCATGAGAGGCCATGTTCGGCGAGTTAGTCTGTGGCCCTCCCGGGAGTGGTAAAACCACGTACTGTGAAGGTAAGCGACAATTTCTTTCTGTCTATGATCCTACGCGACCGGTCACAATGGTCAACCTCGATCCCGCCAACGAGGAGGTCTTCCCGTACCCATGTGACGTTGACATTCGCGAGTTGGTGGATCTACGGACTGTGATGGAGGAACAAGAGCTGGGCCCCAACGGCAGTTACCTGTTCTGTGCTGACGTAATGGAACGCAACATTGATTGGGTCGTTCAGCAGGTCGAAGTGGCTGTAGAACGTCGTATTCGCGAGGTCATGGCCAGCATGCCGCCGACGGCCGCGCACAGCGAGACTCCACCGATCCGCGCACCGTACCTGCTCATTGACTGCCCTGGGCAAGTCGAGTTCTACCTGAACTCGTCCGCGCTACATCGACTCTTTAAGGCGCTGCAGAAGCGCCTGGACTGTAGCGTGTGCACTGTACACCTCGTTGATGCGGGGATTGCCACGCGCGACATACCCACGTACATCTCCTGCTGCGCCTTGGCACTCACCACGATGATTGACCACGAACTTCCGCACCTCAACGTGCTGACCAAGTGGGACACTCTGATGCCATCATCGTCGTCACCGCACGGCGCGACTGCACTCACAGACGTCGACGTGGGAAGAGCTTTCCTGAACACATCGAACTTTCTCGAAGAAGACTTTGATCGTCTTTGGCGTCAGCAACTTCGCACGCGACGACGCGAGCAGCGCCTCGCAGAAGCCTTTGTTCCTTCTGGCCACTCGGCGCCGCGCACGGATCCCGAGGAAGCCGCCGAGGAGTCGAAGATCGACGCGATCGATCTGGAAAAAGATGGTGGGCCTGTTTACCGCTTTTCACGTGCGCTCCTCGACGTGTTGGATAGCTTCGGGCTGGTCGGGTTCCACCCTCTTGGTGTCGAGTCTCAGGAGATGATGCTGGAACTGACGCGCGACATTGACAACGCCATCGGCAACTTTTTCTAACGCTTGCCGCCCTGTCCGGCGACGTGTACAGACATCTACTGTTGTTATTGCTCTCACCCCATCGAAGCTCTCTCGCTAGCTAAGCAGCAAAATGCAGAAACAATGCAGAAACATAAACAACACATTAATCGTCGCGACAGCGCACATGGGTTTGTGATGTCTGTGGCTCTCACAGACACACAACGGTAAACGTGGGACCCCATAGCGCCGTGGTGTGTCGAGAGACTGTCCTTGACGAATGGTAAGTGCGAATATATATATATCGTGAGCCTTTAGGCCACTCGTTTCGACCAAGCCTTCCTCTACGTAATCCCTTTTCTCTCTCTCTTGCTCTCGCTCTCGCTCTGCCCCGCGCGCCACCGGTCCGCCGCCCTGGTGCGCTTTTATCACCCTTTCCAATACTGTTTGTTTTTTGGCTGTCACACAAGTTGAATTTACATCAGCTGTTGAGCGCGACACGATCGCAACTCGTTGTGGTTGCTGTGTTCCCTCGCCGTTCTTTTTTTTTTTTTACTCATTGTGTTCGATCCTACCTGTCTCTCTCCCTTGTCCTGCAGACAGTATGGATCAAATTCTCGCTGTCCTGCGTGCCTCGACGAACAATGACGAGCGCAAGGCGGCATCGGCCCAAATGAGGCTCATCCAGGAGCGCAGCCCTCAAGAGTTTCTCCAGTACACCTTCTCGCTCATCTCATCTCCCGAGTGCGCAGTGGAGACGCGCTTCTTCGCGTGCACGGTGGTCCTCAACTTCCTTGAGGAGTCCTGGCACGCGAACGTGGACCCGGCTCTGCAGCTTTCCGTTCTACGCCTGTACCTCGGCGTGGCGGTGACGCAGAGTTTTGTGTCGCACGTGCTGGCCCGCAAGGTCGCCCTGGTTGTCGCCGTCATGGCGAAACGGAGCAGCGCGAAGAAGACAGACGCGACGCAGGTCCTGCCTCCACTTGTTCAAGAAGTTGTCAGCACGTACCAGCAAGCTCTCAGTGAGGCACTCACGGCGAGCACCGCCGGTGGCAGCGGTCAACTGACGGCAGGTGCGGCGACGGCCCATCTTGCCCACATGCTGCTGAACATTCACGTCTTTTTGAAGGAGATGCAGACGAAGCGCATCGGCTCCGTCTTTGAAAAAGTGTGTGCGCAGTGCGTGCCTTCCTTGTCAGCCGTCTTCGCCGTCGCCGGCAACAATGATCCTTTGCAGCACTACGATGTGTTTTTGTTTCTCTTCAAGTGCGCCTTACGCGTGTTCGGCTGCGGTGTGTTCGAGCCAGCTTTTTACGGTTTTCTCTTGCACGCCACGTGGGCCCTTGCGGGGCGACAAGAGCTGCAGGCAGCATCATCCTTGGCGCAGAAGGGCACGCGGCTCTTCGAATACGCAGTGAAGATTCAAGAAAAGATGGTGACGTACTTTCCCAACGAGCTGCACCGCCTGCCGCCGACATTTTTTGTCGGTGACGATGTGCAAGGTGGACACACACTTTTTGCACTCATTGTTGGTGTGGTGGAGAACGCGAAGTCTGGTTTTCTCTCAGACAAGGCCCTGTGCCGCTCTCTGCGTCTGCTCACATGTCTGCTGACCGCGGAGGACGGCGACAGCTTTATTGGCGGTGTGATGGCACGCTTTGGGCAGAGCGCGCTCTTGTCGACGCTCTTGCGTCACCTGGTCGTTGGCTTCCTGGCCGACGACATCTCCGAGGACGCGTTGAAGCAGTGGCGTGCGAATCCCGAGGTGGTCGCCGCCCAACTCGACGTGGACATGGACAACGAGGACTCCCCAGAGAGCTGCGCGGAGCAGCTGTTCCTCGCGCTGACAGGCTCCACCAGCTGCGCAGGCCCCTCCTTAGAGACCGCGTGGAACACGGTGAACCAACTGCTGACGGAAGGCAACGAGGCCAACGTCACGGCTGCGCTGCATGCAATCGGCATCGGCTACTACACCATGGCTGTGGGTCAGGAAACGGACAACTACGTGGGCTTCTTAACATCGAAGCTGCTGCCACTGCTGTCAGCGTCCCTCTCGCCGAGAGTGGCGGACCGACCCTCGCTGTTTGTGCTACGCCGTGTGGTGTGGCTTATCGGTATGTGGTGCGAGTCAGTGCCGACAGTGGCGCTGCGGCAGCAAGTGCACGCAGCCCTAGACGCGATGCTGGAGAAACAAGACAGCGCCGTCATCATTCTTGTTGCGCTACACTCCATCGAGAACTTTGTCTCGGACGACCACTTCACACTCGAGGAGCTGCCTCCGACCTCACTGAGCACAATCTTCGCGACGATTGAGCGTGTTATGCCGCATGTGACAGCTCCACCCACTGTTAAAGCGCTGGCGGGACTCGTGCACGTGCTCATTGAAAAGGAAGCGGTCAATGCCCACGGCAGTATCATCCTCAACGTGTTCGCCCCGTGTGCGGTCACATTCATTCAGAACTACGAGGCCAAGGCCATGCGAGACCAAAGCCACGGTGGTGCGGTGGCCGGCGACGACGTCAACGATGGGGACGACGAGATGGATGATGAAGATGAGCCCAACGTCGGGGCGTTGGGTATGATTCTTGACTGCCTCGGCAGTGGCGTGCGCGTCTGCGGTGATGACAACGCGGTCTGGTCTCTCTACCAGCCGATTGTGCTCTGCTGCACGACGCCGGGACGACCAGTCACGCCATGGGTCGAGGACTACGCGTGGGAGCTGCTGCTGACAATGGCACGTGCCTCAACCCACTTCCATCCAGCCTGCGTGGAGGCAACGCAGTGGTGTGTGCAGAACGCCACGCGTGATTTCGCAACGCTGCACCTCGCGCTGCGTAGCTTGTACACTCTTGTGGTGCTGCGCCAAGGGCCAAGCGAGGATCTCGTGACGGACGCGCAGGCCCAACAGTGGTTCGGGACCTTTGTGGAGGCCTACTCTCCGGAGGTGCACTCCGCACTCACTGCACTTCTCACAACCATCGCGCGGCTCAGCTCAGGACCGCTGCGCCGCGCACTCGGGCAACGCGCGGTCACTCAGCTCTGTGCGTGGCACGATATCCAGTCGCAAGACGGGGCCGTCGGCACTGCGACGCTGCTCGCTGTGTGCATGTTCTCAAGCCAAAGTGAAGTGGAGGCGCAGCAGTGCCTGGCAGAGCTGTGCGCGGGTGGCGCGACGCCGGATTTCCCAGAGCGGCTTGTCCTGCTCCTTGACGTCGTGCCGAGCCCGTTGGTCACGTCAGTGCTGTGTCGGCTTCTCATGTTGTTGCGCACCGCCGTATCGCTCACGCCTGACGATGCGGCGATGGTGCAGACCGCCGTTGATGGCGCTCTCGCACAAAGGCCTGCCGACGTAGCCTCCAAGGCAGACTGGGGTGAGGAGGAAGACCGACCGCAAGAGGAGATGTTGATTGAATTGCTCGGTGACGAGGAGGTGAGCATGTCCAGCCCGCATGTCGCACGCGTGGTGCAGCTGTATCGGGGCTGTCTTATTTGAGCTCCTTGATTGCCCGCCGTTTAACAAACGTTTTCGGGTGTGCGTCTCCTTCCCGTGTGGTGAATGCCCATGCTAACGTGTAATCCATGACGGTAAACGCTCTAAAGGACCGCCGGTCGCATGTTCACACAAAACAAAAAGAAGACCTGTAAACAGGTTTCTTGACGTCGAGGTTTTCGACACTGTCGCTCCCCTGGACGAGTCTTCTTTGCTCCCTCACACAGGGAAACAAAAACGTTTTTGTACGACTCCTGGCGTTGCTTCTCCGCCCCTCTGCACAGCACCTCTTTATACCATGCTGTCAGCGTGCATCACGCCCGCCACCCTCGCATCCGGGGCGGCGATGATAACGTCCTCTCTCCCTCGCTCTCTCCCTCGCTCTCTCCCTCTCTTTACGCTTTGCACCTGTACCGCTTCATTTGTCCATATTCACTGCGCGCCTTCTGACCACGCCAATCGCCTAGTCTTTTCCCGTCCCATCCACTCTACGCACCTCCGAGTCCCCGCACTCTCGCCCCCTTCCCAACGCCTCCCGCGAAAATGATGCGCCGTATGATCACGAAGCCCGCCGCCCGCCGCGCGGCCGCCGCGACCTCCGCTCTGGTCGTGTGCCCTCGTCAGGCCTCCACCGTGGCCATCTCCGTGCAGGGTCTCCACTACGTCGGCACCGGCCTCGCTGCCATCGCCCTCGCTGGCGTCGGTATGGGTATCGGTACCATCTTCGGCTCTCTGCTGATTGCCTGCGCGCGTCAGCCCAACCTGACCAAGATGCTCTTCAACTACGCCATTCTTGGTTTCGCCCTGACCGAGGCTATCGGCCTGTTCGCCCTGATGCTCGCCTTCCTCATGCTCTTCTCTTAGACGTGAAGGCTCATTCGTGGTATTTTCTCTCTTTTTTTTTTTTGTTCTGATTTGTCTGGTTTGTGAGTAGCTCACGTGTTGTGCGTTTCCATTTGGCGTCAAATGGGGTCGTCTCCTCTTATTGTTGTCTTTCGCATGGTCTCTCCCTTTCGCTGCGCTATTTGGCGCAGGACGTTCAACCCGGCCCTGAAACGTTTGTTTTCTTGACGGAGCTGCAGGAGGAGAGCGAGCGGGTGAGAACAGGGAAGAGACGACATCCATGCAATCGCTCAAAGCAAATTAACGCTAAAAAGAAAGGTAAAGGAGTCGTGCCATCAGAACAAACCGAAGGAAAGAAGGGTGGGAGACGAAGCGGTGAAGTCATAGCGTAGAGTGCGGATGTAAAATGGTAGGAACCGCGTGGGGCACGTCTACGTTTTACAGAGTCGTCTTGAGTTTGTTTGTTTTTTTCCGTAGTAGGGGGAAAGAATTGAGCGACTCGTGTGTGAAGGGTTAGTTGTGCGCTCCTATCCGGTTCTCCGCTCGTCCCTGGTCCGCTACCTGACTGATTGTCGAGGTCGCTTAATTAGGAAATTCGTTCGCTCGTGCTCTTTCTTTCTTTTTCCTTTTCCTCTGGCATTGAGGGCACTACACGGTGTGTGTCCTTTCTTTTTGTTATCTTGTAGTATGGGATATATCACAAGTTCATTCCAAAAAAAAAAAAAAGAAACTTCGTAGCAAGCGAGATAGCGGAGCACACACACACACATGTATGTACGTATGTGGGTATGTGTGTGTGCGTGTGTTGAACCGTCTACCACCTTCGTGTGAAGAGCGTTTCTCAGAGCGGTGAAATGATCTGTCGGGGAGGGACAAAGATGCTTATGATGTCCGTGGAGTAGGGTGATGCAGAACGAACCCTCTCGCACCTCCTTTCGCCGTCCCCTAGTGCGCCAGTACTGTGAACGCATCCTACGCTAGCGACGTGTGATGAGACACTACATTTTCCCCATCCGTGAAGATGCTGGCCTGACATCACCGAGCTGTGTGCGACCTGTACTTCTGTTGCTGCGTACCCTTAATGTGACCTTGTCTGTTTTTCCACGTGCTCTCCACATCAGCCTATCCCGCCCTAGCCCCCTCGCCTCATCACTGACGTCCCTTCTTTTCTTCCATTTCACTCTCGATTGACTTTTTATTTCGACCACGTCAACCCCTTTCAAAAAAAAAAAAAAAAAACTGCAGAGAGAACTACAACAGATCGTTCACTGATTGGACGTCATGCAGCGGGCACCGTGGCGCGGCTTCCGCGCCGCAACCCGTGCGCTTGTGGGAACGACGACGTTGACGGCACACGTTCGGCGGTGTGCGTCCGGCACTCCCTCGTCACGTTCGGTGCCCCCTTCCGCGACCGCTTCCTCTTCTGCCTCACAGTCAGCGTCCACCAGGCGTGGCTTCGTCTCGAACACAAAGTTCACGCTCTCACCTTCACAAGTGACCGAAGGCAACGTGCCGACTGCACGCGATGTCGCCGCGATGATCCCCACGCTGAAGGAACTCAAGGCGCAGCTACCCGACGCACGGGAGCTTGAGTCGCAGTACATTGGTGGTATGGAGGCGGCTACCAAGTCGCCCGAGCACACGCGCGAGAGCATCTTTCAGCCCACCACAGATCCACTCGAGGACCTGATCGAGGGTACGGCAGCCGACCGCGAACAGAAGCCCACGCGAGTGCACGTGCTTCTCGCCTACCGAGCTCTCCTTTTGGGCACCTTCTACGCGGTGGCCGGCGTCGCGCTCACCGTGGTCGTGGCCATGTACTGTTGCGGCTATCACAGTGTCAGTGAATTGATGGACGGCGTGCGCGACAAGGTCGCACGCGATGAGGCCCGTCTGCGCGCCTCTGTGGAAAAGCAATCGGCGGATGGCGAAACAGTGAAGCACTACGTCATCGATCTCACTCACCCGTCCCAAGCCATGGAACAGATTCGTGAGATCTGGGCAGCAGTGCAAGACATGGCCGAAGAAGAAGGAAAGCACGATGGCGAACAAGTTGCCGCGCGTTCAACGGGAAAGGCGTAGTTCGATGCGCGTGTATGTGATATACGGCACCGCGTAAGTACTGCTTTTTGATTCACAGATGCACCCGAGGGCACGCGCGCGTCCACCTTGGAGGGAACAGATAAGACAGCATTGTGTTTTCCCCCACGTTTATCACCAAAGGGAAAATGGACCTACGTGTGCGTGTGTGAATGATGATTCCCACAGCCAGTCTTGTCTTCAAGCATACACGAAGGTATCCCAGCCAGCCACGCTATGTGGGTTCGCTGAGACACCTGCGATCGTATGATGTCCGACAAAGTCTTCAGTATGGCGTTGCTCATTGACCGTCCCCCGCACCACAAGTACTCTGACTGACGTTTGCTGGGTGTGTATGTGTGGCAGCACTGCGTTCGCGCGATCATTTTCGCTATTCCTGTACCTACCTTCTTTGACACACATCCTCATTCTGATACCTACTCGGCAATAGGCCCCTATTGAGATCCACGCGTTGTGTATATTATATATTTCCCCCTGCTGTGATCTCTGACGCAGCACACAACCGCTTTTGATCTCGCTTTCTCCCTTCCGGTGCTGCATCGTACGACAACGCCAAAAAAAAAAAAAGAAAAAGAAAAATGGCTACTCCCGAGGTTCCCAAAGCGCTATCGCAGGTGAAGCACATTGTCCTCGTGCTGAGCGGGAAAGGCGGCGTCGGCAAATCAACGGTGGCGTGTCAGCTCGCCATGGCTCTTGCGCACAATCAAAACAAACAGGTTGGACTGCTGGACGTCGATATTTGCGGCCCTAGCGTCCCTAAAATCTGTGGTCTCGAGCACAGAGACGTGCTCAAGGACGAGCGTGGTTGGGAGCCTGTCAACCTCGTGGAAGATCCAGAAGAACGTAAGCGCAGGAATGTCAAGGTGATGTCAATCGCCTATCTCCTGCCAAGCGATGGTGACGCCGTCGTCTGGCGCGGTCCGCGAAAGGATGCGATGATCAAGCAATTCGTTAGCGAGGTCAATTGGGGTCCTTTGGACTACCTTATCATCGACACGCCACCAGGGACGAGCGATGAGCACCTGACGCTGTGTGAGGTCCTAAAGGACTACAACCCTGCCGGCGCTGTCGTCGTCACGACCCCACAGGACGTCTCCACAGACGACGTCAAGAAAGAGCTCTCCTTCTGCCACCGCCTCGGTATCCGCTGTCTCGGCATCGTCGAGAACATGTCAGGCTTCGTTTGCCCACACTGCGCACACTGCACCGATATCTTTTCGCGCGGTGGTGGCGAGAAGCTCTCCCAGCTGTACGAGGTGCCCTTCCTTGGGGCGATCCCCATTGACCCGATGCTCTCGCTCGCGGAGGACCAAGGCAAGATGTTCGCACCGGCTGACACCCTCAACGAGGAAGACGCGACGATGCAAACAGCGACGGCCGTGCGTGAGGTCATTCGCGCTATTGTTGCTCAGGTGGATCGCGCCGATTCGGGCTCAGCAGCGGCACAACCATAGGTGTCTCTCCACCAGTCTCGCGTGTGGATGCCCTCGCGCCGCAGCACAGTGTTTGAGTCCTCAAGTCTGGTTTGTTTTGGGTTCGCACGGCTGTATCTATTCCTATTTCTCTAACAACACTGAGAGTGCCTATTTCGTCACTAGCTTTCGCTGTGGTGCCCTCTGTGCCGACTAAACTCATTGCGTTTTCCCGACCAAAAAAAAAACTCCCAAATCACAAAAATCTGCAGACAGAGAGAATAAGAGGCCCACTTCTCTCTCGTGATCAGTGGACCCGTTCTCTCCCTGCGTCTCGTCCTCTTCCCTCTCGTCGGCGAGATAGATGGAGAAGAGGGCTCGACTGGAACCTCGACTCGGACGATATACACGAACGGGGAAAGAATACAAACAGCGCGTTTTGTGGCCTAGGCTGCAACTGTCCGTTTTGCCACGCAGTCCTCTCGCTTTCAGAATGTTTCATCCAGGTTGTCGGTCATCAGCTCACCTATCTTTTCCTCCAACCTCCTTACACGCGCACACGCACTCGCGCATGGAACTTGTTCACATCTGCTTGTTTGGTTGGCCGCCGTGCGCTCAGTTTGGTCTGAATCGTGTGCCAGCGTCTCGTGCGAAGATTGCCATTACCAAATACGGGTACACGCGCACGCCTTCAGAGAGATGGGCAAACCCGCAAAGAGGGGGCGCTTCCCCAAAGTGGCCAAGGCACCGAAAGATCACGTACACGTTGCGTTCTGCTTGAACTACTGCGGCACGGCGTACCGGGGGCTGCAGATTCAAGGCCACGGCCCGACGCACCACACGGTCGAGGGCGTGTGTGTACAGGCCATGAAGGACATTGGCCTCATCGCGGCTGTCGAGCGCGGGAGGCCCGGTGGGGACCAGCATCACTTTGCCCGGTCGTGTCGCACAGATCGGGGCGTGCACGCGATCCGCAATCTACTGTCCATTTTTGTGCATCAGGAAACGTTCGCTTCTCTGGGCGGAGAAATCGGAATTCGTGACAAGATGAACGCGGCGCTGCCCGACGCTCTCCGCGTCGCACAAGTGACGGTTGTGGCTCCCAACTTTGTACCGCGTAACTGTTGCAATCGCCGCGTCTACCGGTACATGGTTCCCGTCTACGCCCTGCTGCCACCCTGCGATTCTTGGGAGGCCTTGGTCGCGCGCCATGCTGACTTCTACGCAGCACTGCAGTCATGGGCAAACCGCGAACCTGATCAGCAGCGCACTGTTGGCGCGACTCCCTTCGTTGACCTTGATGACCGCGTCGAGCCGTCGCACGCGGCGACGGCGGCCGATGCGCCGAGCTGGGTGACCGAGCTGCGCGCCAGCATTCGCAAAGCCAACCAGACCCTGCGCGATCACTTTGTTGGCCCCCATCGCTTCCACAACTTCTCCGTCGACGCCGTCGAGTTCAGAGGGCAGTCCAAGGTGATTAAGCCAGACACAGACGAGGCGGCGCGATCGGTGTACCGCTGTGAAGTCGCCAGCCGTCTCTTTCTGCTGCCGGTAGCCGCGCACGGCGGTGTGTCACTGCGGGAGTACGAGACCAACAAGGCAATCGTTGCGGCGAGCGCGTCGTCTGCTGGTGCGAGCGTGGCATCCTCGGTCACCCCCGCACCGAGCGCGTCGACACGGGATGTGCTGACCGCAGCGCCGCGCCCGACTTGTTTGCCGTTCGTGGTGTTTCAGATCGAGGGCAACTCGTTCCTCTTCAACATGATCCGCAAGATCGTCGGCACACTGATTGCGGTGTGTCGTGGTGCCAGCGAGGGTATGGTAGCGACAGCGCTTTCGCCAGAGCACCGCGTCTGCACACCACTGGCGCCTGGGTCCTATCTCTACCTCTCCCTGTCGAGCTACCATGGCTACGACGCGACGATCCGCACCTTGCCACCGAGCAGCACGCTACGCACACTGCAAGAGGCATGGGGCGGACACGTGGCCCGCGAGGTAGAGGACTTCGCCTTTGATGCCATCGCAAAGGATACTGTCGATATCGACTTGCACCGTATGCCTCCTCTCGATGAACTCTTGCTGTCCCGCGACAAGGCACGCGACGTTGTACGTCCTGCCTGGCGGGAGGAGGACGCGCATCTCGCCAGCATGAAGGAGTACAAGCCGATCGAGGAGGGCGCGGCGCGGAAGCCGCCGTTGAGTGAAATGACACATTTTCTGCGCAAGCTACGCGTTCACAACTGGAGCGTGAAGCACGTGCCGTTGCCAGAAAACAGCAAGGCCATGCTGGAGCTCAAGAACAAGCGCGCGCGACTCGAGGAGGCCAATGCTGTTGCGGCTGATACGGCCGCCGACGCGGCAGCCTCTGGTGACGCAGGACCAGCGCTGACACCGGCAGTGGTCGAATCCCAGCCTGCCGCGCCGCGCCAACTGCACACAGACGCGACGACACCCGCGGATCCCAGTCGTGCGGTAGAGTCCAGGCCCGAGGCTGGCGAAGACGGCTGGATTTACGTCGCGCCAACTGAGGCGGAAGAGAACGCGTTGCGGCAGGCACAATTTCTAGCACGTTGGAAGCGCGCGCGCCCTTGGGAGTTCAACGAGGACGAGCTTGAAGACGACGCCAGTGAGGTCGGCGATAATGACGAATAAAGACAGACTGACGTCAGAAAATGATTTAATTATTTTTTTTTTGTACGTGCACACACTCATCCTCGCGCGGAAGGGGCGGTGCGAAGGGATCCAACAGACCCACAGTAAGGTACAGGGGAACATTGCGCAAACAATACTAACCAAGATCAAACGCACAGGAGGCGAGCAAAGAGCACCTCCATGACTGAACGGAGTAGTCCATCCACACGCAGACGTCTTGGGTCACACCAAACCAAAGCGGATCAGTGTCGCTGCTGTTTGTATCCCACTCTCATCCATTTATTTGACTGACGGACCTCTATCTCCTTCGCCTGTTGTTTCGCGTCACTCATCTCACCTTTTGTTTTGTTTTCGTAATTCCTCCTCTCCACCACCACAACCACCTTGCTGTGTGCGTGAGCGTTGCTGCGTTGCCCGTGCTCTTCCCTCTCATCTCGCTTTCTCTCACGTACGAGCACACATCTTGTCTCCGTGAGATGGTACTCGGTGGCCCTGTGAAGGATTACTACAAAGAGTCGAAGCGCCAGGTTGTGGGGCCGGCGATCTGCCCTTCGTGTCATCGTCGCGGTAAGTTTGTAGCGAACCTCTACGAAGTTGGTAAACGCATTCCGCGGGTCATGAGCGAAGGACTGTGCTTCTGCCACACCTGTCACAGACACATGATGGGAGGTGCGAACGCCGCGGAGAAAAGGGTATGGGTCTGCGCACCGTGCCAGATCTGCGTCTGCGCTTCATGCCACGAGAAGATGAAGCAGTGACTCGACAAGCCATGCTCGCCCAGCGCGTGCAATCACTCACAGCGAATTCAAAAAAAGTAAATCCCAAGCGCGCTCGAGAAGAAAAATGGCAGTGGACGCGGTAACGGATCAACAAAAGATTGAATAGCAAGAGCTGGCAAGACTGCACGCCGCACGAGGCAGGCGCGCTTGAGCCGTTCATTCCAGCGGAAGGGCTCTGTAAAGTTTTGATGGCCGCATCTGGGGCATGTCCTGCACCTGCTTTTTTTTTTCGTTCCTCTTTATTTGCAGTCTCATGTGCGTGGAGTACCATCCACCAACCTATTTTCTTCGTCATCCCCCCTCGATATCTTCCCCTCTCCCTTGAAGTATTGTGCTCTTTGTAGTGGGCTCTCGCTCCGCGCGCGTGCAGGGTCTCCGAATGTCCGAAAAGGCTCTCAGAAAACAAATGAGCCGCTGCCTCAAGTGGCTGCAGCGCCTGGCAGAGCTCTATGCAGCGAATGAGGACGCGAAAGATGTGTCATTGGTCGTCTCTCAGCAGGCCACTGAGCGCGCCACCGAAGTCGGTTTTCTGGTGCTGAACGGTGGGGTACTAGCGGGCTACACACCGTACGGTATTCTGACAGCCTTGAGCGCCAACGAGCTGCTGACTCCCAAGGCGCCACAACGCGTCCTTTTCTACGGCCCCACGCTTCCGTTCGTCCTGGTGAAGCAGCCCCTTGTTCTCCCTGAGCGGAGCGCCACCGATACCAGCGACTCCTCTGTGCCGCAGAGCGCGCTGTCACTCCTTTCGATTCCGCCAGGCAGAAGCTGGTTCACGGGCGAGTGCCTGGTGCTGTCTGTACCCCAAGCTGATGCGCTGTGGCGCGCAGGCTCGTCGAGAAGCGCCGGCTGTGGTTTTTTATTTCTTGTACCGTGCGATTTTGTGGCGCTGTACACTGCGTTTGCGGCGCGAATCCAGCGTCACGCGCTTGGCTTCCCGACTTCAATGGTCCGCTCTCCTTCCGTACCGGGGGCCCCACGCGAACTTTATTGCACAGAAGTCGAGGGCGTCCCTGGGCTGCTCGTCGTGCCCGACTTCATTAGTGAAGACGAGGAGTGTGCCATCTTGAGTGAACTCGACGCGCACCGGGACGCGCTCAAAGTCGAATATCTAGCACGCCGTCGTGTGGCACACTTCAATCGCCGTTTCATATACGGCGCGAATAATTTGGGGCCAGTTGGTGAGGACGTCAACACGGAGCCACGCTTCTATCAGTGGATGCGCGCGCGACTCAACAACACGGACCCTTCTGTGCGCATTGATGGCCCCTACCCCGTGAGTCCCGTTGGCTCCTGGGCGTGCGATCAGCTCACGGCCAACTACTACGACTACCAGGACGGGCACACACCAGGGATCGCCACACACGTCGACGCGCACTCGCCGTTCGAGGAGTGCGTATTTGTGGTATCACTTGGATCGTACACGGTGATGGACTTTTGCCGGTGGGACGCCCCGGCGGATGTCGCCCCACCTGTGCCCGTGTTCATGGCACCACGTTCGTTGGTCGTTCTGTCAGGTGAGGCGCGCTACGGCTGGACCCACTGCATCGCCGAAAGACGCACGGACATTGTGAACGAGTACACAGATGTCCTCGTTCGCCGGGATCGGGTGAGTTTGACATGGCGGAGCGGAAAGGACACGGTGCACCTCAAGTCCACGTGCGCGTATCCTTCCCTCTGCGACGGCGCGTGAGTAGCCTCACTGCATGGCGGTGTTGTGGTGTTTTCGTCTTTGGTACTGTCACTGAGCGTGCGTCTCTGTGTTTGTGTGTGTTCCGCATGCACAGTGTGCTGCGCAGATCAAAACTCTTGCTTGAACACACTCGTAGTAGTGAATGAACCTGGCCCTCTCGTCTCGCCATACCCAGTGTACTGCGCTTGGCTCTCCACTCGCTTCACTGACATTCTTTACGACAAAGTCAAGTGTCGTAGTGAACTTATGCGATACCAGTTGCCGTCATATGTCAGATATAGCCATCATCCGTTCATTTTCGTACTTCTCTATCACTTTTTTTTCTTTTTCTTTTCTTTTCGACATTCTCTTCTCTTTGTTGTCCTTTCTGTTCTCCGCGACATTGAAAACGTCAATGAAGGTACCAATGAGACTGGGACTCAGCGCGCGTTCTGCAGCGATCATTGCTGGCGCTACTCTTGGTGCAACGCTTGCCTCGCGCTGTGCGCAGAGCACATCGTCAACGTCTCTTCACGCAGCGTCCGCGTCGTCGCTTTCGGAGCCGCGTTCGCCGGACCACTGGGCAGCGTGGGGCCGCGCGATTATGGAAGAGAACACGCGCCGCAACGGTCCAGAGCACATGTTCCGCACGGCCATAATGGCACAGCAGCAACTTCAAAATCTGGCTGACAAGTGGACGCCCGATGCGAAAATCTTCTGCTGTGGTAGTATGGTGATTCTTGGGCAAATGGAGTGGGGAAGCGATCTAGATCTGGCGTGTCTCTTCGACGACCCGTACCCGAGCCACGAGGTACAGGCCAAGCGTACAGACAAGTTGTGGTCGGTGATGAAGCGCTACATGCCTCACTACGTCCGCAGCCAATTCGTGGGCCTCACAGAAGCACGCACGCCGGTGGTCCAGCTCCGCTTTGTTCATGATGACAAGGTGGCCCGTGCGCGCTACTCGCCGTTGAGTGAGGAAGAGGACCGCAAAGCACGCACCGCATTGCTCGACATACGCAACAGGTGCCTCGATGAAGCGGAGCTTGAGTACATCTCCGCGTCGATGGGCCACGACAATGTCGAAGGTATTTGGGTCGAGCGGACAACATACGGCTGTCGCGTCGCCATTCAGTGCGCATCGAAAGAGCAGATGATTGAGGCGATTGGTTTTTTCCCTGACGGTAAGATCATGACACGCGGTATGCGTGAAGACTACACGCGTGATGTCCTTGACCCGCGTTTCGTGCCTGAGCTGTTCATGTACAAGTGGGATATCTCGTTTGTCGCGTACGGTGTGAAGAATAGCTACCTCCTCCGGCACTACCTTCACAGTGTGGACGTAGCGCGGCATGGCGCGATGGCTGCCAAGGCGTGGGGAAAGGCGACAGGCATTGGATTGGGTACCGCCGCGATGCTCACATCGTACGCGGTCACCGTGCTCTTCGTGCATTATCTGTTGGCAACGCACCAACTTCGCTGGATCGATCCGTGGTCCATTCCGCATCCGGCGCACTTGCCTCGTTACCCGGACTACTCCCCTCTCGTCGCGTGCGACCCACTGGAGCTGGCAACGTGCCTGTACGGCTTTTTCAAGTATTACGCCACCGAGTTCGACTTTGAGAAGAACGTCGTCAGCCTGAGCCGTCCCCGGGTCTCGTTGCGCAGCGATGTGGGCTGGCAGTTCCCTCAGCACAAGAAGGGGACGTTCAGCTACTTCCTCGGTATTGAAGATCCGTACGAAGATGTCGGGACAGGTGGACTCAACCTGGGCCGGCACCTTCATCCAGCGAAGTTCCAGCTCGTCAAGCAAGAGTTTCTGCGCGCGGCACAGACGATGGAGCGGTGCCTCCCCTCCAACGCACCCGACAAGACCATCATGGGCATCCGTCGAGCCGAGCTGCGCAGCCATCACGGGAACCATCATCACCACCGTCACCAGCATGGACACTGAGCAGAAAAGGTCGCACACGGGTAGACGTTTCTCCTCTTGTGCGCCCACGCAATTTGGCTAGTCTCGCTGCACGACGCGGGATGTTGGCCGCGTACTCCTCGTTGTTGTTGTTGTTTTTTGACTGCTCTCAGCTTGTCTCTCGTTTTCTCCCCACTCAGGTACTGGAGGAACAGAGATGAGGTTACGTTGCAGCACGTCCATCTGCAGCGTTTTGTTTCACAGAAGGCGAAAAGACGAACAAAAATACTCTGAAATAGAAAAATACACTGCGCCCAAAGCCATGCGAAAACTACACTCGCCATGGTGAGGTCGCCTGTCGATCGGGCTACTCGGCTGGGAGTTTCATCGTATGCGATTGTTCTGCGTGAGAATCCGGCAGTGGGGCTCATCCACCGCGTAGGCAACGCAGGCTCGACCCCGTACTTCTCATTGATGGCTGCAATGCACTCACATGCATCGCCTCTTCTGTTTTCCCCACCTTGCGCTCCACCTCGCACCGCTTCTCCACACACACACACACACCCAGAGAGAGAGAGACAAGTATTTTGATCGCTTGCAGATGGCCACATCGTGGCGCAACACAGAGGAGCGGGAGCGGTACAGCCGTGAGAAGTACGAAGCTGCACGCGCAGTGAAGCTCGAAGACGACGCCTCTTGTGGCGCGGCTATTCTTCTTCTCAACGAAAGTTTGCGTGCAAAGCCGACGCACACCAGCGCGCTCGTCCTTCGTGGTACCTTGGCGACGCGACTAGGCGAGCTCCAAGCCGCCGTGACAGACTTTTCCATCGCGATCCAGTTAGAGTCAACGAATGAGGATAAACGGCGACTGGCCGGCCTGTTCAACAGCCGCGCGGTGGCCTTTAAAAAGATGGGTCTCTTCGATGTCGCCATCCAGGACTGGATCACTGCGGCCACCCTTGAACCGGACAACGGCACCTGGCTGTTCGAAGTGGGCAGCGCGTATCTTCGCCGAGGTGATGCGTTGTCTGGGCAACAGTACCTGCAGGCGGCGCTGGCGGAGAAGTCTGCGTCTCGCATCGTCGAAGGAACGCGCTTCAAGGCGTTTCTTCGCCTCGGTGAGTGTCGACTGCAAAACAGCGACTACGCCAGCGCCATCGCGTCCTTTCACAAGGCGCGGGAAATTGGCGACACGGCGACCCTGCAGTACCTGCTGGGTCTGGCCATATACAAGCTCGGGCGTCACAAAGAAGCCTGTACGTACTTTAGACGAGCGGTCGAGCTCGACACGCAGTCCTACGAGTTTCAGCGCAGTCTTGCGACGTGCTGTTTCCAAATTGGTGAGCATGGGGACGCCATTCAGCACATGACAGAGGCGTTGCGCCACCAGCCGCACAACGCAGAGCTGTTCTTCTACCGTGGGGCGATGCAGCTGCAGCTTGGCATGCACGACCAAGCGCTGTCCGATTTGGAGGAGGCGATCCGCCTGCGGCCCTGCGCAAGCTACTACTACACCAAAGGTATCGTTCAAGCGGCGGTGCAAGATGGCGCTGCGGCGGAAACGTCCTTTGCCCGTGCGTTAGACCTTGATGGCGACTTGTTCGAGTGCCACGTACAAATAGGTCTCGTCGCGTACAAGAACGGTGACCTCAACAAAGCCCTCGTCCACCTCCACAAGGCGCTCCCGTTCGCGCCCCGCGACGCGCTGCTGCTGCAGCAGCTGGGTCTCGTGTACGGTGAGATGGGCTACACGGACGTCGCCGCGCGGTATTTTCATCAGTGCTGCGCCTTGGTGCCGACGGAAGGTGTGTACTGGTGGCGCTACGCCGCGTCACAGCTCGCATCGCGCAATCCACTCGGCGCGCTGAGGGCGATCGCAACGGCCATGGATCGTCTCGGCTTCGTGACGGCCGTCACGTGTCACGTGCGCGCCACCGCTCTGCGTCAGCTGCGCGCGTTCACCGGCGCCCTTCGCTGGGCCACAGAGGCAGTTCGGCGGTGCACGTGCGATGAGGAGGCCGTGCTCTATCGTCTCAATCGGGCGGAAGTGTACTACAATTTGAAGCAGTACGCCGAGGGTGTGGAGGACGCGACGCAGGCGCTGTCATCAAAGGGTTCCGCTCTCGCCGAGGCCTACTACGCCCGCGCGCGGTGTCAGCACGCGCTTGGCAATATTGTTGAGGCGCAGCACGACCTCGATCTCGCGGCAGAGGCGCTTCCCGAGTTGGCGCAGCAACGCAGCTACTGCTACGTGCGCGGCGTCGTGCTCGCCACGCTTGAGCGTCATCAGGAAGCCCTGGAGAGCCTCAATCGGGCTGTCAGTGCTGCTTCGACGGAGTCCGATGCTTTGCTGGTTCTGTGCTACCATGAGAAGGCCAAAGTGCGGCAGCTGCTTGGCGACACAAAAGGTGCCGTCAGCGATTTTGATGAGGTTCTCCTGGCGCAACCGGACAACTTCAACGCCCTCGTGCGGCGAGCCTTCGCGCTCAAGGAGCAGAAACGCTACGATGACGCCTCGCGCGATTGGCAAAAGGCCCGCCGTCTAGACGAGACGGGTGCACTTCAGTCACTCAGCGACTCAGACTTTTACGCCATGCCGTACATTATCCTGTGTGCGCCTGGCACTGAAAGCCCTGGATCGAGTTCCCCTTTGTGACCAAAGGTGGCCTGTGCCTCACCGCGCTGCGCGGACGACGCCATTGTAAGCGACGGCGTGTCTGTCTGACGGTTACGTCCATTGCGATACAACATGGAAGCGTGAAAAGCCCAACGCTGCCAATTGTCATGTACACTACACACATACACGCTTCCATGCAAAGACAACAACCGCGAAAAGCAACGAAAATACTCACGCACACACTTCACCACACAACATCACATGCGATCCACTGTTTGCCACAGCAGCGGATGTGCCTCGAGACAGCTACCGTCGCTTCTCGAGACAGAGAGATCACCACCCCGCGGTGACGCCGCTCATGTGGTGCCGGCCTTTTCTTCCCTCTCCCTCGTCGCCAATGATTCTATTCTCTCTATCTACCCCTCTCTCTCTCCCTCGTCCTGTCGGTTTGCTTTTCAACCCCTTCGTGCGGAAATGACTTCAGGTGGGGAGAAACTGTGACCACACGGGTCATCCGCTCGACCTCGTATCCCACCAAGACGCTCTTGTCGTCTTTTTTCTTTTTTTCTGTTCGGCTCTGCCTTACGCTTCACTTCCTTTTTTCCCGTTCTTTTATCTATATCTCGAGCTACTGTCGCGAAGGACATACGAAGATGAGCTGTTGGCGAAGATTACGTCCGGCGCTCTCTCCGCCTCAATGTAAACGCTGCACGTGGACTTGCGTAGCCGTGGCTCGTGACCACTGCCGAAGAGCCATGACAGCCACCGCCACGCTCGACTCGTGCCTCTTTCACGGCATGAGCCCCCAGTCGGACATCTTCGTGAAGCGACGACCTGTGATGGAGGGGGTCTTGCGTGCCCACTTCAACTCCGCGATTGAGATCACGGTCGTGCACGGCGTCACAGGGACGAGCGCGGAGAGCGTGTCAGATGCGCTTGATCGCGAAGCGGGCAAACTGCAGGTGCGCGCCGCTCGAAGCGATCCTGGTACCTCGCTGATGCAGCTGCTTCGGAAATCACTCGCCTCCTGCGATGACACCAGCGCGTACTCGGTCACGGAGCTGTTGGAGGAGCTCGACTGTACGGCGCGACTTGAGTTGGGTGGGCCGCACGCCGCGGAGGAGCTCGTCGGCTATAGTGGCGCCGTCTATTGTCTCAGCGCCTGGGATGCTGATCTCAAGGAGCGCTGCATCTGTACGATCGGTCGTGGCGTACACGACACCCTCGACGGGCTTGTGTCTGCGCTCGCTGACGCCCTTCACACGCATCTTCTGCAACGGCGTGGCGATCATGTTCGTGCGGCCGTGCGTGAGGTGCAAGCCCGATTGCGGGAAACAGACAATCTCCGAGTCGTGGATCCCGTGTTCGCCGCTACCATTCCGCTCTCGCGAGTCCCTCGGTCGTCACGTGCAGTGTCCAGCGACCGGCGGTCTCACCTGCGCGTGTCCACCCTCCATCATCAGCCCACGTCACAGCCGCTCTGCGCACGCTTCGAGGTGCGCGATGTACAAGGTACTCATTCGGTCACCGCGGTGCCCTTGCTCGCCGTGCGCTCGCGGCGTGACTACATCTACACACCCCACGCGCCGCATCCGTCATTGACGGCAGCGCGCATGGTGACGCTTGTTGACGAGGGCCTGCGCGATGGGACGGTGGTAAAGGACAAGTGGGAGCACACGCCGTACAAGGAAGTGATTTGGTGGTCCTACGCTCTTATCGCACGCGCGTCGCCACTCTACGCGTTCGCCTTCCGTTGTACAGCCACACCACACGCCGCAGTAGATCGCCGACGTGCGGCAGGCTGTGCTGCGACAGGTCCGTTCGCGCACGCGCCCCTCTCGCTGGAGGCTCTCGTTGCGAGCGAGGGGCGCGTCAACGCGGTCGCTTGGCGAGAAGCTGAGCAGCGACTCCGCGAAGGCACGGCATCACAGGCCGGCGCCACCTCTTCCTCTCCCTCTTCCTCCTCCTCCTTTGCAGCGCCATCACTGACCGTCTCACTCACTCGCCTGAACGAGCCGCGGTCTCTGGCGGTGAAAGGCAACCACGCGCTCCACGCATATCTTTGGGAGGAAATCGGATGGCGGCACGCTCCGATGGTGCAGCTCTGCTCTGTCGACACAGCCGGTGACCCGTTTCTCTTGGCATTTCCGTCTGTGCTGGCCAAGCACGCGCGTGGGGGCTCGTGCCACACATTAGGCTCCGTGTTCGCCTCCGTAAAACTAGCGCTGGAGACACTGTTTGCATCGTCATTTGTGTCGCAGAAAGCGCAGGGAGAAACGCGGTCATCGTCGCCTGCTGCGCCGCGCTGTTTACCTAGTGAAATCCTGGAGACAGCAAACGAGCGAGGAGAAGAGCAGCCGCCTCCGTCGCTGCCCACCGCTGACACGGTGTCCGTTCGTGTTCCGTCGCTAGACGCGGCTCTGCGAGTGCGCGGTGTGGTGCGCGTCGTGTACATGAACGACACGCTGTTCTGTTGGAACGCTCCTGGCGAGTGCGTGTTGACTTTCCAAAAGGTGAATACACTGAGAGGGTACACTGCGCTGCTTGAGTGGGCAGCGAAATCAGCGAGGGAGCGGGGCCGTCAGCCCGATACAGGCCTGACTCCTATGCGAACAGTCCACATCACTCTTGACACTCAAAACCCGCGCACGCAGCTGATGCGACTCCTTGTGGGGGTCATGAGCCCGGAGGTCAGCGACGCAGCCGAAACGGGGAAAGAAGAGGCCAATCGCACCTTGCCAGCGTCTTTTCTGCTTCTTCTACGCCTGCCGCTGCCGTTCCACGCCAACCTCGTAGCGCGTCTGCGCTTTCACAGCCGTCTAGAGAGTGACTTCGCTGTGCGTCAGCTGCTCTCGCTACTCCAGCACTTCTCGCCAGACGGGCGGCAGTGGCCGTTGCCGATACCCGCGTACGTCACGTTTTTCAACTACTGGCCGATCACCCGACTCTTATTGAGGAACCTCTCTCAAAACTACACGGGATTCCGCTACGCCATCACTATCGATGATGCTGGCCCCTCTTCGTCGTTGACTTCCAGCTCGACTCGGTCAGAGCCACCTAACGAAGAACCAAGCAGTGCTGCATTACCGCACGCGCCGACGTTCACGGCAGTCTTCTACCAGAACGAGTCCGAAGTGTTGTCAAGCGTGCGGCTTCCGAGTGGTGCGGAGGCGCTCACACAGTTCTATGACGCGTGCCGCGGGCTCGCGCACATGGGCATGGCAGACAAGTCGCTCTTGGAAGTCTTGCCTGGCTTTGTCGTACCGCAAAGTCGGATCAGCGGCGGCAGTCGCATGACCTACCGATCCCTCGTGGCTGCCCTGTTCAGACAAAACGAGAGCTACGACGTCCGGGACTCGCCATCAGTTAGTGAGTCAGCGATCGGCCTCTCAACATCAAGCGGTGCCGTGTGCACCCTTTTTGTGAAACTCACGCCTGATGCTGTCATCACGCTGGCGCAGTCGAATATGGGTGACATGGCGACGGATTGGAGGGAAGAACTAGCGCGGCAGTTTATTGAGAGCTTTGCGGCCTCGCTCGTGCCTGTCCTAGAGGCCCACAACACAGTGGCGCACGTGGCCGCTGCACTCGATGCAGAGCAGGGTGCGACGGTTCAGCGTACACATGTCTGTCTTCTAGTCGACCGTCGCAACGGCGTCGGTGATACAGCAGCGACTGGTGATCGCTCTGTCAAGGCGGAAAGCACCGGTGCCTCGGACGTCTCGCCTGTAGCGGAGGCGAAAGACTTGGCAAGCAGAGCTGGCCGCGCGTCCACGGAGACATGGTGCGAGGCGATCCTCGTGTCCCGTGGCACCGCTGGTCGGACGGGCAGCGACGAAGATGAGTCTCAGCTGCTGATCGCTGCGGGGACGAATCGCGCAGAGGCACTCATGGCCCTGGCACACAAGGCGCGCCACCTGAAGCTCGCGATCGCTGCGTTCGAGGGAATCGCAGCCGCCGCGCGTAGCGGCGTATCGAGTGGGCCTGCTCTTCTCATCCGCCTTCAGCGCCAGCTAGAGAGCCAGATGCAGCTCAAGGGTGTCCACCACCGCTACGACAACACCGTAGAACCCCCGCGTCTCCTTCTTGTGGGCCAGCAAACACACTGTGAGGATAAGGGCGGAGAGGCAGGAAAGGGGTCCACAGAGGTCGTCGTCGCCAAGGAAGATGCATGTGCGTGGTCCGATGTACCGCGTAAGCTTTTTCCGATGTACCACCGTACACTTTCGACGACGCTGGGCACGCCGCTGTTCATGACAGTTAACGACATACTCGACGTCACCTACAAGATGAAGAAGCAGCAACTCGTAGATGCCCTTGCAGAGGCGCTCAACAGGTCACCACACGAGGTTCACACACTCATCAACAGCATGACGACTTCATCGAAGGGTACAGCTTCAGCCACCCATTGGTTTGGTGAGCTTTCACTTCCCGCAGAGCTCTTCCAATTATCAGCAGCCGCGCCTCCTATACCGAGCACGGAGTCCCTGTCTCAACCCACCCGACTGCAACGCGCATCGAATTTCATGATTTACACAGTGGGGAACACGATTCGGGAGGCCCAGCGGTGCGCGCTTGTCGCTCTGTACTTGTGGATCGTGTGTGGTGACGACCGGCCAGTCGCCAATGTGCAAACGGTGCCGTGGACGGCTTCGTCGCCCGCCGGCACGACCGCTGGTGGACACCGCCCACCGTCTGAACAAGGTGCACATCCGCTCTCCGCCTCCTCCGCCATGACGCCGGTCGCGGCGACGGCGTCGGATGATAGTGGGAACAGCACCGCGCACTCGCTGCTCGCATTGGTCTTGACAGATCTCGAGACAAAATTGTGTGCGGTGGACACGCCTCATTCTGTCAGCCCAGAGCAGCGCGGCAAGCTCACACTACGTCTGACACATGTCTTCGGTGCGTCGCTTTCGTACACAGTGGCAGGTGCCAGCGCTACCCAGCCGCGGGCGGCCTCGCCACGCGTCAAGGTGCGCCGGCCTGCGGTCAAACCAGCCAAGCCCGTTCCTCTTGGTGCACAAGCCTGGGACCCCACCCAACTGCTCATCTGTCAACTCCTCGCGTTCGTCGTCGCGACAAGCGCAAAAATCACGTTTAGCATGTCGGCGAGCGGTCACCGCGCCACTCGACAGTCGCACCTGAAGGATTGTGTCCGCGACAGCGCACCTGCGCTACGTCTGTCACGTTCTGCGATGACGACGTGGCAGCCGTTGAGTGACACCACGGCGATGGAATTCTCTCTGACTTTCTTTCGCCGCTACTTGGGGCTGCGCGTGTTGCCGCCTGACACGCTGACCGGGACACCAGGGAGCCTGTGTCTCACCTACGACGAAACAGCGCGAGGCCACGCACATCACACCGCCAGGGCTCACACGATTCGCTTGCGCTTGCGGCAGTTCAGCGACGCGTCGGATGCAGATGCACGCGCGGCCTTCTCCATCCCGCTCTGTGAAGTTGTCGGCTCGACCCGGGAGAGTGCGCTCTCCCAGCTGTGGACGGAGTGCGCACAAGACATACGCCGCGCATTTCGCCTTCACCGCGGAGCCTCGCAGGATGAGGTGGACTCGCTCGTCTTCACGGCTCTGGGCATAACTTTCGAGTGAATGAACGCATGGAGTGTGCCGTGACCCGCCTTGGACGTGCGCGTGTGCCTTTGTGTGTGTGTGTGTGTGGTGGGGGGAGGAGGATGGGGTCTGTGTCATTTCGTCCTCTTTCCGCTTTGTCAGGACATTGACAGTGACGAGCCACAACGAGCTGAAAAAGCAAGGGCGTAGCAAGAGGAAGAAAAGACGCATCCATCAGAGTGATGTGCGTGGTGGTCAGCCCGCAGCGGCGGCGTCTGGTGCGCATACGCGTAGATGTGTGGAGTTGTTTCCGCGAGTCGAGTCGTCGCACATGTTCATGTGGCGGAGAGACCATACGCGCTCGTAGGTACCACTAGGAACCTTCACGATTTCGGAATGCCATATTATCCCATCTCATCTCCATTTTCTCTTCAACACCGGATCCGTGAACCCGCCTCTCCTCTGTTTGTTTTCTCTTGTGTTTTTTTTTCTTCCTTTCTTTCCGTCCTCTCTCTCTTCTCTCCTCTCGCACATCGTAGGTCCGATGATGTCAAGTACAACACCATCCGTCACGATTGATGTGGACGATCTCGCGACCATCGACTTGACCGATGACTTCATCGAAAAGAATATCGACAAGGAACTCGAGAATGATTTTTCACAACGCACGCTGCAGTCTGTGTGCGATGAGTTTGTGAGAGCCTTCTTGGTTGAGCACGGCGCGTGGATTACGACACTGCACACGTCACTGGGTCAGTGTGGTGCTGTACTCGAAGACATTGAAAAGGTCTTGGAAACGTTCATCGAGCAGCTAGAGAGCATTCAACGCGACATTGGGGACGTTCGCGAGGCTCTGGCGTCGAAAACGACGGAGCTCACCAATACGCGACGCGCAGAGGGTCTCTTGTGGGCAACCGTGTCTCGCTTAGTGGTGCCGCCTGAAGTCGTGCAGGTCGTCACTCAATCCAACCAAGACATGCTCGGCACACAGTTCAAAGTGTGTGTGAGTGTGCTCCTGCGCTGCTTGCGCTTTCGCAGCGGCACGTGGGTCGATGACCCGACGTTTACGACGGCCCTCGACGGTGAGCTCTCGGCAGCAGGTCCGTCCATAACGAAGAGTATCGAAGAGGCCCGCACGGCTTTTGTGAGCTGCCAGGTGTACCGCGAGCTGATGCACGTCATAGACGCCTTGACCGTGTACGCGTGTGTCAAAATCAAGGCTTTTCTGTCGACCAAACTGAACATTTTAACCGCGCCGAACACCAATGTGTCCATTCAGCAAGAGCATTCTTTGAAGCAGTATTCGTACTACGTACACTTCCTCAAATCGGCCGTGCCGCTCCTACGGCACGCGCACAGTGGTGGGCAGCAGGGTGAAAAACAGTCCACATTGGTCCCCTTTCGCATCGCACGTGCACTGTACAATGAGTTCAAAGCCGAATACTGCGCCGTGATGTCCACAGTTTACCTACAAAAGCTTCAGGACTACGCCTTCACGTGCAATAGCCTCGAGTTTTGTATGGTGGCTGTGACGGCGACGACCAGCTTCTTTGGCGGCATCAGCAGTGGCGCCAACTCGGACGCGACGGTGCCGACATTCGCGTACCAGCTGCCCACCATCGCCGAGGCCACAACCATCAACGGTCTTACGCTCGGGGAACGCGGCAACATCATTCAGCACCTCTTCGACGCCCCGCTCATTCCTGCGGTCGAGTACGCGAAGCACCGCAAGCACTCGTACGAGGAGACCTTCCGCTCGCTCATCTCTCTCGTCTGCGATATGGTCACACACGAGTACCTCTTTACATTTCACTTTTTTAGCGGTGACATGTCTGTGTACGTCGACGTGTTCAAGCCCACTATTCAATTCATGATCGACTACCTCGCGGAGGTCATCTTGACACGTACAGAGGGAAACGTGAGCCGTATGATGAGCAGCCGCACGAACGTCGCCGCCAACGCCAACTCGAAAAAGGACTGCTACGGGCTGCTGATGATGATCTGCATGTGCAGGCAGTACCGGTCTATGATGAAGTTCACGCGTAAACTATCCTGTCTCGACGGTTTCTTCGACTCGATGCTGGTTCTCCTGTGGCCGGCCTTCAAACTTACGTATGACCAGCAGCTCGTGAGCCTGCGGTGCACAACCGTTGACGCCCAGTTGGCACGTCTAGGTTCCAAAGGGCGTCTGCAGGAGAAGCTTTCGATGGTACACCCTATCACGAAGGCGTACACCGAGCTCGCTTGTACCCTGACCAGTCTTTGCCTCGGTACGACGATCACAGAGGAGTGGCGAATGGAGGCGGCCCTCGCGCGTGACGGAGGTGGTGGAGGGGCTAGTGCAGTGGAAACAGCGGAGGGCTATGCAGCCGGTGCGGCCCGAGCCACGACGACCGAAGGCGGTGCGGACACAAAGGAGGACGCGACCTTTGCGGCACTGCAGGAACAGGCACTCGCCGTCATTCGCGAGGAGGAAGAAGAAGACTCCGCCGACTGCGCCAGCCATTTTTCCGTGCTGCTGGGCAACCTCTCTTTTTTACGCGTAGAAGTCACTCACCTGCTGCGTCAATTGGCAGCCAAACTTGTCGCCCAAGAGACGAACGCCGAGCTGCGGCACGTCGTGGAACCGCTTCAGTGCTGCTTTTTGCTAAACAACCTTTGGTTTATGCGGAATCAGTTCAGCCGCTTTCCCATCACTGTGGCGGGTGAAGAGGAGACCGTCACTGTTGGCCAGTACGGCGATCTGACGCCGATTGAGGACGCGTATGACGCGTGCCGCAGCGCATTCGTCACGCAGCTCCTGACGCTGTACTTTCCTCAATTTGGGCGCGTCGTCGGGCGGACGGAGCAGCTGAGCTGGCAGGAAGTCGAAAATGAAGCAGACAGCCTCCTTGGCAACTGGAAACGCTCGATCGACGCGATGCGGGCAACCACGCAGAGTCTCATTAGTGACCCGACGCACAAGCAGGAGGTCTTGGCGCAGGCGTGTACGGACTGCATCCTTTTCAACACGCGTTTTCACGCTGCCGTCGCCAGCTGCGTGGAAAGGAACCCTGAACAATTCAAGGATCGCCCTCTTCGCTCCCTGACAGTGTCGAATCAGGTATTGCTGCAGCATATGCGCGCGTTCGCGGGTGTGGGCAACGGCGGGAACAGTGAGGCCTGACGCACCTCGCGTACCCATCATCGCCTGTTTGTTTGTCCTTCCGTTCGTTTGCGTGACTTTTTTTTTTGTTTTGTTTTGTTTCATAGCTCAGTCCAAAGGACAAGGTACATTGACGAGAACGTCCACTGCTCTTGAGAACGGAAAAAGAAAAAAGAAGTCAAGGAGACCGTGGGAGGCTGACACGCTGAAGAGCATCCAAAACTCATGCTTGTGCGACTGAAAGCATGGCTCACGCTGAGTGAACCGTCTCGCGCAAAGTTGTCAGGAGCGTTAGCGGAAGGTTTCATCGCACACGCACACATACACATGCGTCTTTGTCGCAATCAACGGCGGATCTGAATACCGTCCACTCCCATTTTCCGCACATTTTCCCCTCTCGTCCTCCGTGTCTTGATGGACACAAATCGAAACCTCATCTTGTTGTGGTTTGGCTCTCACACGGTCTGTTTTTTTCGTCCATTTCTTTTCTTTTTTTTTTTTTCGTGCGCAGTGTCTAGTGCTCTGCGTCATTTTGGCTGTGTGGCATCATCTCTCAGCTCCTCTCCACCTCAGCGCACCTCCTAGCTCACGATGGAGCAGGTGCAAGGCTACTTGAAACCCTGGCTGGATCTTCCACAGCCCAAGAAGATCCAAATTTTGAGAGGTGTGGCGTTTGGTTGTTTCTCCATGTTTCTACTTTTTGTGGTCATCTATGGGTTCGGTGGCACGGGCAAGAAGTCAGTGACGATTCCCAACGTGGTCGTGTTTATGGAAGCGATGCCGTACAATTTCCAGGCCCTCCGCTACCTCTCCAAGCGCCGTGACCTCGTTGTGTCCATGATTGTGCTCACCGTCAACGGGTGGAATAATGACCTGAACAGAGCCTACGAGAACACAGCGGCGTTCATGACACTGATGCAGAACGAGGGCTACCTCGCCAGCGTCCCACTCTACTATGGCAACACGGTCGCTCTGACTGATCTCGAGAAGGGAACGCAGGCGCGAACGTACAGCCAGTACATCAGCGCCTCGCTTCACAAGCTCGCCAACAACGTGTTCGGTGCGTCGGAGGAGCTGGACACGGTGAGTACTGGTCAGCTCACCATGACGTTCTTCGAGGAACCACTCAAGGCCTACCTCGAGTCCAACAAGGCCACACTGCTGATCATGGGTCCTTGTACAGACGCGGCGTGGTTTTTACAGCGAAATGAGGCGGTGCGCAAAAACGTGAACGCCATCTACGTTGCCGGTGGCGCCTTCAACAAGGCGGGCGACATGCAGTACCTGAATGCGACCAACACCGTCGCCGAAGTCAACTTCTTCATGGACCCGGAAGCCGCTGCGTACATCACGAGTGGTTCTCACGGACGCCAAGTGATGCTGTTCCCCCTCGACTCCACGCGCGTGTGGAACACGACGGCGTATCAGTCCATTGTCAACGCACCGCTCAGTGGAGATCGCCGTACGGTCACTTCCTCGCTCGTCGTGGCAGAAGCCTTGAACGGCTACTACAGCAAGATCAATTTTCCATCGAGGCAGGTGGCCGCTTCTGTGATGGCCGCATCTTATCTTGTAGACGAGTACGTGCAGAACGGTGCCAAGGTCGCCGTGATCAACGTGGACGTGCGCAGCGGCGGCTCCATCCGCGTCAGCGGCCAGTCCTATCGCCCGGCGAGCGGTGACTTCAAGGTGACGGTCGTGCTCGAGGTCGACGAGAGGACATTCTTCGACCATCTTGTGCGTGTCAACGACCTGAGGTACTAGAGAGAAGACAGAGAAATACGCGGATGAGTGAGCGAGCTAGCAGCATCGAGGTTCGGAAAGACGCCAATGAGAGATGTGAAATGAACGCACAGCGCACATGCCGTGGGGCGAGCGTACTCGACGTCAGCGTGGCCCGATAGTGCTGCTTTTTGTCTTCTTTGCGTGTCGTCAACGTCTTGACCATCCCTGTACTGCTTCAATGTCCCTTGTCGTTTGATCGTCCCTCTCTGTGTGGTGTGCCGTGTAGGCATGAAGGCGGTGACGTCCCACTTAGGAATAGGGAACTACACCCACCATCTGCCTAAAGGTGGCCTGATTTCAGCTTGTTGCTTTACAGCGTGCTGCATTCGCTTTCGCTCGACGCTCCCACGAGAAGAGCACGCGCTTGCTTCTCTCGGCGGTTGACATTATTGTCTGTGAAGAACGTCTGGAAGCGTACTGCTTTTTTTTTTGTTTGTTTGTTTCTGCGTCTTCACCTCTGTCGTGAAGTCATGTTTATCGCCATCCTTTTGTTGTCGCACCTCCTTTTCTGTCGTTGGTTCAATCGCATTTGCAAAGAAACGACGTCCCCGTAGGACGGTGTACAGGGCGTATGAAGAGGGCATCAGTGTTGCGCGAATCGAAAACGCCACACACACACACATAACACACATATCGGTGTGGGTGTTCAGTCAAAGCTTGAAAGCTGGGACATGAGCAATGCGCGTGCGAGTGCACGGCACTGCGCACAATCGTCGTTCTCAGACAAACAAAATCTTTAGGTGAGAATACGTTGGAAAGCATATTCGCCGGCATTGTATTCACGGCTTATCGCTCATGGCCCACGGTCTCGCGCGTGCATACCTCGCTGCTTCATCCTTCTCCATTTTTCCAAACTCTTCAACTCGACTGCTTGTCCACTCTCAAATGCAAATGTGTGTAGTAACGCACTCTGTGCAGCAAAAGTCCATTCCTCCAGCCATTCGAGCGTGACGACACCTCTTCACCGAAAAGAGGAATATCAGCAGTCAGCGAAGGGTGTGAGAGGTGTAGCACAGCAACAGCTGCCCAGAGTGGCTCTCATCTTCTTAAATCTCTCTTTTTTTTTTCTTTCTCGTTTCTGAAACACAATAGATACATACATACATAAATAGATCCACTCTACCCTCCCATTCGTCTGTCGCTTCCCGTTTGCTCTTCATCGCAGGAACGCAATCAAAGCGCATCTGGTATCACCGCAGTGCGGCAAGCAAACGAAAAAAAAAAAACCACAAATCAGGCTCATCGTCTTGACCCCCCCCCCCCCTAGCATTCCAGGAATGACGTCTTTTCAGGAGGAGCCTATGCTGCGGGAAGTTGACGTAAATATTGTCTCTGTCCGTGGCGGATTCTCCCCATCCAGTTGTGAGTTACCTCTTCCGAAGGCGAGGTGGCGATCAAAGGAGGAGATTCAAAACGCCCGCATCGAAGCCCGCATGCGCGAGTCAACCCCGCTCTCTTTCGGTGACATTCACCGCCTCATCTCCGCGTTCCTTGAGATGGACTTCGACACGATGGACGCTTACGGCCGGCTGCTACGTCGTGGTGTCGCCTCGGACCTCTCCTCGCGTTTTCAGGCCACCCTTCAGTGTGCCGATGCCGATGCGCAAGCCATCATCGGACCGCTGAAAGACACGTGGTGCACGCTCGAGCCACCCGTCAAGAAAAGTAGCTGCATCATGGATGTTCTCCATGTCAAGCGCAACGTGCTGCGGCAAGGACTCGAGTATCCGTTTCAAGATCTTCTCGACTGGCTCTTGCTCGCGTCCCTTTTGGACGAACAAGTGACCCGAGAGGAGATAACGGTCTTTTCACGCGAACTCGGCCCGTGCAATCGCGCGAGCGTGGAAGCGACTTTATCCGCAGGTGACTTCTCAGGCGACATGATGTCGCCTGCCCCGCTGTACCTGGCTCTCAAGGCCGTCCGTCCCGTTCTAAACGACGCATCGTGTATCACCGGGCACTACTTCAGCACTGCCCTGGACAGACTCATCGAGGAGGATGAGAAAACAGTCGGCACGACGCTCTTCCAGAATTCGGACATTAACCACGCCATGCGTACGAAGCTGTGTGAGTGGTTGTACGAGACGTACGCTGGTGCGACAGTGCACCGCCCTCTTCGCGAAGAGACGTACTTCCTCGGCACAGCACTGCTTGACCGCTTTCTCGCCGTCCGGTCCATCACGCGTAGCTCCTTTCTTCTGTGCGGGTGTGCCGCTGTGCTCCTAGCGTCGAAGAGCGAGGAGATCTATAGTCCGAGTCTTCAACGCGTTGTCCACGACGCGCAGATGACCTTCACGGAAAGCAGTCTCGCGGAGATGGAAAGGCAGATCGCGATTGGGCTCAAGTTCTGCTTGAGCTTCCCCACCATTAGCAACATCGCCAACAGCCTAGTCGTTGAGCAAGATCCACCCGCGTCACCGATTCAACGCAGCGTGTTATCGTACCTTCTCGTCGCCCTCTCCATCTACACGTACCACGGTCAGTACAGCCAATCTCTCCTGGCGGCCGCTGCGTTTCATATTAGCCGCAAGGTGTGCGGGGTCCCCTCGAACTGCCCAAGCGCACAGGTGCAGTCGGTAGTGCCGGTCGTGTGGAGCTCCGTCAACAGCCTGAGCGAGACGGGCTCCCGTATTTACATGATGTTCAGTCAACGACGCTTTCACGAGGCGAGTCTTTTGGTGAAAAACTACACCATTGTGTGCTCTTCACACATGGGTGTGGCTCTGTGACACGTGAGGGAACGACAGGGCGAATGAGAAATGTCGCGATGCTCCGCTCCACTCCTCGAATGTGTTTCCTCTTTTTCGCCTGCTCGCTGTTGCGCGAGGCCTTCCTAGATTTTTCTTTTTGAAGGCCGCACGGGAAAACATAAATACATATACAACATATATGCATATACATACAAGACTTTCGCTCGCTCTTCTTTTCCTTGTTTGCTGTGTTCCCCCCTCCCTTCATTTCCCTACTTGATTCGGTTGCATAGATGCAGTCGCGCCTCTCCTCTTACGTATCGCGCAGGTGAAGGAGCCTTTCTTTGAACAAGAGAAAAAGGCACAAGCATGATGTGGGTGTGCGAATTCAAGACAGAAAAGGAAGCGACTTGCCGAGCTGGTGCCTTCCATCTGTGGTGCGTGTATCAACATGATGAGAACTGCGGAACCGAACTCGCTTGATCGTAGTGCGCAACATATTCCAAGTCGATTGTCGCGACGAAAGACAGTATAAATAAATGACAGCACACACCCACACACGAACGTACGCGTACACGGTGCGGATAGTGGCACCACCTCTTCGGACTCTGGAGCTGCGTGTCCCATCGGTGTTGTCACGGATCCTGGTCGTACTACCTCGCTGGCCTGTGCCTTCCTTCTCCCTCATGACATACCATTCCTGTCTCACGTTACCTCTCTCTCTCTCTCTCAGCTGGTTTCACTACAGCCAATTCAACTTCTTCCTCTCTGATCGCCATTGATATCGTTTTTTTTTTTTTTTCATTTGTGTCCCTTTGATTCTCGTGCCTTGAAAGCGAAACGCGTCAGTGAGCACGTTTTTCTTCAAATCGACTTTGGAAAGCAACGCAACACGAAAACTAAACAACTCAAAATGCCTGCACAGGTGATCGATGGAAAGGCGATTGCAGAGGCCATCCGTCAAGAGATGAAGGTCGAGGTGGACGCGCTCAAGGAAAAGACGGGCGGGAAGGTACCCGGCCTCGCCGCCGTGATTGTGGGTGGGCGCAAGGACTCACAAACGTACGTGCGCCTCAAGCACAAGGCAGCCGCGGAATGTGGGTTTGCGAGCTTCAACGTGGAGTTGCCGGAAAACGTCAGCCAAGAAGAGCTCGCAGCGGCCGTGCGGAAACTGAATGAAAATCCGGACTGCCACGGTATCATTATCCAGCTCCCGCTCCCGCCACACATTGATGAGCAGAAAGCACTCGGTGAGGTGGCCGTCGAGAAGGATGCGGATGCCCTGCTCCCCATCAACGTCGGCCTGCTGCACTCCAAGGGCTGCGAGCCGCCCTTTTTGCCGTGTACGCCTGCTGGTGTGATTGAGCTGCTGCGTCGCAGTGGCGTCACGATCGCCGGCAAGCGCGCTGTTGTCCTTGGTCGCAGCAATATCGTCGGTGCCCCGGTCGCCGCGCTTCTGATGAAGCACAACGCCACTGTGACTGTGGTGCACTCGGCCACATCGCCAGCGGATATTGAGGCGTACGTCTCTGAGGCGGACATCGTGGTGTCCGCCATGGGCAAGCCAAACTTTGTGCGTGGTGAGTGGATTAAGCCTGGTGCGGCAGTGATTGACGTGGGTACCACCCCGGTGGATGACGCCAGCAAGAAAGCCGGCTATCGCCTGGCGGGTGATGTCTGCTACACAGCTGCAGCGGAGCGCGCAGGGTGGATTTCGCCTGTCCCTGGTGGTGTCGGCCCAATGACAATCGCCATGCTCCTCAAGAATACACTGGAGGGCTTCAAGCGCACGGTCGGCAGTTGAAGAAAAGGGGGGGATGAGCAAACACCCCTGCGCGTTACACTCACTTCTCTTTCAGGTCTCGTCTCTTTCATTGTCTCGCCTGTTGTCTTGTCCGCATTTCCGCAGACAGAGAAAGCAACAAACAAATAAACAAGAAAAAAAAAAGATGGGAGTTGATTGTCGGTAACAACGCTCAATGCAGAAATTCGTCTCCGATACCTAAAGCCAGACAATGGGCAGTACGTCTGTGTGTGTGTGTGTGTGTGTCATACGCACACAGTGCTCCGCCCTTTGAAGAAAAAAAGAAAAGAAAAAAAAGATAATTCGTATATGATCACGTGAGTACGGTATTCGTTAGTACGCGCACTAGTCGCACGTCCTAGCGATCGTCACGCCACTTGTCAACAGCACCAGCACAGTGCGAACTGTTTGTGTGTTATTGCCCCCAACGGCTTTACGGCGCCCTCTGATGCACCTGGTGTGCGCTTTCTGACATCACCATGCGCTGCCCACGCGGCCAGCCTCCAACCCCAAGCACTGCCTCCTACGTTCGTACACTCCGGATTAATCCGTCGTTTTCTTCTTTTGTACTGTTCGATCACTGGCTATCCGCCTCACACATGCACAGCGGGTACAGAGAGATTCCACAAGCCGTAGACAACAAAACCATCCCCGACTCCGTGATTCTTTCTCGATTTATTTGTTCTTTTTGTGCGCACTGACGTTCTCCGCTGCCTCCTCTTTTTCATCTCTGATCGAGTGGCGTGTGGTGTCTCTCCTCTGCGTCAGCGTTTGCGACCCTTGCCGGTAACTTCCCTCCCCCCCACACACACACACTAAGGGCTGCGCTAACATTACGGAATGGCGGAAAACTCAAAAACAGCTCAGATGGCTGCCGCTGCGGCTGTCGCGGGGGACGGCAAAAACAAGCACATGCGCGCCAAACCGATTTCCTTCCAGAAGATGTCCGCTCTGCAGGAGGAGATCTCCAAGATTGACATGTACCTGTCTTTTCTCAAATCCACAGGCACATCTGCGAGCATGGACGGCCTCCAGGATGAGCTAGTGGATGACACGCAAGCGGATTTTAACGACACGGCTGTAAGTCACATGATGACCGCGGAGCTGTGCCAGCTGTGTGCTTCTGGAAGCGCCGCCGGTGTGCGCATGCTCCTTCACAGTGGCGCTGACCCGAATACCAGGGATTACGATGACCGCACCCTCCTGCACATTGCCTGTGTGAACGGGCGCACATCTGTGGTCGTGGTCCTGCTGGAGTTCGGAGCCGACTGCGGCTTCATCGACCGGGACGGCAAAACGCCGCAGGACGTGGCCGCACAGAATGGCTACACGGAAATTGTGCAGTTGCTTAGCGGCTACCGTGAGAGGCACGATGATGTTCCTCCAGGCTCCTTTGCGGGCGAGGGGAACTCTGTCGGCGCGGTGTCACCGAACTCCGCGCCCCCGCACGACCTCTCCTCCGTGCCGCAGCCCATGGTGGGCTCGCTCATTGTCATCATGGTGGGGCTTCCCGGTCGCGGAAAGACCTACGTGGCGCAGCAGATTCGCCGCTACTTCCAATGGAATGGCCTGCCTTGTGAGATCTTTTCCCACCAAGTCGCCCGCCGTCGAGTGGAGCGTGAGATCGAAGGAGAGACGGGGGCGCGTTCTGCGGACGCTACCGTCGCCACAGCAGATTTGGAGGTCCGCATTAGCGCTGCGCTGGCACAGGAGCTCACGCAGTTTGTGTCGAAAACAGGGGGTGTGGCTGTTCTCGACGGCACACAGTCCACCCGCGCGCGACGGCAGTCATTGCTGCACGCCATCAAAAAAACGCAGTGCATTCGCCTGAACCGTGTGGTTTTTGTGGAAGTCGTCAATACCGACGCCGAAAGTGTTAGGCAGAACATCCTGCGCGCGAAAGAGATGTTTCCGAACCCACCAGATGACTTTGTTGATCAGTACTACAAAGTCCTCAAGCAGCATGAGAGTGTGTACGCGACGCTGAATCCGACCACGGATCAGAGTCTCTCCTATATTCGACTTGAAAACAACACAACCTACTCGCTTAACATGATCTCTGGTTGGATGCCGTCCCGACTGGCGTACATGCTGCACAATTTGAGCCACGCGCCGATGAACGTCTACCTGTCGCGACCTGGTGAGTATGTGGATATGGTGGAGGGCCGCATTGGGGGTAACTCACGCCTCACCGAACGCGGGAAGGCCTACAGCCTCGCCCTGTACCGTTTTTTTCAGCGAGAGATCTCGCCAGAGACGTGCTTGACGGTCATGTCCAGCTGCGCGAAACGCTCCACGCAAACGGTGCACTATTTTCGACAAGTGGCCGCACAACAGCTGAGCGCGGCTATGCATCACACGCCGGTGTCCGACGCCGCCGCACATGACGATCTCCGCTGCCGTGTGTCTTACTTCCCCACGTTGGACGACATCAATCACGGCGACTGCGAGGGTCAGCTGCTCTCGGATGTCCGGAAAACCATGCCGAGTACCCTGCAGGCAATGAAGGCGGACCCGTACTACACAGCATGGCCGAATGGGGAGTGCATCCATCAGGTTTTCAACGCCCGCCTGGAGCCTCATATTCACGACATCCAAGCCAGCACGTGTCCCATTCTGGTTGTGTCGCACCTGCATTTGCTGCAGGGCCTCTACTCGTTTTTTGTGACGGAGGAGAGCAAGATTGTCGCACCGCAAAACGCGTACCAAATAGCGATGCCGTTTGAAAGCGTTATTCGCGTCAAGATGGTCGGCGTGGATCGTGTCGCCGAAATCGTCGACCTCTCAGCCGAGGTCAACAAGATCATGTCTGAAACGACTGGCCGCATTGTGAAGGGATCGCAAAACAAAGACACTGATCAGGAGCTTCTCCGATTGTTTCGCCGACCGACGTATTCCGACTACGGCACACCTGAGCGCCCCATCACGGAAACAGACACGTGAGGGAAGTAAAGCGGGAAGATGTTGAAGAAGAACGTCGCTGGCGTCACGTGCTCCGGTCCCTCCTCTGGGATGCATCATTCTTCGCATCCCCCTCTTATTGTTGTTGCTATACTCGTTCACGAACTGAGAATTTGCCTTGTGTCCTTTGCGATTCTCTCCTGTTCCACCACATTGTCTTGTGTATATTTGTGGCTCCGTGCTGTTGTTGTTGTTCTCGTTGTGACATTGCTCAGCATTGACACTCAAAAGGGAAAAAAAATATCCGTCTTAGTTCATCCTCATTAAAGGAGCAGGTACTTGAGCTTCGTTTTGGATGTGTGTGATGGCATCGCACGCAGATGTTTGGCGGAGGCGCATCGGCATTTTCAGCCGATCAAAAGAAACTGTGATGCACCTGGCATCACACGCACACGAGAGACAACTCGTATATTTTATGCTTTGATAGATATGTGTATGCGGCTATATTTTTATTTTTCATCGCACTTTTCGACACACTGCAAAGTGTACTCCACATCTTACCGCTTCCTTTCGCTCTCCTCTGTGAGAAAGGTTTTGAGGTTCTTTCTTTTCTTGTAAGGGTCACCCCACACATTTGCATCTTCAAAGAAAAAAGGAGCGTCGCCCAGACTGTTGGTGTTTTCTCCACATATCGCTCTCACTCTCAGTTGTTTCCGCGCAGCAAACTTCTCTCTTTGCCTCTTAGCTCCCGTCTGAGCGCTTCACACGCACCGACCCACGTGCGCACAGAAAAACACAGAAACCACAGAAATGCCCGAGGAGCGCAACCTGCTGCCCAAGGATGTGAAGCCGCGGCACTATCATCTCCACGTCGAGTTCGACGACGCGCTTGAGTCGTTTGAAGGGCGGCTCACGGTGGATGTGTCGATTGCCGGCGCAGTCTCCATCATGACTGTCAACGCGGCTGACATGGTTATTCACCGCGTGGTCGTAAAGAGCGCGACGGGTCACGAGATCAGTGTGGCTCCCGACGCGCTGCAGTGGGATGCCCACCAGCAGCGGGTCTCCGTCCCACTCGACGGCGCTCCCCTCATAGGCGACGCCACAGTCACGTTCGACTACACGGGCAAGGTCACCACCGACATGCTCGCCTGCTACCGCAGTAGCTACACGTACGAGGGGAAGAAGAGAACGGTTATTGCCACGCAGCTCTGTCCGATCGAGGGACGTCGCGTGCTACCGTGCTGGGATGAGCCGGGTGTGAAGGCGACATTTGCACTGGAGCTTGTTGTGCCACGCGAGCTGACCGCGCTAAGCAACATGCCTCCGTCGTCCTGTGAAGATGTTGATGACACGAACAAGACGTTGTGGGTGTTCCCGGCTACCCCTCTCATCTCCATCTACCTCGTTGCGTTCGTTGTCGGTGAGTTTGACTCCATCGAGTCTCGTGTGCCCAAGTCGACGGGCCAAGGTAGCGACACGAGCGTGCGCGTTTACACGCCGCTCGGCGCCGCCCCGCACGGTCAGTTCGCTCTGGACGTGGCTTGCCGCGTCATGCCGCTGTACGAACGCCTTTTCGGCATTGACTACGTCCTGCCGAAACTCGACCTCGTGGCCCTGCCGGAGTTCCTCTTCGGTGCCATGGAGAACTGGGGCGTGGTGACCTTCCGGGATCAGGCGCTACTGTGCGGCGACAAGGCGAGTGCCGACAGTCTGAAGCAGGTGGGATACACGGTGGCGCATGAGATTGCCCATCAGTGGTTCGGCAACTTGGTGACCATGGAGTGGTGGAAAGAATTGTGGCTGAACGAGTCGTTCGCGACCTACATCGCCTCGATCGCCATCAAAGAATTGTTCCCGGAGTGGCACGCAGAGGTTCAGTTCGTGTTCGATGAAAGCGCGCCTGCCTTTGAGCTCGACGCGCTTCGCAACTCCCACCCCATCGAAGTGGAACTGCGCGATGCACGCGAGGTGGATGGGATTTTTGACAACATTAGCTACTCCAAGGGCGGCTGTGTGCTCCGCATGACTGTGGAGTACATCGGTGTGGAGACTTTTGAAAAAGGTGTGCGGGCGTACCTGGATGCCCACCGCTTCGGCAACGCCAGCACAGAGGATCTCTGGAAGGCGCTGGGTGAGGCTCACGGGGCGGACTTGGCGTCCATCCTGAGCCACTGGACACACGAACAGGGATACCCCTTGGTCGATGTCAAGTGTGTGGATGCCGCAACCGGGAAGAAGCTTGTGATGGAGCAGCATCGTTTTCTCATGAGTCGCGACGTCACAGCAGCCGAGGACGCGGTGATATGGCAAATTCCACTGCTCATCACCACAGCTGCGGACGGCAGCGCGCCGGTGACGCAGCGTACGCTGGTGCGAGAGCGCGTGTCAGACGCACCGCTGCCGTCCCATGCGATCGACTGGGTCAAGGTCAACACGAACCAAGCCGCTTTTTGCCGAGTGCGGTACACGCCGGATATGTTACGTCAGCTCTGTCACGCAGTGGAGGCCAAGGCCATCGGCTGCATCGACCGTTTCTCACTGCTGAATGACTACAGCAGCTTCGCACGGGGTGGGCACTGTGCGACGGAAGAGGCGCTGGAGCTGCTTGTGCACTACAAGGGAGAGGACGACTACACGGTGTGGTGCGCGGTGACGCTTTTCGAGCGGTGCCTCCGCATTGTGGTGACGACGCAGGGTGCAGACGCATTGCAAGACTTCGATGTCTTTTGTCAGAACCTCTACGGGCAGGCGATGCGCACGCTGGGCTACGCCCACCGCCCCTCGGATGACTTCCGCACTCAGCAGCTTCGCTCTCTTCTCTTTGGGCGCATGCTCGCCTGCCGCGATCCGCAGAGTCTTCAGGCTGCAGACGACAAGTACGCCGCTCGCGCGACTCAGCCGGTCCCAAAGGATATGATCGGTTTTATCTTCGGTGTGCAGGTCGCGAAATCAGACGTGATCTGCGCTGAGGTGATGGAACAAGTCGCCGGCACCACGGACAGCGAGACGCGCACGCAGCTGCTCAGCGCGCTGACGTGGGCAGCAGGGGAGACGGCTGTGCAGCAGCTCTTTGACTTTGCCCTTACCAAGGCCGTCAAGGCGCAAGACACGTCGACCTTGTTGGCTAGGCTCGCACGGCGGCCTGCCACCAGCGCTGCCTTTGCACACGAACTGGTTCTTCGCTGGGACACGCTCACCAAGAAGATCCCGAATATAGCTCAGGGGCGTGTGTTGAAGGAGCTCTCAAACTGCTCGGACGCAGCTCTTGTGCCGATGTTGAAGACTTTTTTCAACGGCCTCCCCGCAAAGGACCAAGCGAGTCTCGGTCGTAGCTTCCAACAAGGGCTGGAAGGTCTCACGGGCTACGCAGCGTGGGCTGCATGTGACGCGCAAAATATCCTCCGCTTCATTCGCAAGTAGCGCCATAGCGTGAGTGCTACCGATGTACTTGGTGCGCCGGAAAGGGCGAAGAGATGGGCGTACCATGAGAACAGAAGTCTACGTGGTGTCATCGCGTCATTTGGCGTTCTCCTTCTATTGTGCGGTCCTCTTTCCCCGAGCACACAGGCTCTCTATTGTTGCCATTTTTTTTTTTTTCATTACCCACCATTTTTCTTTCTGCACGTCTTGTCTCTCCATTTGATGACAGTGTCCTTCTTCGTGCGTGTGTGTTTTCTCGTTTCGTCTGTTGTTGTTGGTTTTTTTCTTCGTCACGAAACTGCACCACTGAGAAACATGAAGTGAACAGCGCGTGAAGACTTTGTCAAACGCTGCTTCGTGTGTGTGTGTGTGTGTGTGCACGTGATTCGTGAAAACGCGGACGATACACCACATACTCACACACGTGCCCTCACTTATTTCCGTACTGCGGGGTGCCGTGTTTTAGCTCCAGGCAGCTGTGGCCAGCCCCACTTGTCTCCGTCTCCACACGCACCTACACGTCACTTTTTTCTGTCTCCCCTCCTCTCTCCCTCGCACTCTTTGGATTTCTATGGTATGCCCTTCATCGCATCTGCTTCTCCCATAAAGAAAGGAACGGAGTAAGAAGCATGTCTCTCAAGGCGAAGATTGATGTGTACCCGTTGACAAGCTACGTCCAAACGGAGGCGACTCAAGGCGATAGACATGGAACGGGCAACAACGCTGGCAATAATAACAGCAGTACAACGAGCAACAACACGAACAAATCCTCCACCGTCCGCATCAAGACACCGCTGGAAAAGCTGATGACACTGAAGGCACGCTTCCACGACGACCGCGTTGCGATTCGATCGGTTGAGGGTGTTCTCGTGGTGCATATGCACCGTCATCCCCATGTCTTGCTGCTGAAGACCGTCCATCACAAAAGCCACCGAGATGCAGCAGGCTCGCGCCAGGTCGCACCGAGCGGTGTCACAGCGGCCTCGAACGACGCCGTGACCTTCCGTCTGCCAGGAGGCCGGTGCCGTCGCGGCGAGTCCGAAGAGACATGCTTGTTACGCAAGCTCGGCCGCCACTTCCTCAACGAGGAAAAACTACCCAAGGCGGCCTTGGACAGCAGCGTCATGGGGGGTGAGGCGTCAGTCGATATTGGACGTGCCGCTGCCACGTCGAACGCGGTGTCGTACTTCCGCGTCGGCGATGTGCTGTCTCGTTGGTATCGGCCCCACTTCACGCCTCTCATGTACCCGTACATGCCTCCGCACATGCCGCCCGATAGCGAAAAGGAGGTCCGCACCATGTTTCTTGTGCACATGGAACCCTCTGTGGAGCTCACCATGCAGCCAGGGGTAGAGCTCGTGGCAGTGCCGTTGTTCGACCTCTACGACAACGCCACCAAATATGGCCCCATCATCGCATCTATCCCAGCGCTGCTTTCACGGGTACAGATCAATAGCTGCAACATCGATCACTAAGGTGCCGTTGGTGTGCGGGGCACGCGGCACTACGTTCGATCTTTTGTTTTGGTGTTGACCGGTTCATTGCCACGATGGCCCGCGTGAGGCGAGTGGCCAGTCAAAGAGGGCGTGTAAACATGAAACGACAACTGTTCCCCGGCGTGCCCGGACACCCGCTGCATTGTTCCCTCGATGCCATCTGCTTTCTCCTGGTCTTCACGCATCGGCTGTGCCCACGCGCCCGAGTTCAATCGTCACGACAGAGAGACCCGTGCATAGGCACAGTGTGTAAAGCTATTCGGAGTGGTGGTAGACGAAGAAATGTTTCCTCAGCTGTTCGCACTGACGCACTCTCTACGACTCACGCGTTGTTCACTATCACCTCGTCGTCAATCTCCCCGTCGTTGATCTCCTCTTTTACGAAATATGTGTTTCTCATTAACATATGCTTTTTTTGTTGTGTGTGTGTGTTGTTGTTACTGTTGTTGTCATTACTGTTCAAAGTTCACCATCACAATCACAAGTCTCCCTACATATTTATATCTCAAGTCAATACATTCTCAACACGCACCTTGACGTCAGCTCATCATGGGTCAAGCAGCCTCTTACTCGGATAAACTCCACGAGTGCCTGTGCAACAATGACCGCACTCAACTGCACATTTTGATGAAGGCGCCCGAATTCAACAACGCCAACATCACCAGCGACATGCTGGTCGATCTTGTGGAGCGTCAGTGGAACAACGACGTCATTTCCGCCTTTGTGAAGATTTCTTCAGACGATCAGCTGGCCACACTGATCGCCACCACGGTGCTGCACAGCAACGTCTTCCCCATTGAGCAAGCATTTGCCCAGATGCAGAACAAAGAAAAGACGATCGCAAAGCACCACCTCAAGGATTTGTTTCTCTTCGCATGCGACCACGCCGACCTGCCCGCTGTCAAGGCGCTGATTGCCAACAAGTGCTTCGATCCATCGAACCCGCGGTGCATCACGGCTGCCTTTCGGCGAGAGGCTGACAAGAGCGGGCCCAACACTGAGTTGCTCAAGACCGTGCTTGCCGCGCTCCCTGGCCACAAGGAAGAAGTGAAGTACATTCTCGACGAGATCGTCTCCCACGCCAAGAGCGACCAGACGAAGAAGCTAATGAAGGAGATGCTCCAGAAGTACCTTGGCGCGTAAAGCGTGGGGTCACGACGCACGAATCGCGCAGAGTGTGGTATGGTGAGGGACGACAGAACAGAACTTGGTGTTCATCACGTGATAGGAAGATGTCGAGAAACAGATCATGCCGCTGATTCTTCCTACTCTACTACAGTCGCAGTTGGCTTCTCGCACCTGCAGACAGTGACTGAGGCTGCGTCGCTGTCACGGCTCACGTTTCCGCTCCGTCTCTCATTGTCCATTTTGCAACTTCGACGAGTCAAAAAAAAAAAAAATATTGCTTTGCGTGTATGAACGGTCATCAGAGCCAGTGCCCGTGATTTGTTTTCCCTCTCCTTCCAATGTCAAGGAGGGTACATCAAAAGCCTTTGCTTCCGCGGTTCAGAAAGCACATGACCGTAAATGACTGCACGTGTGTACCCGCACAGTTCAATATCTTTTTCCAGCTGTAGTGCGACGCTTCCTCTTTCTTCTGTTAATCAATTGCAGCTCGATAATGCAAATGAGTAATGCGCAACGCACGCATCTGGGCGTCCGCTGAACATATTCGGACAAGAAGTGAGCCCTCTGTGTGATATGCGACTGATCTTGACGCGTGGCTTGCCGAGGTCTGCAGGTTTTGTAACGGTGGATTCACTGCCGCCCCCCCCCCCTCCTTCCTCGTTTTTTTTTTCTCTCCTTCTGTGCTATATCTTTCTGCAACAAACATTAATGCCCACACACACACACACCTTTTTCCACGCTCCATGTCGCTGATTGCACTCAACTTGTTGTTGTTGTTGTTTTTGGTATTGGTCTCTAGCATAGGTGTGTCGTGTAACAGAAGCTCGCACACGCCAGGCGCACGAGGAAAAACGGGTAGATCCGAGGATCGTTGAGTGCTTCCACGCAGACAGTGGGATATGCGGCGCCTAGCGCAGCGTCATTTGGTATGTCGAGAGTTGAGCGCAGCGCTGCTGACGAGCTGGTCTGCGGTAACCACTGCAACCACGGCCTCGAGCAGCTCGTATGCGTTGCCGCGCCGAAAACAGATTCGCAGTGGTCTCCATTTCGACTGGAAAAAGGAGGTAAAACGCTCCGGCAGTGTTCTGAACGACATCACGCCGGCGATGGAGGATGCTGAGCGCACCGAGGAGCACCGCCGAAAGGTGGCTGGGTGGACGCCAGTGGTAAAGGTCCTGGGTGACCAGCGTCTGCGCATCGCTATTGTGGGCCGCATGAACTCGGGAAAGTCTTCGCTGTTCAATCTGTTGTGCAACGACCCCACAATGCCAAACAAGAAGAACATCGTGAAAGACTTCGAAGGCATCACGCGTGACTCTGTGGAAGGCCACGGTGAGCTGAATGGCATGCACTTCACGGCCATAGATACGCCTGGGCTTGTGAAGGGTAGGATTGTGGAGGAGGCCTTCCGCTCCGTGGAGACGGCAGATGCGGCCATCTTCGTGACCGCGGTGGATGAGGACCTTTCCCCAGAGGAGTATCGCCTGGCTCAGTATCTGGCGCTGAAAAAACTGCCGACGTTTTTGGTTGTGAACAAGATGGACCTTGTGCCTGAAGAGGACGAGTCCATTGTGTTGGAGGCGTACGGTCAGATGGGTCTCGGCAACGCGCTGCCCGTCTCTGTGCGGAAGCGTGAGGGTGTAGAGGCTTTGGCGAGTGCAGTCGAGCCACTGTATCACATCCAGTACATGCGCAAGGTCGAAAATGACTGGGACCTTGAGGACCTCGCGATGGACGGCGACGAGTCCGCCATGGAGGACATTCGTGACCGCAACAACATGGACCGCTTTATTCGTGTGGCAGTTGTGGGACGCACAAATAGCGGAAAGACCAGTCTTATCAATCGCCTCGTTGGATTTGAGCGAGGCCGCGCGGCCAATGAGGCCAATACAACCCGCGACCCTGTTGAGATCCCGTGTGTGTACAAGGGTCGCAAGCTGAAAATCATCGACACTGCTGGGCTGGCCCGTCAACGTTACCGCCGCGATCGCGAGTTTATTGGCCGCATTCACGAGCTCTCCCTGAATGAGATTCGATACGCACACGTCGTGATTGTCGTCTTTGACGCCACCGAAGGCCATCCGAACAAGTACGACATGTCCATCCTTCACAAGGTTGCCTCGGAAGGTCGGCCGTTCATTCTGTGCGCGAACAAGTGGGATGCCGTGCTGGACCAAAGTGCGACCGCGGAGGCCATCGACTTCAAGATCAAACGGCAAGTTCAAGAGGTGAAGTACAGCAACGCGGTGGTGGTGTCTGCGCAGAATGGCATGAACCTAACCCTACTGCTCGATCAGGTGTTGCTTTTGTACGACACATGGAACAAGCGCATTCGCCGCGCCGACCTCACAAAGTTCTGGCGCAAGCTGGAGAAGTCGGTGATCATCCCGCACCACGTCGCGCGTGTGGGACGCATCACACAGGTGAACACGAGGCCACCCGCTTTTCTGCTGCAGCTGCAAACGAAGGACGACGCGAACCTGCTGCCGAAGGCTCAGCAGGAAATGATGAAAAACGCCATTGTGGAGGAGTTTGGCTTCCGCGGCGTGCCCATCCGGCTCATTCAAGAAGTGAAAGACTCCAACCCTGACTACATCTAGTCCCGAGTGTGCACCGTGTCAACGTCGTTGGTAGCGTGGTGGTGGTGGTTGTTCTTCTTATTCACATATTCGACGGCACGAAGTCTCGCACGCCCACACACACACACACACACATACGCGCATGCGGCCCCGACCATCTCAGTCCCCGTATTTTGTGCACCAGAGCAAACGCATCAGGGGGCATGAGCGCAGGAGGCACATGTGGCGACGTGCTTGCCTGTGTAAATGTGGCTGTGTGTGCTTGGCACAAATGCGTAACAAGAAAAGAAACATCTCGTGTCAATAGCTCGTGTGATGCGCGCTAAACCAAATCAAACCACTCGAACTGGTCAGTACCCCGAGAGGGAAGTGACTGAAGAGAGACAGGTAAGCTAACGCCGAAAAAAAAAAAGCTTACAAATATTGATGATCTGTCAGTCGTCTTTGATCTACACGCAGAGGAACGCAGCATCAATTCGCCCATACTTTTCTCGCTGAGGCGCTCTTCAACACTCTTTTCACTATCAAATCGAAAAGACAGCAGGTTCAGTGTCGTATCGAGCGCGGCATGCCTTCATCTGTGTGTTTCAACGTGGATGTTTTCAGCGCCACCCGACGCAGACTCCATGTGCGTGTGTGTCTGCTACTAACTTCCTTACCCGTTCACGCTCATTTCCCACCACAGTCATCAGGATTTTCCTTACCTCTCTTCCCGCTCAACCTGAACAAAATCCTGTTGGTACGTCTTCTTCATCATCTTATCTTTTTGAAAAAGCACCCGCCTGCTAACGCCTCAATCGTTTTTTACGAGAAGAAACCTAAAAAAGCACAGCCACACACGCCAGCTGTCATGTCTGTCGTGGCCACAAGTAAGTCCGGTGGTTCAGTGACACTGAACATCGGCGACGACACCGGCTACGGATTCAAGCCGGGCCACATTGTGCACTTCACCAAGAGCCTTCGCAACGGGAAGGTGGCACTCGTTCGCGGTACCTCGGAAGGCTTGCTGTGGTTTTCCATTCAGCCCTCTGCCGATGTGGCCGCCACCAAGGAGGCACTAGACGCGCCTGTCGACACCGTCAGCTGCCGCGCCAAGGAGGAACTCATTCGCCAGTACGGTTGGGTGGTGGATGACAAGTTCAACGTATACGCGACCGCTGCGGGAAGTGAATAGTGTGACACTGTGCAGCAATGTCGTGGAAGCCCCCCCCCACGCGCACACACCCACACACACACACAGACAGATACCGGCACGCATTTCCTCGTTTCTCGACGCCCGCGCGCACATCTTTGTGCACGCCATATGGACAGCAGCTCAGCGCGGTATCTTCTGGCGCTGTGTTTGTGTGGGCTGTCCTTTTTCAGACCCCTCCCACCTTGTCGCGCTCTCCTTTCGATTTCTTCTACTCTGGATCGGTTTTGACCCGCGTCGGCTCCAATCGTCACGCCAACCCCCTACAAAGCTAAGCAGCAAACTAGGAAAAAAAAAAAGAGGCACGTGCGCGTCTCACGTCTATGCTGTGTTGATCAGAGCGTGGGCATACGTCACTTTTTATGCACACAAACCCATCAGTGTTGTTGCTGACTCTTCAGCGATGTTTATCCCGTAGGAGCATCAGCTACGCAGGGCATACGATTTCATTGCGATATTGTCTTCACTCTCATTTTCTCTTATTCGCGTGTATCATCTCCGCCTCTCTCTCTCACACACACACACTCGGTGTGCTACCGAGGGTGCCTTGAAAACACACAATACAAAACCCAAAATCCATCAGAGTACAACTGCGTTCATCGGCACCAAACATAGGCACATAGAGAAAGACTGAGGACAGCGTGCGGCAAAGGAAAAGAGTGCACAATGGGAAAGCGGACCAGAGAAGGGAACGACTCTGGTGAGCTGACGGCACCGAACCAGGAGACGCTGTTGGAGGAGCCAGCGGCTAGTCGTGGAAGCAGTTCAAGCAGTGATCATAGCACAGCAGAGGACGCTACATTTGGCTTCTACGTGTGGAAGGACGTGGGCGTTCTACTCTTCCACCGGCTGCTCCACGAAATTCAAAGTTCATGTGCCAAAATGGCCGAGCAGCTCGGCTGTGGAGAGGCTGTTCAAGTGGAGGCGACGATTTCGCAGTTGATGCAAACCATGGATCTCATCTGGTACGTCGCGCGAACTCATCTGAGCGAAAAGGAGAAGACCAAGACACAACCTGTGATGAAAGGGTTCTTCGACGCCTTCGAGGAGAGTCTGCTGCGGTGCGCACGCACCAACCGCGAGGACGTGCCGACCTTTTGCCGTGCTCTTCAGCGCTTCTTGGAAGAGCAAGGTTTTCCTGAGGAGGAAGACACGGGTCCGATCACGCGTTACCTTGTGGAGTACCGCCAGCGGACGGAATTACTGTGCTACTCATACGCGGAGCGGCCCAATGGGGTCCTTCCGTTGCTTCCACGCTACGATGGCGACAAGCGCACGGAAGACGAGCACACATCGGCTCGCGCCGGCCACGTAGTCGAGATGCCATTCCCGCATCCGCACCCTGAGATTAACACAACGTTTCAGCTGACAGAGCCAAAGAAGCGCAAGGCGGTACTTGACGAGTATCGAATCTTCTCTCACCCCAAGAAGGCGGCCACGTATGGAACCGAGGATTTCCTTGTGGATGAGGAGCTGGCGCATCGCGCACTGGTTGTGTTGACGCACCACTTGGACAGCCATGGATCGCTGCAGGGTCTCTCGCCGTACGCGCGATTCCTACTCTGGGGTCTTCTGGAGAAGGACGACAGTGCGTTCGAGTCCCTCTGCATTCGCGCGACCGTGAGTGACGCGACAAAGGCAGATCTCGAGGCTCTCAAAGTGAAACTCGCCTGGCGGCTCAAGGCGTTTCACGATGTGCGTGTGACGGCCCGTGAAGCGGCCCAACAAATTGGCTGGTACGCCGTGAGTGCGCAGTGGCGTGACCAAGCCCTCCAGAAGCTTGAGGACTTGGAAGAAAATGACTGGTACATGGTGTCGGATGTGGTCCGCTCAGGTATCCCCGCCGCGTTTCCCAACTGCGCGCTCAATGACCCTGTTCGTACCCTCACCATGGGCGTCATTCGCAAGCTAGACAAGATCCACGCAGAGGCGAACGGTGTGCCCTCTGTTGAGGCCGTGGCGGAGCACGTACTCCTGCCACTGCTGTGCGGCGATTCGCCAGAGTTGAAGGACTACTGCCTGGCGGCGGGCTCTGTCGACACCAAAAACGCACACTGGGGTCGATTCGTGAAACGCTTAAAGATGGCCTTGGAGGGGCGGTTTGCGGAAAAGTACATGGCGAGCGTGAGAGCCAATCAAACCGCCGCGGCGTCTGTGTGTAAGACGTTCGTGACACCAACCATGGTGTTCCCACTGCAGTGCATGGCAGAGCTGCTAGAAATGTGTGGCTCGGCGCGCCACGCGTCCAATGGCATCGAAGCCTTCACGAAGAGCTTTCTCTCTGGCAACTGGGACAGTGAGGAAGGTGTGCTGGCGTACCTGCTGAAGCGCGAGCCCACCAACACCTCGCTTGCCGTTCTTGTCGGTGTCTGTCGGCTGTACAAGGACCTCGTCACGGGAATTCAGCTCATGCTGCTGGACGCTGCGCTGCCAACTGTCTTGACAACACGCATCCTTGCAGGCGGTAGTGCACTGATCGATCTCAGCGTGGACGCCTATGCGTACTGGAAATGCCTCACGAGCGCACTGGAGGAAACGGACCGCTTCGATGATCTTCTTTGTCTGACGGTCGCCACAGACCCGCCTGACGAAGGATTCCCCTACACAGAGGCCAGCCTTGCGCGCGCCCCCCGCGTTTGGCCGCAAGATCTCGCAGAGCTCATAGATGAAGAAAAGCAACTCGACCCTGTCATCAACCGCTGACTCCGACCCCTTTCACTTCTTGCTCACAGAAACAAAAAAAAAAACGCGTATTCATTTTCTTCCTTTGGCAGGTGGTCGAAGACGCGCGGCGTGAACGCTACGATGATGCTATCGTTGACTCGATTGTCTACAACTGAAAAAAAAAGTGTCAAAAATGAGAACGGATAAGAACAAAGTGCTGCTGGGTTCGCCCTCCGAAGGATAGTGGATCTTTCAGAAGGCTTCAACCGAAAGGAAGGCACGAATAGCACAGCGGCGAACGCGAACGTGTGTACGCGCTCAGTGTGCGTTATGAAGTGATAGATTCGATGGCGTGTCGACACAATAGGGGGAGGGGAAGGGAGTGAATGCGTTTAGCATTGGCCACCCTATCTCTTGCTTCCCTCTTCATCACTTGATTCCTCCTCCTACTTTATTTTTACGAAACAACAACGCAACACTAAATGAAGCGCGACTTTATGGAATCTGCATCCAATGGCGCGAGGACTGCAGGCGCGTCATTTTTATCCTTGACAGAAAGCGCAGCACTAGAAGATGAAGTCCAGCAACTGCGCTCCATCCTTCGTGAGGTGTTCCTCGAGGGGGGTCGTCGGCAAGAGATGCGTGTGTACACTGCGATACAGCGTCTTCTTGTGTTTGTGCGGCGGTGGATCGATGCCGATGCGTCTGAGGGTCGTTTGGACGATCAAACCCGCTTCGCTGTCGTGCGGTACGTCCAAGACACATTCGCTGCGCTCATCTTTCTCATCGATGAGGCGCATTTGGGAACGGCGTACCCTGTTGACCACTACCCAGAGCCACCGGATGAGTCGGAGCAGAGCGCACAGGCGGCCGAAAAAACTGCCCGTGAGACGGAGACTTCGCAGTTCTACGTCAGTGCACGGCAGCGTGCGTACTGTGCCCACTGGTTCTTTGTACTGTGTGCGCGTCTTCCTGCGCGTCAGGTCACTCAGGCTCTCTACCCCTTGCTTGACACACCGCTTGTGAAGGCGACCAGTACTGGGTCTATGTCGATCGCGCCACAGCAAAACCACATCGCACCTGGTCTGCTCGGTCTTCAGGCTGCCAAGCGACGTCTCCTTGGTCATGTGTTGACTGGTGTCTTTCTGGGTCGCCGAGACGGTGTCCAGGGTCTTCTACAGGTCCTTGTGCTCAGTAGTGATGTGCCCAGTGATCTGGTGTTTGAGGCCTGCAAGCATGTCGTCGCCCTCGTCACGGCGTCTGCGGATACAGTGTGGCTTGTGGAGGGAGAGACGCGCGCTGTCATGAGCCTGTGTCACATAACAAGCGAACAGCGTACCGAACGACTTGCTCGGCAGTTATTACCGCTGTTTACGCGTCACGCACAGGATGCTGTGTCCACCGCGGTGGGCGAGGACGCGGCGGACACCACCAGCCTCTCACGGCTAACATCGCAAACCTTTCGGCGATCTAAACTGCCAGCAGAAACAATCGAGAATCGGTTACATCTGTTCCTCACCATGCTTGCGAATGCGATGGTGACGCTGCCGATCGACAAGGTGGACAGCCCGGCGTATCGCCGAGCCTATAGGGATTTCTTCCTCTTCAACAAGCATTTTCTGACACCCGCGTTTGGCGCCATCAGTCTTCGGCGGCGACTGCCCGTCGAGATGCACGACGTGATGGCGAGTGTGTTACGGCTCTATACGATTGCTGATGGCGCCACACTGGGTGCGTCCGCGCGAAGTTTTCTCACCGTATTCGAAACAGTGGTCCCTGGCTTTCTGGAGCTGACAGCGCTTCACGGGCAGCACATGGAGAACGCCCTGGATGGCGCCGTGGCGTCAGTCTGGAGATGCGTTGCGTCCCTCGACGCGCACGCGGAGGAAGTTGCACACTCACTCGTACGCGGTGCGCTGTCGCGTCGTCCATACAGCTTCGCGGTACCCAACCGCGTGACGCGCAGACTCGAGTACGTGCCGCAGCCCCCGCCACTGACCCCTGCGTCCGTGTCGCCCTCACCAAGTGCCGCTCTGGACGGCATGATCACTGCCGTTTTTGGTGCGTCTCTCAACAAGAGCGCCAGCCGTGGTGAAACGGGGCATTTCGATCACGCGATGTCCGCACTCGTGCAAAGTTGTGTGGTGAAGGTCATGGCCGCCGAGTGTCGTAGTGCCCTCTACGGCGTGTCCGTGCTGCCTGATACGTCCAGTCCCCATGAGCCAGACCACTTTGCGGAGACGCTGCTTTTGGCCGTGGAGACTGTCTGCATGAACGCGCCATCTGAAGCCATCTTTGGCCCGAATGCAACGCTGCTCAGCATATTTGACCTGCTCACCGCGGTTTTGCCGCTCTCGTCGCTCTGTTTCCAATGGAGTGTGGAGATGGCCGCGAGCGTGGTCCAGTCATCCGAACTGGTGGCCGCCTCCAGCAGTGTTGCGGCACCTCACAGAGAGGCGGGTGATGTGGCACGCACGGCGCGGCTTGTGCGCACAGCGCGCGAGTTCGTGGAGCTCATGCAGCATCTGCACAAGGCGCGCGTGTCCAGCGACGCAAACGTAGAGGCGGAAGCGGCGCTGTCCAACGTGGTCTGCGCCGCTGACGTGGCCATCGGCGCGCTGCTGAACACGCTCGACGCGCGCCTGGCTGAGGCGGCAACGATGACGACGATGACCGCGACACCGTCACAGCAGTCGGTTGGTCTTGTGCACGATGTGGAGTTGTGCTGGGAAGCACTCAGCGCAAAGATGGCGTCGGCCCTGCAAATACAGTCCCAGTCAACGCTCTCTGTGGCGGCCATGGAGCTCGCGGCCTCGGTGGAGGACGCCGCGTACAGCGTCCGCGCTGTCGACAGGCCCACTCTGGCACCGACTGTGCAGCGGGTGGTGGCCGTTCTGTTGCAAGCGCTGCTGCTGAGTGGAGACGTCTGTGCGTGTGGGCACGTTATACGTGCTCTGGTGTGGTTCGGTATGTATCGCTTCGATGCTGTCGATTCGAGCTTCCTGGCCGAAGCTGTGTGCGGTGTTCTTCTACAGTCGCCCTCGACGGCCAACGCCGCGGTGGTCATGGCGGAAGCGCGTATGGCCAAGGCATCTCCCGAGCAGCTCGCCCGCTTTAAATGCCGGCTCCTCGACGTGCTCTTAAGTTGGTGTGATTATGACCAAGATGGTCGCACGCTGCGCAACATTGATGAGCACTGCCACCGGACGCGTGGTGTGAGGCTGTTCGATGTTCTCAGGCGCCAATGCTTGGGAGACCAGATGCCTGTCGTCCAGGTGGCGAGCTTGCATTGCATTGGGCACTACGTGTCGGCCGTCTACCCTCGCGTGCCCTTATCTTCTGTGTGTGGACTGTGCCAAGACGTGTTTCGGCACACCCAGATCGAGATGGCAAAGGCAGCGTGTGCCTCGATGCTCAGTCAGGTCGTACGCACTCTGCAAGAGCAAGGCACGCTGAGTGCCGTAGCGGACGTGGACGTGGAGGAGGTGCTGATGGTGGCGAACGCGATGGCCGCGTATCACTTTCCATATGCATCCACGTCCGAGGCGAGTGGGCTGTCTCGAGCCGCGATGTCCACCGAGGCGGCGGAAAGAGCGGCGGCGGCAGCTGAGCACGCCTTGCACGGTGACGTGATTCGCGAAAAAGGTCGAGAAGTGGTGCGATTGCTTAGTGCCACCGCAAACAACCTTTTTGTTCGGGAAGTCCTCGACTGAGTGGCGCGGCATTCTCATCACACCTATACACTACGCATATGAGTGTTGCATTTATTGTTACTGTTATTCTCACCGTGACGTGTTTGCAGCAAAGCGGTGCTGTGGCGACAGTGTTTCAGCCCACGAGTAACAAGAACTGATATGAGAGAAAGAGCTCAAATTGCGCGGCGTTGTCATACCTTTGCGCTCCTACCGATGTGTATGTGTGCGTTTTGACCACAAATCAAAAAAAAAAAAAAATGTCGACATATTCTGGCCTCCCACCCACTTCTTCTCTACATTCTTTTTTATTTTCCTACATGCCTTTCTCTCTCTCTCTCTCTACGCACGTATATCTGTATTTTTTCCTGTTGCTGACTCCGCTGCTGCTTCTGTGCTTCTGCTCCGCTACCTCAGTCTCTTTCAATTACCGCTTGACAAACTACACTCGGTCCGCAACAAGGCGTGCCGATGCCCGAAGCCACAGGATCGACGGTGAAGCCACACCCTCTCAAGGATAAGTGGCGTGTATACTACAACACGCCACCGAAGAAAGGCGAAGGCTTCACAGACAAGGACCTTCATGATCTCGACGATGTGGAAAGCATCGAGGATGTTTTCGGCACAATGAACTCGTTCCCCAATGTGACGCTTCTCCCGGAAAATTGCTACATTATTTTCGCTCGCGAGGGCAAGAAGCCGCGCTTTGAGGACTTCCCTCATGGCCAGCGCTTCAACATTTTCCTGAGAACAGTTGAGCAGAGCGACGCAGTCGTGCCACGTGTCTTGGCCGCCGTCCTGGGTGAGCACCTGACCACTGTGTGCGAAGGAAATAGTGTTGCGGACGTAGTCCGTCTGGCGCACAAGCCCGGTGCCGCCTTCAAGGAGTCCGTGAAGCTTGAGGTCTGGACGCGCGAGAGTAAGTACCGCGAGCAGGTTGGCCAGTATTTTGAGAAGCTTGTCAAGCCGTACCCCGGCGTGACTATTGTCGCGGCGGACCTCAAGTGAGGTACGGTGTGCTCTCACGTGCAACTATGTGAGTGTCGGTGTGTGCTCTTCACACCCGTTTATGGGAGCAAACAATGGTAGTAAAGAAGAACGCGCGAACGAGAAGTGAACAGGAAGACTGAACCGTGACAACTAGTGAGAGAGTTTTTTTTTTTTACTTTTCAACATTCTTTCTTCCTACTTCACCTCGTAGTATACGTGCTGTGCACGTGCGCGCAGCAGGTGACCGGTACAAACGCAGCCAAGGCAACAACAAGAGCAGCAATAAATGTCCGGCGCGCCACTGCGTGAGTGACCCACAGAGAAGTAGAGCGCCGGTGAGAAACGGTAGCATCGACGTTGCCCGCGTTCTTCTGTATAGTGTGCGCACAACAAAGCATCACGCTCTTCCTTGGATACGCTGTACGGATAGTGCGGCATAGTCATTTTTCACATCGCTTTTGGCGTACGCTGTTGGCTGCGCAGCGTGGGACGCAACACGTGTGTTTCGTCTGTTTTCTTTCCCTCTCTAGCTTCTACCCTTCCTTCGTCCCTGCCTCACTCCTGATCTCTCTGTCTTTCCTGCTTACATGTCGATGTGCGTCTATGTGTTTGTGTGCCCGTATAAGAGCGTGTGTATTTGTGCAAGATAGAGAGAATCATCATGTCGGAAAACCGCTGCGTTGCGTGGCGAGGGCCACACCCCGTGAACGCCGTTGTTGACGTTTTACAGAACTACCCGCAGCTGCTGGATCACCTGCTCGGCACAGGCGTCGAGGAAGACTTAGTTGTAGGGTCACGCCCACCCAGCGGCAATCGCAAGCTGTTCATCATGTTCCCCGGCAATCCCGGCATCACGCAATTCTACGAGAAATTTTGTGACGAATTGCGCGAACAGCACGTTGACGTGCTCGTGATGGGGTTGGCTGGCCACAGCCTCGTGGACCTCAACAATGGACGCATGTTCACCCTTCAGGACCAGATTGAAGTCGCCTGTAGCTTTGTCGACGCTATTCACACAGATGTGGCGATGCGCAAGTACGGCCAGCACGTCTTCGTGGGGGGTCACAGCATCGGTGGGTTCATTGCGCTGCAAGTATTGAGCCGGTTTCCACATATCAAGCGGTATTTTGGTCTCTGTCCTGTCATCTCGAGGATCATGGCCTCTCCGAACGGCCAGCGCATGTTCTACTGGGGCACGCCCATACTCCAGTGGATAGCTGCTTTTGTGGGCAGCCTGCTCCCTTTACTGCCACGCCAGGTGCGTCAGTTTGTGGTGGAAAGGAATGGGTCGGACGTTGAACCATCGATCCGCGCCACGCTCGTCAAGTACGTGCATCGCGCGCTACTGTGGAACGTCTTCTTCATGAGCATGGACGAGTTTCGTATGCTCCAGCAGCCTGACCGCCTGCTCTTGCGGACCGTTGAAGAACGCATGGTCATGTACTACGTGAAAAGTGATGGGTGGGTGCCCCCAGCATTCGCTGAGGAAATCCACAAGACTTGTCCGCGACTCAAGGCATGGGTGATGGAAGAAAATGAGTCTGTGCCACATGCGTGGTGCCTCCAGTACAGCGACGTTGTTGTGCAGCACGCCATTGTTCCCTACATGTGATATATATCTATATATCACATCAACAGCGAAAAAAAAGAAAATAAAAAATGGGTCTGACAAGGGAGCGACGAAAGGGAGGAAGCCGTGCCGCCGCCGTGTGCCGCAGCGGTCGGAGAGGCGACGAAGCCCTTGCCTGTGAACAACAAAAAAAAAAAAAAGGGAGGGTAAAACACACTTTTCCGGAAAATCGGAAAGATCCCATCAGATGCTCAAACGAAACCGTCCTCGCACGCTTTCGTCAGCACATGAACCCGTTAGTTCAAGAAAAGAGAACACACAAGCGCTCCGGATTTCCCCCTCCTTCTCCTCCTGTCCGTCGCACCACGTTTCCTTTGCCGCACCAGTCCTGCCTCCGGCATCCGCCACTTCGTGGGGCGTGGCCATCCCGGCATCGCATTCCCCTTTGGGGGAGGCGCAGCGTGCCGCTCCCCCCAGCCCACCCCGCCCTGCCCGAACGCCCACGCCCCTGCCCCCACCCCCACCAACGCACCGAAAAGCAACACGCAAGCACACATAGTCTAAATGTATTCAGAACCGTCACCCGCCGACGCATCCACACACATTCTCGGTGCCGCGACACTCCCTGATGTAGCCAGGTTCATCCGCGACAGGGACGTCCGGAAAATACTGGTGCTTCTCGGCGCGGGCGCCAGCGTCGCGGCTGGCATCCCCGACTTCCGCTCGCCGACCACCGGGCTCTACTCCCAACTGCAGAAGTACGAGCTGGACGACCCCACCGACGCTTTTTCCATCGCTCTGCTCCGCACTCGGCCAGGCGTGTTCTACACGATTGCCAGGGAAATGAATCTATGGCCTGGTGCGTTCCAGCCGACTGCTGTTCACCACTTTGTGAAGGTGCTTGCGGACGAAGGCCGGCTACTGCGCTGCTGCACACAAAACATTGATGGGTTGGAGCGGGCGGCTGGTGTGCCTGACGATCTGATCGTTGAAGCCCACGGCTCATTCGCGACTGCATCGTGCATCGACTGTCGTGAACCGTTCGACATCACCCAAAATCGTCGCGAGGCGTTCGATGGTATTGTCTCTCAGTGCCCAAGCTGCGGCGGCGTTGTGAAACCGGACGTCGTCTTCTTTGGGGAATCCCTCCCTGAACGTTTTTTTGATGTTCTCTTCGGTGATACACGTGAGGCCGAGATGGTCATAATTATTGGCACGTCGCTGCAGGTGCATCCGTTTGCGGGTTTGCCTCTCAGAGTGTCACCATCCGTGCCGCGTGTTGTGATTAACATGGAACGCGTCGGAGGACAGATGTTTTCATTCCCCACTGATCCTCCTGGCCTTTTTGCCTCCTCCTCGGGTAGCCGCAGCAGTGACGCCGCCGACCAATCGGCATCGCCCGTACCTGCGATCAGTGACGAATCTGTCGGTATGGAGCCACAGCGAGCAGTCGGCAGCAGCAGCAGCAGTGACGGCTACGAACAGTACGGAGGTGACTACGCGGACCACCCTGCGATTGGTCGCGACGCTTTTTTCCCTGGTGACTGTCAGCAAACGGTTAAGGAATTGGCCGAACTCCTCGGTTTCTCCTCACGGCTAGAGGAGGCGACGTCTCGCACGCAGCATTAAGGCTGTTGTGCAGGCCGGTATGCCCACCACAGACGGAAAGCACGCGTTGACGTCAGAACCGCTTCGCCCCCCCCCTCCCACTTCCACATGAGCAAGTACCAACGCGATCAAGGTTCATGGGACGCTGAGGTGCCACGTCAAGATGCAGACGGAGCACTGAAAATCAGGGCTGTACTGTGTCCACCGCCCACCTGATTGTCGCAGCCCTGGCTTTTCAAGTCTACGTAGCCATGATTAAGATGTTTCACTGCATTTGCCGCTTTTCTATTTTTGCCACACCTGCTCTCGCTTGTCATCGCCTCCTAACAGTTTGTTGTTTGATTTTGTTCTTGTCGTTTTAACAGCGAGAAAGTACGAGATACACGTGGCGTGTCACTGACTGAGTAAAAGTGGAACTGCATGGCAAAGCGAGCGACGCGCGCGGAGACTGCACGCAACGGTATGAACATCAAAAACAACGTTATCACCGTAGCAGTGACTACAGTCTCTTCGTTTCCGTGTTGTTGTCCTTCCACGTAGTTTTCCCTTCGCTCAGTGTGCATATATCCTGATTATCCCCGAGCTCTCGTCGGCACTCTTGTGCGGTTCTTAAAAAATCTTACTAGCTTTGCAACGCTGTCACTCGTTCTCCCCGAACTGCCCGCCTCTTTGTTTTCCTTGACCTTCCTCATTTCGCTGCCACAATATTTTTCAGTAGTGTACTCCTCACGCGACAATGCGATTAATCAAAAAATCCGCTCACGCTGATGGGTCTATCGAGGTGAAGGTGTCAGTCTCTACATCAGAGGACTTGTGGCACCTGTACAATTTTATTATTCCCGGTGACGAGGTCCGGACGAAGACTCGGCGAAAAGTGGTCAAGGAGAGCTCGACAGGAACGCTCGGGGCCGAGATGAAAATGATCATTTTGACCATTGAGGTGAGGCAGGTCTCGTTTGACCCTGAAGAAATCCGTATTCAGGGCGTCAATAAGTCAGAGAGTAGTTTGGTCAAATTAGGCGCGTTCCACACGCTTACTATCACACCGTTTCCTGCGCAGGATGTGACCATTATCAAGAAGGAGTGGGATGAGATTTGTGAGGAGCGCCTCAAAGACGCATGTAGTCCCGCAGCCAAAGCTGACACAGCGGCCGTGCTGATGAACTTCGGTGATGCACAGGTGGTACTCATGACGGCCTCGTTTGTGCACGTCAAGGCCACCATAACGGTTTCTATCGCGAAAAAGCACAAGAACGATGGAACCGCTCGCGATCGTAGCATCAAGCGCTTTTTTCACCAAACCTTGGACGCTATTCTTGTACACGTCGATTTCGAAAAGGTGAAGGTACTTCTTATCTGTTCTCCTGGTCACGTCCGCGAGGAGTTCAATGCGTACATTCGACAGGAAGCACAGAAAGCCGATCAGGGTGCACTTCGCAAGCTGTGCCTGAACCTCAATAAAATCATGCTCATCAAGACCACATCAAATACTGTTGGTTGCCTTCGCGAAGCACTCAGTGATCCTGCCGTCGCGATGAAAATGGAGGCGACCAAGTGCACTAATGATATTCAAGTGTGGCAGGAGTTTCAGAACATGATGAATAATGATCCTGATCGCTGTGTGTACACGCCCCAGTTCGTCTATCACGCTGCAATGGCCGGTGCTATCTCCTCTTTGATGATCAGTGACGCCGTTTTCCGGTCTCCTGACCCCACTGTGCGACGCTATTTCCTGTCACTGGCACAGTTTGCTAAAAAAGGCGGCGGTAGGGTGTTTGTGTTCTCAAGCAACCATGTTACCGGTGAGCAACTTATTCAGCTAGGTGAAGTTGCCGCAATTTTGAACTTCCCGTGTCCAGAAATCGATGATATCGAGGTCGACCCCCAGTTCATGAACACATCTGCCGTGGCCGACTTCATTCGAGAAAACTGCACAACAAGTGTGACGGCTACCTAAATGCATAATGTGTGTCAACCACGTTTCCCTTCCTCGTACTGCAGCAGCTGTGACGCCACGGAAGGTGTTTGGAAGCGTTCTTTCGTTGTTTTACTCATTACACTTGTGAGTTTCTCCACATAGTGGTTTACACATTCTTCCTATGCACGCCCTACCTCTTATCACCACTTTCTCGAGTCTTCAACGAAAGTGCCCGCTCCCACGGCGACAGGTGGCCTGAAGGAACTCTCTCATCGTTCTCACGTGTGGCTTCTACTGGTCCCTCGGCGCATGCACCTGTTTTTCTTACTAGATGTGCGTTATTGGGGCTGTGTGCGAGCAACTCCATTTCTGGGGAGAGCTCTGGCATGTGTGCGTGTCACAGTCAGGGTCCCAAACGCTCTGCCGCCTGATGACGCCAATATGCATGACACACCATCAACTACTTTTCTGCTCTTACTACCTTCAACTTGCCTTCCACTGCTCAACCGGTAATCTTGTCACCTTTTTTTTTTTTTTTGGTGCCTCTCTGCTCTCTTCCTTTGGCTACTCCCGAAGTGTTCCACACGTGTCCACAGAGCTGCAGGCTGTCTTCTCTCTGTTCGCTCATCAGTGCTCACATTATTGTAATTTCGTTTTCATCCGACTCAATACACCCGCCTAATTTGATACCACGCTTTCCGGATATTTACCTATTGCTGCAAAACATACTCACTGACGCAACATATTCACCTCTTCTTTTTTTTTTTTTTCAAGTGATTTAAGTGCACCTCACACTTCAACACATAACTATTTGACTGGTACTGCAAATCAAACTTGCTACCTGTGCCGGACGCGGTATCAGCTACTCACAGAGGTACCTCTGGCACCAGCCTCGTTGATCTTTCACCTTCATCGTTTCTCTCTCCCTTGTCACGTTTGCACCATGCGTCGTTCTCCGCAACTGTTACGATCGTTGGCGAAACCGTTTGGTATCCTGACCGTATGCGCGGAACGATCCCCAATTTACCGTCGGTCTGTGTCTACACAGCTGACTGGAACTTTATCGAAGCAGCATGGCAGTTTCTTTGAGAGCCCTGCACTACGTCATGGACTGCGTTTTCTGGTCGTCGAAACAAATGAAACTCCTAACCCTGACTGTCTTCGTTTTTTCTCCATGGATATTTCATTCCTGAAGCCTGAATACACGATGGACATCCCATCGGCGGCACATGCGTACAAGTCTCCTCTCGCAGCATCTTTGTTCGCGCTGGATGGCGTCGACGCCATTTTTTTGGCAGACGAGTACGTGACTGTGCGGCGGCGGCCAGACGTGGAATGGGATGATTTGATCCCGTCGGTAAAGGAGATTATCACAGCGTTCGCTGAGAGCGGCGAGAATGTGCTATCCGCTGAAGGTGAGGACGAACTTCTTGGATACAATGACGACACCGAGCCAGAAGACGATGACGACGAGGTCATCCTGGCTGTGAAGGAGCTCCTTGCGACCCGCATTCGGCCTATGCTCCGCGCGGACGGCGGTAATGTTAGATTCATTGACATGGATGATGGAACAGTCTACCTACTACTCGAAGGAGCGTGCAAGTCTTGTCCGTCATCGCATCTCACGCTAAAAAGTGGAATCGAACGCATGTTGATGCACTGGATCCCGGAGGTGGTCGAGGCGCAAGAGGTGAGCGATGAGGTTGCGTCAGACATCCTCTCTGAGAAGAAACTCCGCAAGAAGATGAAGGAAAACGGCGAGGTTATCAAAGCGTTGTAGGGGTAAAGCGCCATCTATACCATATATCACAACACGTTATTGCTGTTCTTATTCGGAATGCCAACAAGCACACAGCTCTCACTCTCCTCATGGTCGAGCACGCCTATCTTTCTCCAAACAGTAAACTCCGTCGATCTTGATTGCGACAACGGGTGCGGCGACAGCTGCAAAACGCTACAACCCGTTGCAGACTCCGAGCGCGCGTGGACACCAACAGTAGACCCACCTAGCTGTTGCTTTCTCTATTGCGGTGAGACTGGCCACACCACTTTCCGGAGTGGACACCTTGCACGCCATGTGCATAGGGACAGCTCATTCCTGCTGCCTTGGCTACGCACAAATTCGGTGGTCATGCGGCCGTAAATGAATCAGCACAAATTGTTGGTACCTCTCGCTGTGTACACAATAGCTTGCTCATGCAGAAGAGGCCTGTACACGGCCATGATCTGCCTCGTTTGATTGTGTCGCCCGTCATCTATCCCGCTTTCTGTCCTTATCTTCTCCTTTCGCGGTGTTTCCTCTGTCTCGCCAGTTTGTACACATCAGGTTGAGCGGGTAGTCCTGCAGAAAAAGTCGGCACGCACTAGACCTGCTCAATAGGAAACACCAATTACCCTGCTTCAGTCCTTCCGGCTTACACCACTATTTGTTAGTTGCTCACGTCTATTTTTTTTTTTTCTCCTCTTTCCGATAGCGCCAACGGGTGTACGTAGTCCTCATGGAAAAGGTAAAGCGTAGTGTCGGTGGGTTCGTACGCGACAAGCTAGTGGATCCCACCAAACGACTCACTTGGATGGAGGTCTCTGTTGCTGTAGTTATTGGCTTCTTGAGTGGCGTGTTCCCTGTTCCACTCGCGGCGACCTTAGCGACTATCGCACTGGCTTCTTACCTTCAATTCTCAGCACCTCAGTTCGCTTTGAGCACCGGCGTCAATTGCTTCTGTACCCCACTGCAGTTTCTCCTGATCCCTCTTTTGGCTCGTGGATTCGCGACCGTCACTGGGCACGACGCGGCTGATTTTACGGTGTCCGCTCTTCGTAGCAGCCTGAGTAAAGGTGGACTGGCGACCATCAAGTCGTGTGGGCTCATGGTGGCGCATGCACTGGTTATGTGGTGTCTCTGTGCAGCGCCGATAGTGGCCGTTTGCCACTCCGCGCAAAGACGCATTCGAAACGACAAGAACAACTGATATCATGTGCACTGTTTTCTACGCTCTCATTCTTGCGTTCGGTCCCCTCCTCGTGAATTTGTGTGCGCGTCATTAGCTTCGCGCAGCTCCGAGTACTATGATATCTTTCACCCGTTTTCATTTTACTGACTCTGCAGTGACAAACATTGCAGCGGCAATCACCTTGTCTGGTTTTTCTTTCCTATTCTTTTCAGCCGTAGTAGCGCACGATAAGGGAACCCACATTCCCATCTTGAAATACCATCGTTGGATAGCTGCCGTGCGGTGCACCGCACACATCCTGCCGCTCCTCCATTCCCTCCCCCCCCCCCAAAAAAAAAAAATGAAAAGCCCGTGGCGCGCGTCCTTGATCACGACATTCCTTTCTCCGTTCCTACATTCACACGTTCTGTATGCATTCTCCCTTTCTTCCGCAAAAACGCACTCAACATAACATTTGTGTCGACACAACGATTCTCACCAGAACGACACCAAGACAGGAAATGCCCGCTGTCCCCGCTCCTGAGTCCGCCGTCAAGCGCGCTGCCTTCAAGCAGCAGCAGACGGAGAACTTCAAGAAGGCCATCGCCGCCAACAAGGCCGCGAAGGTTGCCCTCAAGAAGCTTGCGTACCAGCGCGGCCTCAAGTACTCTCGCGAGTACCGTGGTGCTGAGAAGAAGCTCGTGACGATGCGCCGCCAGGCTGCCACGCACGGCAACTTCTACCTGGAGGCCAAGCCCAAGGTCGCCATTGTGGTCCGCATCCGCGGTATCGCCAAGGTGAACCCCAAGCAGCGCAAGATCCTTCAGCTGCTCCGCCTTCGTCAGATCTTCAACGCCGTGTTCGTGAAGATGAACAAGCCCATGGAGAACATGCTGCGCGCTGTGGAGCCCTACATTGCGTACGGCTACCCGTCCCTGCGCACTGTGCGTGCTCTTGTGTACAAGCGCGGCCACCTGCGCGTGAACAAGCAGCGCGTCAAGATCACCGACAACCAGCAGGTCAAGGACAAGTTCAACAACGAGGACGTCGTGTGCGTCGAGGATATTGTGAACCAGATCTACACCTGCGGCAAGCACTTCCGCACCGTGACCAACGGCATGTGGCACTTCAAGCTGGCTCCCCCCGCCGGTGGCATGCGCCAGAAGCGCCGTCACTTCATTGAGGGTGGCGACTACGGTAACCGCGAGACCCTGATCAACCGCTTCCTCGCCCGCATGATCTAAGCAGCACCCGGTGTTGATTCACCGTGCACATGCTTGGTCGCACTGTCGTTTCCTTGATTTCTCTTTTCGTACTTTACCCAAAACAAAATATTCTGAAAACAAGCAAAGGGGGCGAAAGGAAGAGCGCCCTTTGCGCAAACAAGAACACATACGCGTATGTCTGTGTGTATGTGGCGAGGGCAACACAGCCGTCTGCTGCAGTCACATGCTTTGATCGCAGTGCCTCTTGCAGCAATGGCGCACCTCGCTCCGGTGTTGCCTGAGGTTTCTGCCACGCGCCTGTATGGATGTTTAGAATCCCCGTGATAGTCGTCTTTTCACCTCGGTTGTCAACGTTGGGACACAGCGAACAGCGACAGCAACTCAATAAGCAGTGCGTGGTTTGTTTCCTGTGTGACATTCCCCCCGTTCTCTCAAATGCATTCCGCTACCAAGTACTGCAGTATGCTTTTGATTCATGTGTTGCGGTCACTGTGGTTTGCCGTCTATCAACTCCCACGCTCTTGTTCCCCACTCCTATTTTCTTTTTTTAAATACACCCCTTCTCACTTTCGCTCTGTCTTTTCTTTCTTATTCTTCAATCTCATGCACACAGATCTTTCAACGGTAGACACTCACTATGCCCGCTGTCCCCGCTCCTGAGTCCGCCGTCAAGCGC